>CM032230.1:20460000-20872500 GCA_019009955.1 Riptortus pedestris | reverse complement strand
ATCACTTTATTATCGTTCCTGGGACTTCAGTAAATCTAATTTCCCTACAAAATATAACGATAACATCATCATAGAATTCTGGGAAACAATTTTGCTGTAATCCCCCGGATGTTAGTGATTGAAAAGAGAAGTAATTAGCTATCTTTGTTACCCGTCTTTGCGAGTTAAATAAAAATTGTTTCCTGCGGAAATAGGTTTTGGTTTATTCCCAGTATAATATCAAGCCTATCGAATGCAGAAATGAACTGTATAGCCCACGTTTTAGAGCTTTAAAAAGTATTGTAAAAACAATTTGTTCTTTACATTTAATTCCAGTACAAAAATGAAAACGTAATTCTAGTGAGGCCATTTCAAGAACAGGAATGATGTCGAAATTTATCAACGCTAATTGTCTTTTAGGATAATCGATAATCCATAATCGTAACTTAGTTCTTCTTGTGTTTTATTTATATTCCTGGATTAAACCGACAGTAAGGAATATTTTGGCGAATATTTGTTTGGACAGCGAAGTAAAGCTGTGTTGTACTTGGTATAGTAGACTAAGCGATGTAAAAGCCTATCGAAATCTGAGCATTTCCTGAGCGATTGAGTAAAATAACCGGCAGATAGACAGAAAGGCAAGTTTTTAATTTTTTTTTTTGTTTTTGTCATGGTTCTTATAGTTGTCCGAAACGCCAAAACTAAAACCAACGCTCTAGTGAGACGAGCGATTTTATTCTTTTTGCAGTTTGTCTTTCGAAAAATCCGTCATGCTGGGACTGCATTAACATAGCAGATTTCCCACGTGGGCCACGTATTTGCATTTATCTCAAAAAGTTCAATGAGAACAATAATTGGTTTTTAAGCTTCAAATAAAGTGCTTCATGTTATAAGAGCTTATTTTTAACATGACATGTGGATGAGTGGGGGTTTACTGAAGGCCAAAAAATCTTCGCCAAAGCTTAAGTGCAATTAATATGTTTTATACATCTGTGAACATGTTAAATCAATTATAAGTTCTATGAGTTTCTTATTTTATTTAATTAATAATGTTATTATTAATGCAGGTTCATTAAAAATATATACCAAATATTGTTTTGAAGAAACCTTAATTATGCGAGATACATGCGAATTCTTTGTGTGATGACATTATGAATTAAGATTTTTTGTATACCACCACGTGGGAAATATTATTAATTTACTCTGCCCCTGCGCGAAAGATTTGTTGTAAATAGATAATATATGACGAGATGAGATGAGCAGTGTGTTATGCCATCTCGTGGGAAATCTGCTCTGTTTACGCAGCCCTTGGGTGGCGGACGTTTTTTTATCTGATGGAATTACTAGGAAGTGTTGGCTGAATGTGTATTGATGTTTTGAATCCGTAATTAGACAATCATAGGCCTTTAATTGCAGCAAATTGCTTAATAGTTATGGCCGTTTTCCACGTCTTGTAAAGACTGTAGTTCATAATTTAATAACCTTCTCTAATTTAATTTTTGAATGTTTTAAAAAGTTTATCCGATTTTTGTCATATTTTTTCCGGAATATTTCCTTGACCTAATACTTTTCGCTCGGAATGAATGTCGCTGCTGTTAATTATGCAATGTGCAGCCCCGGACGGCCATTAGCTAATTAGAACAGGATTGGAAAGGAGTTGTATTTAACTGTTACAATCGTTGGAAACAGCTCCGCCATCCAGAGTATAAATGAAGATAAATGCTTGTGTACTCTAATAGAGACAATTGAAATAATTGATTTTGCCCAGGAAACACAACTTGGCAAAGGAATGCATTTACATTTGCATTAAAAACATGTTTAAATTTCTCATTATTATTAGGGGGATTGTTAAGCGAAACTAATTGTTTCCTATTTTGGCTTTATCGCAGACTAATTCTAATATATCCATGAACATGAGCAATTATCAGTTTTCTCTTAAGTTAAAACAGCTATTGAGGTTGTACTTGTGGAGCGATTTTCAAAAGTTTTCTTCAAACATAAAAAGAATGATTAAATTCTTTAATGACTGAAATCGAACCAGTGGGGGAATTTCGAAAATTCGAATTATCTCGGTGACTACGCCGGATCGAGAATTTGTATTGATTTTTCGATTTATTTTATTTTATCGATTGTTATCTTATTGAAAATTGAAAAAAAATATAAATATTGTTTTATACATATTTTCTGTAGAATGAATAATAAACGAGATATTTGGATTTTATGGTTTTCGGCTTACAGTAAACACCCATACAGATTGAGAAGTGAATTAATGAATTATAATATATTCTATAGAACATTCTTTATAAGAACTAATCTTATTTTTTTTTTTTTTGCCTCTGAAATTTTGGCATTTCAAAACCGCCCTTCAAATTATGCCGCCCTAGGCCCAGGCCTCGTGGGGCTAGGCGTAAATCCATCACTGGTTTGCGAATTTATCATGAAACATCTTAATTACCAACTTAAATACCAATTTTTAATATTTGAACAGATCATTAAGAGATGAAATGAATGCAAATTCCTTGTGTCATCACGTCTTCAATATTTAACTGTTTCATTCAACAGTAACGTTCATACTCATTACTGGCTGAAATTGGTCCAGGTAGAGGGCGGGTGAAGGGTTCAGGAAATTTGAAATATTTCTGTAGTTATTAGTCGGATCGACCCAGTCTTGTTGCACTACAATTGCACTTCTATACATTTTTAGGAGATTTCCCTTAAGGGAAATCAGCTATTGAGGTCGTACTCATGACGCGATTTTCGTAAATTTTTCTAAATGTCCATCGATCCTACCCAGGAGATGACGAAAATGAGGTCCGTTCAAAATTATATATATATATATATATATATATATATATATATATATGTGTGTGTGTGTGTGTGTGTGTGTGTGTGTGTGTGTGTGAACACTCTGGCGGTCGCAATTTTTGTTTAATCGTCACGAAATCGTTTTATATAAAAAGAAAGATCATGTTCGTTAACGGCTGAAATCATACCAGTGGGAGAGGGGATTTTTGAAAAATCGAAATATCTCCGTTACTGTACGTCGGATCGAAACATTGTATAGAACCAATCTTATTGCAAATTAAATTTACTGTAAATAATCATATATACATTTTGTCTATTTTGAATATTAAGCGAGATATTTGCATGTTTATTAACATGTGTGCGGCGATTGCCGGAAGTTTCCGGATTAATTCGGCCGTTTCCGTAACTATTCGGCACTCGTGTAAGCTAACCTTTCTCCATTCTTGCCTTCTAACCTTTTACTTTGTGAGATATATGCAAATACGTTCTTTTGATGCCCCCTTCCATATTGAAGATGGTGTTGTGTTACCGGTAGGTAGATTTCTCTATTGTAAAACTTCACGTGGGAAATCTACTTAGTTTACGCTGCCTCTGCGTGACGTACTTTCTCGTAACGCAAATATTAAGCGGGTTTTATTACACTTCCTTTTCAGCAGTGCTCCTCTAAGGGGAATCGGATTTTAGTAGATTTTTGGAAAATATGTCGTAGATAACACGGGTTTTCATCCAGTGCGCCTGAAATCTGCTCCAAGGCGGATTTATTTTTTTTATCTTGTTTGAAATACTTTCTATTTAGAGGTTGAGAGTGTAGCGGGTGGAGGAAGAATAAAGGAGGAGAGTGTAGACTGAGAGAGCTTCATCGGAGTCACGTACTTAATTTACTTGAGACCTCGGAGCGAGCTGTTTGATGATGGATCAGGCCTTGATGGAATGAGATGTCTTCTCTAACAAAGCAACTACCTTCCTTCGTCCCTGAGGAAATATTCCCAAAAGGCAAGAAACGCCGGTCACCATGTCGACAATCTCTGTCCCTCTGCATTACCCAGATAGTCTGCCCTTTTGTCAACCTCTCCTATTTCTCCAACCCCTTTCAATTTAACCATCGCTGCATCTTAACTCTACTTTATATGTATGAACTTCTTCCTGGCAGCTGAGAATCTGAATCTTAACAGATAATTTTAAGTGAAAAGTTATGCACCGCGAAAAGGCTTGACATATATTTAATAATCCAAATCGAATGAGGGCTTTCAGCTGATTTCTCTTAAGGGATATCAACTATTGAGGTCGTACTCATGACTCCAAATTTCCATCGACTCTTCCCAATAGATGACGAAAAGTCCGTCACGCAGGGGCTGCTTAAACTAAGAAGATTTCCCAAGCAAAGGTTTACAATAGATAAATATAAATACCGGTAACACCACCGCAAATATTAAGTGAATAAATACAATCAAAAATGAGAAATTTTTCAGTTAGTTAGTAACTCTACAACGGAAAGCGTCTGAATTGTATTCAAACAGGTCTGCCAACCTGAATTCTAGACCGGAAAGGCAAACCATTAATGAAATATATCTGAATATAACACATTAATTTTATTGAGAACTACTTAATATAGCTAATGCTGTAATTTGTTGAATCTGATCCAAGAAGAAAAGAAAAGAAGGGAAGGGGGTCAATAGAACTTATTTGCATATATCTCACAAAGTAAAAGTTCAATGGAAACTATATTTCTTATTTAACCTTGCAACGAAGTGGTTCATGATATAATAGCTTATTATTAATATAACATGAGTAGGAGTGGGGGTTTATTGAAAGCGGAAAACTATAAAATCTGTTAATATTCATGTTACAGAAAATATGTACAGAGCAATATTTATACATTATTTAATTTTTAATTCAATTTCCCCCCCCCCTCTTAACCCCCTCCCCTCCCACTGGTCTGATTTCAGCCATTAACGAAGATTAAATATCGAGTTTAACGTTAAAAAAATTTCCATTCGCTAGAGCTTTAATATATATATATATATAATTTTGAACGGCCCTCATTTTCTTCATGTGGGTAGGATCGATTGAGGAAATTTTTCAAAAATCGCGTCATGAGTACGAACTCGATAGCTGATTTTCTTAAAGGGAAACCTGCTAAAATGATGTCCGTTCAAAACTACTGCGCGCGCGCACACACACACACACACACACACACACACACACACACATATATATATATATATATATATATATATATATATATATATATATATATATATATATATATATATACTAGCTCAGATACCCGGCTTCGCCCGGGAATTCATTTGAGGCTGAATGGTGATGGTATTTTTTAGCAGGCTTTACATTGCACAATATTTTGACATTTACCCGTCCCAGTGTTTAGGATTGATACCCTTCTTTGCCGTGGATTTGCTAATAATAGAATTATTTGTTCGATAAGGCATCACAGTCTTCGATATTTTTATATTTCCCGTCTCTTATACATGTAAATATGGTGAATTTTTATTTCAGGCCTCCCTTATAACCCCCCTCCCGTTCGAACCTAAAAATTTTAATATAACTTATAATCATGGAAGAATTAATGCTAATTGACATACCGAGTTTTGTTAAGTTCGGTTCAGCCGTTAGTGCCCGCTAAAGTTTTAACGTATAACTCATTTATACTTAGGTATACGACAAAAGTGTATATAACAAAAGTTACTCCAAATAACAAAATAAACAACTTTTGTTATGTTTATATTTGCGGAAAAACCAATAGGAAACGAAATATCGCTATTTTTAATTTCAGGCTTCCTTATAACCCCCACTCCTGCCCGTCCCTAGAAATGTTGGCATGGCTTGTTAAAATTAAAGCGTTAGTGCTAATACATATACCGAGTTTTATTTATTTCAGTTGGGTCCCAAATAAAATGGTTCACTTCCGCTATAGGTTTCAGCGTATATCTCGTTTATAATTCAGTATACGAAAAAAGTGTATATAACAAAAGTTACTTTAAATTACAAAATAAACAACTTTTGTTATGGGCATATTTGCTGAAAAAGCATTAGGAAACGAAATATCGCTAATTTTAATTTCAGGCCTCCCTTATAACCCCCACTCCTGTTCGTCTTAGAGAATGTTAATATAGCCTAAAGTCTAAGTTGGGCTAGTAGTAATATACATACCAAGTTTCATAAAATTCGGTTCAGCCGTTTATGCGTGAAAAGGTAACAAACAAACAAACAAACAAACAAATAAACAAACAAACAGACACCAAAGAAACAAAATGCAGTTATGGTGTCTATGACATGTAAAACGAAAAGTTATCGTAAAATTTCGCGAAAAAAATCAATGCACAGACAGAGGTTACAATTTTATATATATATAGATATATTATTTGTCTGTCAACGCTCTAGCTGCCGCAATTTTTTTTATCTTCGTCGTTCGTCAATGGCTGAGATTTTTTAGTTTTCAGCCTTCAGTAAACCACCACTCCTACTCAAGTCCTTATAACAGCAGCTTATTGTTATAAGGACTTGAATTCTGAGTGTTGGTTTACTGAAGGCTGAAAACACGTCTTTATTCTAAACTTTAATATTGTTTTTAAAAAACTTTAATTACGCGAGATACATGCAAATTCATTGTATTATGACGTCATCAATTAAGATTCTGTTTATACCGGCAAGTGGGAAATCTGCTTAGTTTACGCAGCTCCTGCGTGACGGACTTTTTGAATAGCCATTAGGGAGTTGCCTTGGGAATTTGTGTCTAGGCGGGTCGTATTGTGGTATTGCAAAAGCCTTCTCTGAAAAGGTGGTATGTGTATGTAAGCATTTATGTATATATGTGTATGTGTTTAATAGTATATATTGTATTGTTTTTGATATATTTTTATATTTGTCCCCAGTGCATTATGTGAATTATGTATAATTAAATTCATTCTAAAAGAATTATAAATATGTAACCGTGAACGATTGTTTTGCTGGATGGGTGTTATTGTGATTCGTCTTTCTGAATTTATTTTCTTTATTAATCACTGTATTTCTACTTTCCTTGCAGATCCACCCATCGTGACCGTAACCCCCGACAATGTTACCGTCAATGAATCTACTGATGTCCTCATGTTCTGCCAATACGTCGCCAATCCTGCCAGTCTCAAGTCCGTCAAGTGGTGAGTCACAATAAATTCATAATTGCCTTATTTGCTTTGTTTTTATATATACTTTCCAAATATTGAATCTCCACAATGCCTGGTAAAAGAGGTACTTTATTACGATTATTTACATATCCGATAATACTCGTATAATGCTTAATTAGAACTCGACTATTAAAATATTCCTAATAATACGAGGTTTGTCAATTATTGGGTTTATTTATTATAGGGGTGCTGTAATATCAATAATAGGGGACTGTAGTTACATAAATTATAAATACCCTAATTATAGGGGTGCTGTCATATCAAAATAGGGATTCTGTAGTTACATAAATTATAAATACCCTAATTATAGGGGTGCTGTCACATCAATAATTGGGGTTCTGTAGTTGCATAAATTATAAATACCCTAATTATAGGGTTCCTGTAATACCAATAATAGGGGTGCTGTCAATCAATAATAGGGGTTCTGTAGTTACATAAATTATAAATACCCTAATTATAGGGGTGCTGTCATATCAATAATAGGGGTTCTGTAGTTACATAAATTATAAATCCTCTATTATTTATTACTTATTTATGTAACTATAGTTACATAAATTATAAATACCGTATTTATAGGTGTTCTGGAATACCATTAATAGTTGTAGTTTAGTTACATAAATTTAATTATCTAATTATTTCATTATCTAATTATAATACCCCTTTAATTAGGACTGTTATTACCAAAACTCCCCGTATTATAGTACTTATAATAAGGGCAGTGTTGACACCTTTTAATTCCCGTATGACTTTTCTGTGTAAATGACAAAATATAAAACCTTATGCGACCTTATAAAACCTTAGTTTTATAAAATAAGTATAATAAAAGTAATAAATCTTTTGCTGTTATTTCGTTTCTGAGATTAAGAAAAGACTTCCCCATTGGTTTGCCACAACTGATTATACGAACTTGAAACGTACAATGTTTTACAACAATGTGTAAGAACATCATCTTTATAATTATTTGTAATGATTTTTTTTTTCGATTTCCATTTTTCCTCTGTGCACTATTCATTCACAGAGGGGCTATATTTTCTGTATGTGTAATGCAAAGTATATGAAATACATTTAATAGCAACAGATTATGTGAACTTGTTAATGTATCTTGTTAACTGAAAATATTATGTAATTATAAAATGTAGTTGGTAACAGTAAAGTAGCTTCTGGAGTAAAACAAAAAAAAACGGGAATTACAATAATAAAACTAACGTAAATAATTTTTAAAATTACTAAAAAAAGGAATAAATTAAAATATGCAATTAAATACGCAATTAACTACCCCAATGCAAAGTGGATTGGGTTGTTTTCACATTAGTGAGTTTTCAATATTATTTGATTTCAATGGCTCCTTTATTTAATGAACTTTATTTTGTCTATTGTATGTTGTATACACGCTTTGAGCAATATGTAATTTTTGAATGAATAGTTTTATTTCTGTTGGCCAGCCATTTTCTGCCTTTGGTTATAATTTCTTGTTATTCAGTTAGACCAAGTGGTGTAGTTAGTGAGCAATTGTACAATTAATATTTGACAGCGCATAAATGTGATTTAATTCTTTTATAACGATTTTTTAAGGTTGTATGAGGTTTTATATTCTATATTTAAAAGGTTTGGTATGAGAGTTAAGAATAGATGGCCACCATGCGCTATCTAATGCTCTTTTAATGCCTAATAGCAATCAGCAATAAATCGAAACTACATGTTTCTGAGTTAAAGCTGTTTTATGAATTATATCTGAATTATTACTGGTTTACGTGTAACATTTTTTTTTTGTGTGCAAATAGGGTGAAAGCCTTTTGGTCTTGAATGTTATTATTATCCAGCATTGTCATATTTATAAGGTTTAGAATTTCTTTATTTCCCACATTTTTGGGAAGTTGAAACACTTTCAATGTAATCTCCTGAAATAAATTTAGGCAGTATTAGGTATTTATTATTATTTCTATTGTTAAGCCGCCAATACCTGGCGCTTTTTCTGGATTTCAAGGAATTGATCGTTGCTTGTTTTTCTCTTGAGGTTAAATTAAAACCATTTTCTGTGAGCGGTTCAGTAAGTATTTTTTCTCTTAGTGTATTATGGTAATCCGTATTTAATGACTGGCTATCATCCAACAAGTTTGTCCAGTACGTACGTACGAGTTTCTGTTATGTATGCAGTAAATATGCTATCTTCCTTTTTTGTTAAATATTAATTGAACTTTACAAATATGATCTTTGGATTTCCTGGATTTATTCTGGAACAAATTTCTTGCCATTAATATTTTTTTTTTCTATTAATGTCTCATTTGCAGAAACTTACTTTGTTGCAAATAAAGGGCTAGAACCGCCAATATAAATGATACTGCTGGCATACCTGTCGGTGGAGACCATCGTCACTGGCTGATGGTAGAGTACAGCTGGCAAGCGCTTTCGATGCAATGGCACCATCTTCAAGCCCGTCAAAAAGTTGCACTGAGTTAGATGTCTGTTGACCAGTAAGTTTTATGCGTCTGGTCACCGTATTAGTCTGTTGCGTTTACGTTTAGTCTGTTTACTTATCACAGATCTGTCAAGATTGTGCCATTGCATCGAAAGCGCTTGCCTCGACCATCTCCACCGACAGGTATGACAACAGTTAATTTGTTGCTTTACCCTATGATTTTCTTGTTTTTTTTTTTTATTTTATACTGACGTATAGCTTTGTTGGTTTCTTTTCGTAGTCGTGTTATTGTAGTTTGTTGTCCCACTATTATAAGTTAGTATTTCGTCTCAGTCGTATGGTGTGAATGCTCTTTGATTTTTTATTTTATTATTGCTTTTTTGAATTTCCTCAGTTAAACATTTTTGGAAATTGGTACAGTTGGAATTTTTTATATTATAAGAAGCATACTAGAAGTTTCGTTGCTTGGGCAGTGTGATGGTATATCTTAATGTGAGATTGTCAGAAAAATGTTCATGTTGTTGGTGTATTTTCCATTGTGATTTGCATTTTTGCAGATTTCCCTTATGGCCATCGAGTCATAAGAGTACTAGACAGGAGGAAGTTGTTCTTGCCAGACTCAGGATCGGCTACACAAACCTCACACACAGACACTGACTGATGAGGACAGACATCACCTTATGCGAATAATGCAACAACCACCTAACGATAAAACACATACTGACAGACTGCATCCAACGAGAAAACCTTGACATACCCCACGATATGACAGAACTACTAACGGACAGCAGCCAATATATTCTACACATGTAAACATTTACAAATAAATACATATCGAATACTAATACAATAGGTCTACGGCATACTTACGAAGACGTAAAAGAGATAACTTTTATTTTATTCAAATTAGCAAGTACGGATTTAAAAAGCATCTGAGATATTTAAGGAATATTTTCCATATTACATAAATAAAGTAGAACAAGGTTTACATGAAATATATTATTCTAATCCACCCCTTAACGAGATCGTGCCAATCACCTTTGATGTAAACCAAATAAAAATTAATATTAAAGACTTTATGTATGCTTTAAACTCCTTTACTTAGAAATATATAATATATGGAAATATGAGATCAGTACTACGTCAGCCCAGAACTTGGGAAATCTGCTTAGTTTACACAGCCCCTGCGTGACGGACTTTTTAAATAAAAATGTCCGTCACGCAGGGGCTGCGTAAACTAAGAAGATTTCCCACGTAAAGTTATACAATAGAGAAATCTCCATACGATTGACGATCAGTTACAGGCACGGCCGAACTAGATTTTGGCGGGAACCATAGCTCGTCCGTTATACTTATAAAAATGCAAATATCTCGGTTAATATTCAAGATAGAGAATAAATGTATATAACAATATTTATAGTAAATTTAATTTGCAATAAGATTGGTTCTATACAATTTTTCGATCCGACGTATAGTAACGGAGATATTTCAAAATTTCGAAAATCCCCCTCTAAACCCTCCCACTGATCCGATTTCAGGCGTTAACGAACTTAATCTTCCGTTTTAAATAAAACAATAAAATACCGAGTTCGGTGACGATTAAACATAAATTGCGCCTGCTAGAGTGACAGACAAATATATATATATATATATATATATATATATATATATATATATATATATATATATATATCTTTATATATATAATTCTAGCGTACGTGTGTATGTCACTGAACTCCTCCTAGACGGATGGACCGATTTGAATGAATTTTTGAATACGCGTTCGGTTGACGCCCCGGATGGTTTAGCGCCGCAGATCGGCCAGGCAGATGGAGCAGGAGTGGGGGTCGTGAGGGTGGCCTGAAATTAAAAATAGCCGTATTTCGTTTCCTATTGGTTTTTCGGCAAATATGCACAGGATAAGAGTTGTTTATGTTGTTATTTGGAGTAACTTTTGTCATATTCAATTTTGTCGTATATTAAAGTATAAACGAGATATACACTAAAAAAGTAAAGAGGGGCCAACAATTGCATTGGGCACCAACGATTGAACCGAACTGAACAAAACTCGGTATGTGAATTAGTATTAGTTCTACCATGGTTACAAGCTCTACTAAATTTGTCAAGTTCGAACGGGAGTGGGGGTTTACTGAAGGCCGAAAACTAAAAAACGCCGATATCTCGGTTAATATTAAAGACAGTGAAAAAAGGTACGTGACAACGTTTATAGATCTTTTAATATGCAAAAAGATTGGTTCTATACAAAATTTCGATCAGACTCAAACTAACGGAGATATTTCGATTTTTCGGAAATCCTCCCCTCTAAATCCCCCCTCCCAATGATCAGATTCCGGCCGTTGAAGAACATGATCCGTCTTTTAACGTAAAACGTTTAAATACGGAGTTTGGTAACGATCGAGCGAAAATTGCGACCGCTAGAGCGTTAACAGGCTAATACACCTCTATCTTTATATATATAATTCTAGCGTACGTGTGTATGTCACTGAACTCCTCCTAGACGGATGGACCGATTTGATTGAATTTTTGAATACGCGTTCGAGTGACGCCCCGGATGGTTTAGCGCCGCAGATCGGCCAGGCAGATGGAGCAGGAGTGGGGGTCGTGAGGGAGGCCTGAAATTAAAAATAGCCGTATTTCGTTTCCTGTTGGTTTTTCGGCAAATATGCACAGGATAAGAGTTGTTTATGTTGTTATTTGGAGTAACTTTTGTCATATCGGCCAGGCAGATGGAGCAGGTCTCCGGTCGAAGGGCGAAGGGCGAGGTTATTGGAAATGTAATGAAATGTAAATATGTTTATCTAATGTATGTCCTCAGAGTTAAGTATGTCATCTAAATAAAGATGTTTTCAGCTGCGAGAGGTTTTCACTTTCAGACATTGGTATTTATTGTCCAAATTTATTTTAATTTGATTTGAATGTTGCAATTATTTTCTTTTCTTTATTTATATTGAGGTATTTGCGTTATTATTGTTGAGGGTTTTGATTTATTTCAGTTATTGGTCTACAACTGTTTGTTTTTAAGAACGTGTAGTGCGCATTCTACCAGATAATCATAGAACTAAAACGTCTTCTTATCCTTCTCTCATTTTTTCTTTTCTTTTTGTCTACCAAGTTTTCGCGATATTTTATTTACTATTTGTTTTTAGGCAAATGTGAACATAACAAATGTTGTTTTTGCGTTATTAAAAAAAGATTTTTTTTAAACATATTATTATTAAATTTAATATCCTAATCGCTTGATATATCATGCAGGACAACGTCTGCCGGGTCAGCTAGTATATATATATATATATATATATATATATATATATATATATATATATATATATATATATATATATATATATAGTTTTGAACGGACATCATTTTCGTCATCTCCTGGGTAGGATCGATGGACATTTGAAGAAATTTTTCGAAAATCGCGTCATGAGTACGACCTCAATAGCTGATTTTCCTTAAGGGAAATCTGATAAAATTTCCTGAATAACATGTGTAATTGTGTCATCCTTTACAATGTGGTGGAGTTCTAGTTCACTCAGCCTTTCCCAACCTTGCACCCTCCCCCCTCGTTTTTCTCTTTCTTCTCTCCCTCCCTCTTCTCTTTATTTTTTATGTCTTTCATCCCTTAATTTCTTTTCAAAAATTAATTGAAATCCAACCTTTTAGAGCCTCAGGAAAATTAGTGAGCTGTTTTGTTAAATGGAAAACAAAATGATTTATCAGCGGGCACAATGCACTTTCCTCATTACTGTACTTAATTGAGGTGTTTTCAATTCATATCCTTAATATGCATTCATTGTTCATTGTATTCTCTATTAGGGGCAGAAACAATGTTAGTTTTTGTTTTTATTTACATGAAAGCATTTACCTGTATAAAAGTTTGTTAAGAGCCGAATCATTTTATGGGCATTCTATTGCATTTCATAGCCTACATAGAATTTTATAATTACGTTTTCCTATGCCCCAATATTTGAGTAATGAAGTGCTCTAGACGAATATTCTTGATATTTTAGTCTTGTATCAAGCCAAACTGCTGATCCATGATGATGTGATGTCCATAAAAAAATTTATAAAATCTAAGAAAATTGTGACAAATCATAACATTTGCTTGCTACCATTGTTCCATATAATTTTACCTTATATTATAGTCCTAAAATACATTTCTTCCTTACGAGGAGCATGAACAGGTCTTTGTCAACCTCACTAAAATTATTTATAAAAGCCTTTTATCAGATTTCCCTTAAGGGAAATCAGCTATTGAGGTCGTATTCATGATGCTATTTTCTAAATTTCAAAATGTCCTTCGATCCTACCTAGGAGATGACGAAAATGAGGTCCATTCAAAACTATATATATATATATATATATATATATATATATATATATATATATATATATATATATATATATAATGTCTGTTACCGCTCCAGCGGTCGCAATTATTGTTTAATCGTTACCAAACTCGATATTTAGTCGTTTTATGTAAAAATATAGATTAAGTTCGTTAACGGCTGAAATCAGACAAGGGGAGAGGGGGTTTAGAAGGGGGATTTTCGAAAAAACGACAATACGTTGGATCGAAAAATTGTATAGAACCAATCTTATTGCAAATTAAATGTACTTTAATTATTGTTATACACATTTTTTCACTATCTTGATTATAAACCGTGATATTTTCGTTTTTTAGTTTTCGGTCTTCAGTAAACCCCCACTCCTACTTATCTCCTCATATTAACAATATCCTATTATGTTATAAAGCACTTCATTTGAAGCCTAAATATCAAATATTGTTCTCAATGGGCATATAGGTTTTGAAATATGTAAATGCAAATACGTAGCGCACGTAGGAAATCTGCTTACTTAGCGCAGCCATTGTGTGACGGACTTTTTGACTCATGTCATAGTGCATGCACAGACATATCCGAAAATGTTAACACACATTCTATCCAAGTGTAATTAATAAATTAAAATTTAGATTTAGTCATCCTCATAGTACATTGCAAAATTTAATATAATTATATATATAATGTTACATAATATAAAATATGTTATAAATTAGAAAGAATGTTTATGGAGGCAATGATTTTTTGATGTTGATAGAAGGGAAATCTATATACTTGTATGTACATGCACTATGACTTGAGTCAAATAGTTTTGCTTTTATAAGTAATTTTAGAGAGGTTGACAAAGAGCTGATCATGCTCCTATAAAGAAGAAAAGTCAAAACTGTATTATAAGGTAAAATTATACAAAACAATGGTATCAAGTGAATGTTAACTAGTCACAATTTTCATAGATTGTATGTTGACAATGAATAATTATTTTATAGGATTATCTGAAGATGGCCACAGAGGCAGAAACGTTATAATGAACTAAATAAATAATTAATTTTGGGTGGAGAGCTGTACAATTGGCTATTTCTTATAAGTATTTAGTTGAACCCCTTAAAAATAAATAAAAAATGATTTAAATTTCCTAATTAGTTTTAGCTAACATGCTTCTGGAGATATTGATATTAGCATTATGCAATCAAGGTTTTTATTATGTTTACTTAACTCCGTATCAATCAATATATGGTAGCCAGTATACCCTCCTTGCTTTTATGTAAAAGTGGAGCCAATTCACTGTTTCAATTTTATTATTCATATTAAAATTTAGTTGAAAGTAATAATCAGTTGATGGACTAGTTATAGATTTTATTTCAGTATCTGCAATTTTTTTATCGTTATAAAACTTGTCTTTTAAACGTTTCATTAAAATTTGGTCCCTTTGTCCTTCGGTTGTTAGTATTATGTTTCGACACATTTACCCCGACTGTTATAACCTTCCATTTACAATGTTTTTTTTTTTGTTTTTTTTGTGTGTGTGGTCATCAACGTATATGTATATGTTGATAGCTAATAATCCTTGCCAGATCAAGCTATTATCAGCCCCCACTTCCTGGCATGCATTTATGACACTTGTAGCCACAAATTGAAAAAGCACTTTTCTTCTCTCTCTTTTCAAGAAATCCACAAATGTGTGTGTGTGCGTGTGCGTGTGTGTGTGTGGGTGCGTGCGTGCGTGTGTATATATAAATATAAAATAATAAATGACATATATTGTTACGAAAATAACGTACATGAAAGATTGAACAGAGCTATATATTTAAGAAGTACAACGGAGATGAAAGGAACCGACCTATGAAGGACTATTAGCGCCCGAAGTGTACCAGTACCGGGACTGTTCTAGGCAACGTGTCTGGTCCATTCTGTTTGATGTTTGCTGACAAGCTATATATTCTCAGCAGTCTTCAAGTGATTAACAGTGCGTTCAGTGCAGCTTTAGTGAACAGTGCGGTAAAGTGTTTTATGTGAAGAACAGTCTTGTGCCGTGTTTATGAAAAGAACAGCTTAGTGTCATGTTTAAGTAAAGGACAGTGCAGTGCCGTTATCTTTGCGAAGATCAGTGCAGTGACCATGAGTGAGTTATTGTAATGTATAATAACAGAACAGTAAAGCTATCAGTGCATTATGTGTGTAGTAGTTAAGAATAATTAACCAAGTGTGTAGTGTATTGTAAATAAATTGTGCATTGATAAAAACTCTGAAGCTTGTGAGTGTTTAATTTTGCAATCCAAAAGAAGTTTAATTAACAAACAAACGACGTTTATTACCGATTTTTTAATAAACGTAAATATATATATATTTACTAGCGGACCAAGCAGACGTTGTCCTGCATGATATATCAAGCGATTAGGATATTAAATTTAATATGTATAAACAAAAGCTACTTTTAATAACACAAAAAACACCATTTGTCATTTGTACGTTTTCCTAAAATGAAATAGAAAATAAAATATCGCGAAAACTGGGTATGCAAAATGAAAAGGAAAAATGAGAGAAGGAAAAGAAGACGTTTTAGTTCTATGATTAATTTTTAGAATGCGCACTACACGTTTTTACAAAACAAATAGTTGTAGATCAATAATTGAAATAAATCAAAATCCTCAACAATAATAAGGCAAATTCATAAATATAAATAAAGAAAAGAAAATAATTGCTACATTCAAATCAGATTAAAATAAATTTGGATAATAAATACCAGTGTCTGAAAGTGAAAACCTCTCGGAGCTGCAAACAGCTTTATTTAGATGACATATTTAAACTCTACGGACATACATTAGATAAACATATTAACATTTCATTACATTTCCAATAACTTAGCCCTTCGACCGGAGACCTGCTCAATCTGGCTGGTCGATCTGAGGCGCTAAACCATCCGGGGCGTCACCCAAACGCGTACAGAAAAATTCATTCAAATCGGTCCAGCCGTCTAGGAGGAGTTCAGTGACATACACACGTACGCTAGAATTATATATATATATATATATATATATATATATATATATATATACATATATAATACAAAAAATTATAAAATATTTTTTTTATTTTTTCAAAAATTATAAAATACACATTTCTCGTATTCAAAAACCTTTGTCTTATGCACATTCATGTTATATTCTAATTGTATGGTACATGTTGAAACAGAATAGTGGAATAAACGCCCTTTGCTCGTAATATACAAGAGAAAATTTAAATACATACACACACACAAACTCACGCACTCACGTTCACTGGCTTTATATACTATTCTTTTGTTTTGGGATTCGTCTATGTATGGTTCTAACTAAGGGAGAAATAGTGATTAAAATTTGATAAAAATGAGGCGCGGCCTTTTTTGCCCTCCTAGAAAGTTGTATATTCTCTTAGTTAGAACAGCCTCTGGGCGATGGACTTTTTCAAACGCGCTATTATTAATCATAGCCCTGCTACAATTTAAAATATCTGAGGGGGAATTTGTCATGAAGTAACTTCTTTTCCTTCCCTCAGCTCTCCCCCTCCCATCCACTCTCTCTCTTTCTCTTTCGCACTCACTCTCCTGCTCTTTGCTTTAATCATCCCTTAATTTCTTTTCAAAAAATTAATTAAAATCCACGCGTTAGCGCCTCAGGAAAATTAGTGCCTTTTTTTCCTCTCAAATGAAATGATAATCAGCGTGCACAATGCACTTCCTTCATTACTGTAATTATTGGAGGTGTTTCAATTAAAACTCCTTTATAGGCATTCATCATTGTAGTCTCATCTCTTTTAAATAAATAATAATTATAATTCATAATTTGCTTTGCTCGAAACGAGATCTGAATGAATACTTATGCATTGCAGAATTGCATTATATTCCTATAGTTAATTTCACTCACTTGTCTCATTTTATATTCGAGCTTTGCGTCATTTTCAATGATGGAAATATAGCTTGTAGCTCTTATAGTTGAAAGTACAGTAACGATTAAATTAAAATGTGTGTCGCTAGTATGCTTGGAAATGTACACACTCAACAAAACGTTCCGTTTGGATAGCGACATGTTTTGACTGATTACTACAAAAACTTAAGTCTAAAGATATTTTTTTTTTTCTAGTTGTTATAACGAGCCTATTACATTAAACTTTCAAAAAGCACTAGTTATGAAGATTGTGGTCTTTTTGTCTGAACTTTTCTAAGAATGTAAAAAAATACAAAAGTCCGTCACGCAGGGGCTGCGTAAACTAAACAGATTTCCCACGTGAAGTTTTACAATAGAGAAATCTGCCAAATAACAACTCCAGTAGTAAGAACCTAATAACGAGGGACGAATGGCCAGAGCTCTCGGCGGAAAGTCGGAACATAGCCGACTCCTGCCGACCACACGCAGAATTCAAATGCAAATATCTCGGTTAATATTCAAGATACAGAATAAATGTATAGAACAATATTTATAGTAAATTTAATTTGAAATAAAATTCATTCTATACAGTTCTATACTCTCCCACCTTCTATCCTCAACCGATTTCAGCCATTAACGAACTTGCTCCTCCTTTTTACATAAAACGATTAAATTCCGAGTTTGGTAACGATCAAACAAAAATTGCGACCGCTAGAGCGTTAACAGACAAATATATATATATATATATATATATATATATATATATATATATATATATATATATAATTTTGAACGCACCTCATATTCGTCATCACCTAGGTAGGATCGCTGGCCATTTGAAGAAATGTTTCGAAACTCGCATCATGAGTACGACCTCAATAGCTGATTTCCCTTAAGGGAAATCTGCTAAAATGTATGGTTATCTGATTTGGTACATGCAAATCTTGTGTGAGGAGACGTCACGAATTTAGATTTTCATTCTCGACTCGAAAATAATTATTTGGTCTAAACATACTCAATATTATTCCATTTTATTCAACACTGAAGAGTATATTAGTTAATGGCTGAAATCGGTTGAGGATAGAAGGTGGGGGAGATTTCCAAATTCTAAAATATCTCCGATATTTTTAGTCGAATGAACCTAACTATTGATATTCTAATTGATGTATACATTTTTTGTAACTCAAATGTTATACGAGTTATTTGTACTTGTTTTTAGTCTCCAGTAAACCTCTACTACTCCTGGTGAGTTTTACTTAGATATAGAGAATATATGGAGGGTCTAATTTTCAAGAACCTTACATACATAAACCTACCTTTTCAGAAGTTGCATTTGAACGTTTATTTCACATTAACTTTGTCAATGAGGTCATTAAAACATTTTTCCCTGAATGCAGTGGTGTATCAAACCAAAGACTTTTTGTAAAGGGTAAGGAGGCTCTTAGGCAGTAAACCATATGGGGAGATGAGATTAATGAGAAAATTTATAGTCTTTATTATGCTCTAACTCACTTTACTTAAAGTGATTTAATATTTTGTAAATAATAGAGCATTCCCCTAAGAGTAATTGTACAAGCTTTTAGAGATTTCCCTTTTTTGACAGCTAAGAGGTTTTACTATTTTTCTAATTGTATAGAGTGCGGCCCATTCCAAGCTTTTAGCAGATTTCTCTTTATTGAAATCAGCTATTGACGTTTTACTCGATTTTATATATATTTATATATATTAACGTCATCCAATTCAAAATCAGCTAAAATGAGGTCCGACGCGATAAAAATTTCCTCATTATCGATACCCAGATGACGAAAATGAGGTCCGTTCAAAATATATATATATATATATATATATATATATATATATATATATATTAACGCTCTAGCGGTCACAATTAGCAGATTTCCCTTCAGGGAAATCAGCTATTGAGGTCGTACTCATGACGCGATTTTCAAAAAATTTCCTCAAATGTCCATCGATCCTACCCAGATGACGAAAATGAGGTCCGTTCAAAACTATACATATATATATATATATATATATATATATATATATATATATATATATATATTTGTCTGTTAACACTCTAGCGGTCGCAAGTTTTGTTTAATCGTCACCAAACTCGGTATTTAATCGTTTTATGTAAAAAGGAAGCCGTTAACGAACTTAATAAGCTGAAATCGGACCAGTGGGAGGGGGGTGTTTAGAGGTGGGGATTTTCAAAAACTCGAAATATCTCCGTTATTATGCATCGGATCGAAAAATTGTATAGAACCAATCTTATTGAAAATTAAATTTACTATAAATATTGTTATATACATTTATTCTCTATCTTGAATATTAACCGAGATATTTGCATTTTTTCTGTTTTCAGCTTCTGAGATGAGATCGGCTAACTTCGGGTCTAGTCGTGAGTTTCCGTCAAGAGCTAGTTCGGGCCGTTCCCGTAACTGTTTGACTCTCTATTCTGAAATTTCTCTATTGTAAAACTTCACGAAGGAAATCTGCTTAGTTTACGCAGTTCCTGCGTGACGGATTTTTATTTTTGTTTGATCGTTACGAAACTCTATATTGAATCGTTTTATGTAAAATAAAAAGAAAGATCGAGTTTGTTAATGGCCGAAATCGGGCCAATGGGAGGGAGAGGGGGAAAATTTTGAAAGTTTGAAATATCTGCGTTATTATTGATCGGATCGAAAAACTGTACAGAACCAATCTTATTGATAATTTAATGTTCTAAGAATGTTATATTTTTATCTTCATCATTACCCGAAATATTAGCATTATTTAGTTTTAAGCCTTGATTAAGTGAAGGTTGAATGCACTTTTTGAAAACCTTTTCTCTCCACTACATTTCGTTGGACCCTTCATTATCATTTTTCCTATGCGAATGCAGTTTTGAAAGAGATCGTCTGATCTAATTATACCACTGCATCTTTGACCGGTAGTTCATCTTTGTTCAGCCAAGTGCGCTATACCTTTTGGTAGGAAATCTGATTAGTTTACGCAGGGCCTGCGTGACGGACTTTTTAAATTTATATAATAAGTACTTGAGACTGCTATGATGAAAGAAAGAAAATACCGCAAATCCATGAAACTATCATACTAGTTCTGTAGTAATAGTGATTCAATATTTGTGTAGAGGCTTTAGAGTAGCTAAAGGCATACTAACAGGTAAGGCGCTACCTGTGATTACTGATTACTAAACTATTTGCTAAGGCACCGTTACTATAAGGTGAATAGCGAAGATAGTGACTAGCCTCGGAGCTGGCTATAAATTTCTACACGGCATTAATTATTCCATGAGCTAGATTTACTCGAGGCTAAGCCTCTTTCGGTGTAATTCTGGCTGCTAAGCTCTTCGGGCTGAATTTAATATCTTTGAATATATCATAGCTGCTTCCAGAGAGCTAAGTGCATTTACTATGATGATGTTATTCAAACTCCATCCTAACTCCTCTATATTAATGTTGAAACACTTTGTAACTTGATTAACATATATATGAATGGTAATATCATTATTTCCCATCAATTAGACACATAAATGCCATAAACAAAACTGTTAAAACGGGCTCCATTGTTTATGGATATTTCCTCACCCAGGGTGGTTTGTCAAACTGAACAACACCAGCACAGTTGTATAGTATATTTCGTACCAAGGGCCGAAAGTGGACGTTTGCCGGCCCGAGATATTTTTTGACCGAGACGTAGTCGAGGTCATGAAAAGTTCGAGGGCCGGCAAAAGCACTTTGGCCCGAGCCACGAACGCTATTTTTCACCATACTACTATAAATATTAATACGATTAATATATTAACATTAATCAAAAACAAGATTTTCTTTTGGTTAAATGTACCTCTTTGTTAGAAGGTTATCCTGTGGTTATGGGGACATGATGAATGTTTAATGTATGGATTGTTTTACGTTATGTTATTATGTAAGTTAATAAAGAGAGATGAACATATGTGTGTTTCATTTAATACAACTGATATATTTCAAAATGCTAAAAAAAGTTAGTTCGTTTATATTTGATTTATAGAAATGTTAAAAGTACAATTTTGGTTGTTTGAAAACATAATACCCTTTGAAGATTCTATTACTTGTTTTTTGTTTGACACATTCACACTTATACTCGTAGTTGGATTGTTTCTGATTAAAATATCCTCTTGACAATCTTCAAATAAATCATCAATTGTAAAGAGAGACTGATTTTTATATTCAATAGTTCCAAAATTAATATTTGACGTCAAAGTCGATGACTCATGCACTTTACTAAACAGTCTGTTAGAAACTTCCAATTTCGGTTATGAATACTCTTCGTCATACCTATCTTTTGATTTTGCTGGTAACAAATCTGCCATGATTTCTTTTGCTTTTCTATGTATAGATTCTAATATATTATTAGCCATGATATATTACGAGCAAAACAAACTATTATAATGTATATAATGAAATGAATGAATTCAAATAATAAACAGCTGATTTTGAGGCCCTTGGGCGAAATATTCATTTTCGGCCCTAGGGAGGCGTAGTGTAGCTTTCGGACCGCAAATTAGCTGTGTAAAACAGGTGATTACATCGTAGTATGGTGAAAAAGTCTTTTCACTTTAGGGTGCCAGTTAGTTCTGATGAAGATCAGTGATTTATCATAATACCTTGTTATTATCATTTTATAACATATATTCTTTATTTAAGAAAAAAAATCAACTTGTAAATAACCTTTATTTGCCAAAACAAAAAAATCCGTCAAGCAGGTGCTGCGTAAACTAAGCAGATTTCCCAAGCGAAGGTATACCATAGATAAATATACATACATATAGGTAAAACTACCGTGAATGTTAAGTGAATAAATACAGACGGTAAAGAGAAATCTGTCAGTCAATTATAATACAAATTAATATTATCTACAACGGAAAGCGGCTGATTTGTAAACAAACGGGCCAGCCATCCTCGTAGCGCTGAATAGATATATAGACCGGAAAAACAAACAATTAAAGAAATATATCTGAATATAACATATTAATTTTATTGACTACTATTTACTATAGCTAGTGGAGTAATTTGAATTAAATCAGAATAATTTCTATCTCAATCACTCAGATTTTTGTAATCAAAGACCAGTAGAGGGGGTGGGTTCCAGAACGTATTTTTTTGTATCTCGTTAAATAAAGCTTTGTTGAAAACAATAATTGGTATTTAAACTTGTAATGAAGTGGTTCATGATATATCGTATTATTATTAATATGACACTAATAGGGTAGGGGGTTTACTAAAAACACGAAACCATAAAATCCAAATTTCTCGGTTAATACTCATACGGGAAATATGCATAGAACAATATGCATAGCAAATTCCATTTGCAATAAGATTTTTTCTATTCAATTTTTCGATCTGACGTATAGTAACAGAGATTTTTTCGAAATTCCTCGCCTCTAAAGTCCCCTCCTCTCGTCCGATTTCAGCCGTTAACGAACTTGATCTTTCTTTTTACATAAAACTACTAAATATAGTTTGGTAACGATAATTGCGACCGCTATATATATATATATATATAGTATAGAACGCACCTCATTTTCGTCATCTCCTAGGTAGGATCGATGAACATTTGAAGAAAAATTTCGATAATCACGTCATGAGTACGACCTCAATTGCTGTTTTCCTTAAGGGATATCTGCTAAAAACAGCTAAGCTCCTATAGAAGGGTACTTAATCATTTTGGTGGCCAATAATTTTTAATATATAGTATTTTAGTTTACATTCAAATAAGTCTTGCTTTTCATATCGTCTTCTCCAAAAACAAAATCGCACTAATAAGAGTCAAGTTGACTTCTAGTCCCACATTCAATCTCTCATTCCTTCTCCTGACACTGGCCCGAAGCGACTCTATTCTGTGGTTATGGGCTCCTGTAATTGGTCCTACAAAGTTTTCGCTATGATTAACATGACAGTGCTTTTGTAGGAAATAAAATTGATGACGTTATAAAGTGTAAAAAATTTAAATTAGGCAACCATTCTTCAAATACCAAGCAGAAATTATTGCCGTCTTACAGGTTCATTAGTATGTAAATGAAATGGACTTGCAACCAAACACTTATATTCTACTACACACAGACAGTCATGTTTTACACAAACTAGACAACATAAAACATATAGAACAAATCCGCCATAAATGACAATTAAAAAACAGACTGACTTCCATTCACTTCAAATGGGTCGTCACATGCAGGAATTATGGGCAATGAAATAGTCGATATCCACGCCCAAAGTGCCTCTAAAAGTAGCGAAGTGGTAATTTACAATAAAAATACTCCAACTGTGTTAAAATCTTTACTAATAGAAAAGTATTAATTTGTGGTAACAGAGATGGAATCAAACAGATAAAGCATTACATTTAAAATTATACACCCCTGTTTTAAAAACCAATATCTATCCCAACATACATTTTATCTAACACAAATTCTAACTGGACACGGAAATACAAACTATTACTTATACAGATTCAAACTTACTGACTCAAATACTTGTAAATGTGACAGTTACACTGAACAGACAGTCACCTACTGGATTTATGAATGTAGACTGACTCAAGACATACAAAGACAGTCGAAGACTCATATTCCCGCATGGCTTATCAGTCCCGCACATAAATTTATTAAAAACAATAGCCTATGATATTCTTAAGCTGAGAGAAGAAAATTATGTAATTTTTTTTAGCAGATTTCCCTTAAGGGAAATCAGCTATTGTGGTCGTACTCATGACGCGAGTTTCGAAAAATTTCTTCAAATGTCCATCGATCCTACCCAGGAGATGACGAAAATGAGGTCCGTTCAAAATTTTTATATATATATATATATATATATATATATATATATATATATATGTATTTGTCTGTTAACGCTCTAGCGGTCGCAATTTTTGTTTGATCGTTACCAAACTCGGAATTTAATGGTTTTATGTAAAAAGGAAGATGAAGTTCGTTAATGGCTGAAACCGGACCAGTGGGAGGGGGAGATTTTCAGAAAATTCAAAATATCTCCGTTATTATGCGTTGAACCGAAACATTGTATAGAATCAATCTTATTGCAAATTAAATAAATTTACTATAAATATTGTTCTATACATTTATTCTGTATCGTGAATATTAACCGAGATATTTGCATTGAGTGAGCTGTTTGGCACTTTCCGAAGAGAGCTCTGGCGGCCGTTTTCGTAACTATTCGTCCCTCGTGTATAAGTTTAGTGATCCCTTACTACTTTCTACACTTGTTTTTTGGGCAGATTTCCCTATTGTAAAACTTCACGTGGGAAATCTGCTTAGTTTACGCTGCCCCTGCGTGACGGACTTTTATTGGTTATTTAATTGTATTCCTGAACTGTTCTATTTAATATTTTTTGTTTTATCTAGTCAAGTTTAATTTTCATAATCATAGTTCCATTTTAACATGTATATATATTATTATATAAAACTGTTAAATGTTTATCTTCGAAATGCACATATAATTCAAATATGCATGGGATGCAGAAAAATAAAATCCCTCCACATAGGGTTACTAGATAAATATGACATTGCTTGTACCGCATATCTGGAAGCTCCTTTAGTCCATTCTAAGACTTCCATAAGTCAGAATATATTGTCGCACCTGACGGCACTCCACTACTTATACCACGAAGCTGTAAGTATTAAATTCATGATTACTAGGTATAATTTTCGAATAACGTTAATAACTCCTAGGATATAGATCATATGGAAGAATAATAACTATTAATCGCAACAAGTGATCATATTAATAGATAAAAAGTCCGTCACGCAGGGGCTGCGTAAACTAAGCAGATTTCCCACTGTAAGTTTTACAATAGTGAAATCTGCCTAATAACAACAGTAGTTGTAATGAATCTCTAAACCTATTCACGAGGGACGATTAGTGACGAAAACGGCCGCCCTAGCTCTCGGCGGAATGTCCCGAACATAGCCGACTCCTGCCGACCACATACACAATACAAATGCAAATATCTCGGTTAATATTCAAGATAAAGAATAAATGTATAGAACAATATTTTTAGTAAATTTAATTTGCAATAAGATTGGTTCTTTTTATTATCTTATTTTTTGATCCGACGCATGGTAACGGAGATATTTCGAATTTTCAAAAACCCTCCCCTCTCACTGTTCCGATTTCAGACATTAACGAACTTTATTTTTCTTTTTACATAAAACGACTAAATATCGAGTTTGGTAACGATTAAATAACAATTGCGACCGCTAGAGCGGTAACAGACAAATATATATATATATATATATATATATATATATATATATATAGATATAGGACCTCATTTTCGTCATCTCGTGGGTAGGATCGTTGGACATTTGAAGAAAACTGAAAATCCCGTCTTGTGTACGACCTCAATAGCTGATTTCCCGTAAGGGAAATCGGCTAAAAAACTAACTGGCATATCTAAAGTAGAAAAGGGGCTCAGGTAAGCCATGTGAGTTAAAGCGTTGACCTTTATCTCACATGATAAAACTAGTGTGGCGAGTTCGATTCTCGCCTGGGGAAAGGAAATTATTTAGTAACGAAATTCAATAAATAACATCCAAAATCCCACCGTGGCTAGAACAGGGCGGTAACCTGTAGATTATCCGCCCCAATTAGCCTGAGTTGCAAAAAGTGAACGTTAATATATAATAATATAGTTTTTAATATTGTTAAATGTAATACTCACTAAATTTATAAATACATATTAATGTTTTCGAGAGGTTTCACTGAAGTGTCCACCTTCAAGTTAATTATACTTGCTAAATGGAATGCTACCACTACAACAGTCAGAATAGTGTACAAACTAAATAGGTTTTTGGTTTGAGTATACATATAGATTATAAAATACCTTATATATATACTTATATTTACCAAATACTTCAAAGTCTAAAAAAGTATTACTTAATAAAGTGAATGGACTCCACCAATTTAAGGTTAAAGACTCAAAAAATGCATTATATTGACTTCGCTCATTTCTGGAAATAGCAATTGCATGGAGTATACGTCATAATACAGTCTAGCAAATTTCAATGTATCCATAATAGAAAAATGTCTCTCTCTCTCTCTCTCTCTCTCTCTCTCTCTCTCTCTCTCTCTATATATATATATATATATATATATATATATATATATATATATATATATATATATATTCACATGAACAACGCTTTCATATAACACAAACTGTCACTGCGACATACCCTGGGAACGTCCTAAAAAATTTAATTTGGCTTTACGCCTACCATGGTTTGATTTTGGACTTCCAATCAGTTTCGTCTTGAATAAAGAACGTCTTGAATAACTTGGGATTTCCTAGTTTTAAATTGTCTCCGTCATTTAATAGTCGGATCGAAAATGCAAAGTTTTGTTTTTTATAATTTTTTTCGTAACATTATAGATCTATAACAATCTGTACATTTACTTTTTTGCAATATTAACCGAGTTACTTGTATTAGCAGAATTAACATGAGGTGACTCTTAAGGTCGTACGCATGACGCGATTTAAGAAAAGTTCCACAAATTCCCAATGACCCAAAAAGATGAAAGGAAATGAGGTCCGTTCCAATATATGTTTGTGTGTGTTTTTGTGTTTTAGCACATTTCCCTTAAGGGAAATCAGTTATTGAGGTCGTACTCATGACGCGGGTTTCGAAAAATTTTTTCAAATGTCCACCGATCCTACCCAGGAGATGACGAAAATGAGGGCCGTTCAAAATTATGTATATATATATATATATATATATATATATAAATATATATATATATATATATATATATATATATATATATATATATATTTGTTTGTTTATTAATGCTCTAGCGGGACAAATTTTTACTTGATCGTTACCAAACATGATATTTAAACGTTTTATGCAAAAATAAAGATCAAGTTCGTTAATGGCTGAAATCGGACCAGTGGATGGGGTGGGGGGGTTTAGAGAGGAGGATTTTCGTAAATTCAAATTTCTACGTTACTATACGTCGGATCGAAACATTATATAGAATCAATCTTATTGCAAATTAAATTTACTATAAATAATATTGTATATATTTATTCTGTATCTTGAGTATTAACCGAGATATTTGCAGTTTTCTGTTTTCGGCTTCTGAGATGAGATCGGCTAACTTCTAGTCTAGTCGTGAGTTTCCGTAAAGAGCTAGTTCGGGCCCTTCCCGTAACTGTTTAACTCTCTATTCTGAAATTTCTCGATTATAAAACTTCACGTGGGAAATCTGCTTAGTTTACGTAGCCTCTGCGTGACGGACTTTTTTCTTTTTTTTTGTTGCTGCTGTAGTGTTCGCAATTTTTTTTTTATTGCTACCAAACTCTATATTTAATTTTTGGTTGTAAAAGTCAGTTTATGTTCCAAACCAATCTTGTCATCAACTTTTTTTTCTGTAGCTGGAATATTAATGGAATATATTTATGATTATTTTTGATTTTGGTGGTCTCGTTTATTTCACTGAAGGCATTTATTTCTATCTTTTCCAATGATCTAATTTTTCGTACGATTTAATTTTTTATAGCTCTAGCCGTCCTACATTTATATAGCTATCCTACTATCTTAACCGTGTTAGTGACCTCTTCTGAATTATATTCGACTTATGATATTACTGCAAAATTAGTTTTCGGCTGATAGCCGGTAAACGCTTAGTTGTTTAATTGTCGTACCTTATGTGTTGGCATTGCATTGTTCTTCGTTAGATGATCAGGACTTGTATGTCAGGACACTTGGTTCCAACAAGATGATTCAGCGGTTTGAGTGAACACATTCCTCAGCGATCTCAATCAGGGCGATTTGGAGTAAGCGACTATATATATATATATATATATATATATATATATATATATACCACCTTCATTCAGCCTAAAATGATTTGACGGGCGAAGCCGGGTCCCTAGCTAGTATATATATATATATACTAGCTAAGGTACCCGGCTTCGCCCGGGAAATCATTTTAGGCTGAATAAAGGTGGTATTTTTTTGGCAAGGCTTTACTTTCCACAATATTTTGACATTTCCCCATCACAGGTTTTATATATATGTGTTGAAATTGCATTCTTATATAATTTATATAACGACGGTTTTAAAAAAAAAAATTATTTGTTATTTAAGACATCACTCTTCTAATATTATTTTATTTTCCGTCTCCTGTGCATGTAGGTTTTTTCATAACGTAAAGAACATAGTATGTATTCTGTCTTCCAAACCATGGATGAATTAAAGTTCCTTTCCCTTGATGCTGTCCAAAGCTTAATGATGACAGCTGTTTTAGATACATCTTAACCGAAAAAAAAATAGAAAATGACATGTCGCAAATTTTTATTTCAGACCTCCCTTTTAACCGCCACTCCCGTTTGAACCTATAAATTTTAATCTAGCTTATAATTCCATGATTATAAGCTATATTAAAATTTATAAATTAATGCTAATTCACGTACAGAGTTTTGTTAAATTCGGTTCAACCGTTAGTGCCCAATAAAATAGTTGGCTCCCGCATTAGTTTATGGTGTATATCTCGTTCATTTTTTGTTATGCGACAAAAGTGAATATAACAAAAGTTACTTTATATAACAAAATAAACAACTTTTGACATGTGCATATTTGCAGAAAACCAATAGAAAACGAAATATCACTATTTTTAATTTCAGGCCTACTTTATAACCCCAACTTCTGTTCGTCTCAGAGAATATTAGTATATCCTAAAGTTTAAGGTGGGCTAGTATATATACATACCAAGTTTCATAATATTCGGTTCAGCCGTTTATGCGTGAAAAGGTAAGAAACAAACAAACATACGCGAAAGAAACAAAATGCACTTATGGTGTCTATGACGTGAAACGAAAAGTTATCGTGAAGTTTCGCGAAAAAAAATCAATGTACAGACAGAGATTACAATATATATATATATATATATATATATATATATATATATATATATATATATATATATAAAGTTTCTTCCGATTACTATTCAGACTTAACTAATAATTTTATTTTCAATTTAAGGTACTACATACTACTCCAGATTTATATTTTGTTTGGTTTTATAACATTAAGGATTAACTTATAATGCGATTTTCAATTTATGATTCTTAACCGCCACTGAAGATCCAAATCCAAATTTTGTTAATTGCAACCATAAAGGTTTAGCTCATAATGCTATTTTCAATTCACGGCACTACATACTACTCCAGTCATATTCAGTTCGTTTTTACGTTGAGGTTGTACTTATGATACGATTTTCAATTTAAGGTTCTTCATCACTTAAGATCCATATTCAGTAGATGTCAGTTGCTATTAATTTTAACTCGTAATGATATATTTAATTTAAGGTACTAATCCAGATAAATATTCTGTTTGAATTTATATTGAGATTGTAGTCATTATGCGATTTTCAATTTAAGACTTCATTTTCACTTAAGACCCATATTCAAATGTAGTGCTACTCTTGAAACATAATTCATAATGTTATTTTCAATTTAAGGTACTAGGTGCTACTCCCCATATTCTTTTTCTAGCCATTTTCTATTAATGCTTCTTTAGCATTACTCAAGATCCATATTCAGTAGATGTCAGTTGCTATTAATTTTATCGCGTAATGATATATTTAATTTAAGGTACTATTGCTAATCCAGATAAATATTCTGTTTGGATTTATATTGAGATCGTAGTCATTATGCGATTTTCAATTTAAAACTCTTCATTTTCACTTAAGACCCATATTCAAATGTTGTTAGTGCTACTTTTGAAATATAATTCATAATGCTATTTTCAATTTAAGGTACTAGGTGCTAGGTACTTAAGGTAACTTAAATTTAAAATAACATAATGACTTTATGCTACTACAGATAAATATTCAGCTTGTTTCGATTTATATTGAGGTTATAATCATGATGCGTTTTTTTTTCAATTTATTAATTATTAATTTAATTCATCATGATATTGAGGTTTAAATAATAATGCTATTTTCAATTCATGCTACTCCAGAACCATATTCAGTTGGTTTTTATTTATAATTAAGTTTGTAGTGGTGATGCGATTTTCAATTTAAGGTTCTTCACCATCACTCAAGATCCATATTCATTTGTTGTTAGTCACTATTAATTTTAACTCATAATTCTTTTTTTTATTTAAGGTATTCGAGATAAATATTCAATTTATTTCGATTTATATTGAAGTTGTAGTCATAATGCGATTTTCAATTTAAGACTTCATTATCACTTAAGATCCATATTCAGACATTGCTTTTGAAATACACTGCATAATGTTATTTTCAATTTAAAGTACTACTACTCCAGATTTATATTCAGTTCGTTGCGATTTTCAATTTAAGCTTCTTTCATCACTCAAGATCCATATTCCGATGCTGTTAGTTGCTACTATTGATGTTTAAGATTATTTTAAATTTAAGGTATTACATGCTACTCCAGATTTATATTCAGTTCGTTGCGATTTTCAATTTAAGCTTCTTTCATCACTCAAGATCCATATTCCGATGCTGTTAGTTGCTACTATTGATGTTTAAGATTATTTTAAATTTAAGGTATTACATGCTACTCCAGATTTATATTCAGTCCATTGCTATTTTCAATTTAAGCTTCTTTCATCACTCAAGATCCATATTCCGATGATGTTAGATGCTACTATTGATGTTTAAGATTATTTTAAATTTAAGGTATTACATGCTACTCCAGATTTATATTCAGTTCGTTGCGATTTTCAATTTAAGCTTCTTTCATCACTCAAGATCCATATTCCGATGCTGTTAGATGCTACTATTGATGTTTAAGATTATTTTAAATTTAAGGTATTACATGCTACTCCAGATTTATATTCAGTTCGTTGCGATTTTCAATTTAAGCTCCTTTCATCACTCAAGATCCATATTCCGATGATGTTAGATGCTACTATTGATGTTTAAGATTATTTTAAATTTAAGGTATTACATGCTACTCCAGATTTATATTCAGTTCGTTGCGATTTTCAATTTAAGCTTCTTTCATCACTCAAGATCCATATTCCGATGCTGTTAGTTGCTACTATTGATGTTTAAGATTATTTTAAATTTAAGGTATTACATGCTACTCCAGATTTATATTCAGTTCGTTGCGATTTTCAATTTAAGCTTCTTTCATCACTCAAGATCCATATTCCGATGCTGTTAGATGCTACTATTGATGTTTAAGATTATTTTAAATTTAAGGTATTACATGCTACTCCAGATTTATATTCAGTCCGTTGCGATTTTCAATTTAAGCTTCTTTCATCACTCAAGATCCATATTCCGATGCTGTTAGATGCTACTATTGATGTTTAAGATTATTTTAAATTTAAGGTATTACATGCTACTCCAGATTTATATTCAGTTCGTTGCGATTTTCAATTTAAGCTTCTTTCATCACTCAAGATCCATATTCCGATGCTGTTAGTTGCTACTATTGATGTTTAAGATTATTTTAAATTTAAGGTATTACATGCTACTCCAGATTTATATTCAGTCCGTTGTTATTTTCAATTTAAGCTTCTTACATCATTCAAGATCCATATTCGGATGCTGTTAGATGCTACTATTGATGTTTAAGATTATTTTAAATTTAAGGTATTACATGCTACTCCAGATTTATATTCAGTCCTTTGCGATTTTCAATTTAAGCTTCTTTCATCACTCCAGATTTATATTCAGTTGGTTTCTATTTATATCGGGATTGTACACATGATGCCAATTTCAATTGAAGGTGGTCCACTGACCCTCAAAACCCAAATTCAGATATTGTTATTTGATATTGCTACTGAGGTTTAAATAATTATGCTATTTTCAATTTAAGGTACTAAATGCAACTCCTGATTCGTATTCAGTTTGTTTCGATTACTAATAAGATAAACCTCAATGGGTTTATCTTATTATGCCATTTCATATTTCTTGTTAATGATCATCACTTAAAATTCATATTATGCATGTTCTCATGGCTAGTGAGATTTAACTCTTAATGCTATTTCCAATTTATGGAATTACTGCCTAGTAGTTGACGAAAATATCCGTCACGCAGGGGCTGCGTAAACTAAGCAGATTTCCCACGTGAATTTATACAGTACATAAATCTGCCCAATAACAACTGTTGTAGTAACGTATCTCTAAACCTATTCAAGAGAGACGAGTAGTTATGGAAACGTCCGTCAGAGCTCTCGGCGGAACGTCCCGAACATAGCCGACCCCAGCCGATCATACACAGAATACAATGGCAAATATCTCGCTTAATATTCAAGAAAGAGAATAAATGTATAGAACAATATTTATAGTAAATTTAATTTGCAATAAGATTGGTTCAATACGATTTTTCGATCCGACGCATAATAACGGAGATATTTCGAATTTTCAAAAATCCCCCCTCCTACTGGTCCGATTTCAGCCATTAACGAACTTGATCTTTCTTTTTACATAAAACGATTAAATTTCGAGTTTGGTAACGAACAAACAAAAATTGCGACCGCTAGAGCGTTAACAGTATATATATATATATATATATATATAAATCTCTTTCTATCACAGATTTTGTCTGTTTAACGATATATGTGTTTTATGTAAAATTAAAAAAATCGAGTTCAGAGGGGGGATTTCGAATATTCAAATTATCTTAGTTATAATTCGTCGTATAGAAAAATTGTATAGAGCCTCTCTTATTTCAAAATTTAATTGCCTATCGGTGATTTCATATACGTATTTTCTGTATTATGAATGTACTAGATATTTGCATATTATAGTTTTCAGCCTTCTGTAAACCCCCCTCTACCTACTCGTGTCTTATTAACAATAAGCTATTATATCATGATCCACTTTATTGGGAGTTTAAATATCAAATATTGTTTAAATTTGTGATTGTTAAACGTTTTATGTAAATTTCAGTTAAACAAATAAATCATTCCTGTAGCGCAGATTCGCCAACTTCGTCTGTTGATTCTTACTCGACGAAATTTTCGAAAACTTCAATCGATCATCCCCAGGAAATAATTAAAATGACGCGAGATCCCTTAAAAACTGTGTACACACACACACACACACACACACACACACACACACACATATATATATATATATATATATATATATATATATATTGTTTGTGAACACTCTACTAAAGGTCACAATTGTTGTTTGATCTTTATCAAAACTCAAAATTTAATCGTTTAACGTAAAAATAAAGATCAAGTTCGTTAATGGTTGAAATTGGATCAGTGGGAGGGAGGGACAGATTATATATCTCCGTTATAATACGTCGGATCGAAAGAATGTATAGAACCAATCTTATTGCAATTTAAAATACATTTAAATGTTGTATACATATTTTCTCTGTCATGAGTATTAACGGAGATATATGAATTTTTTAATTTCCATCCGTTAAGTAAACCCCAACTCCTAATCAAGACATATTTACAATAAGTCATTATAACATGAAGCTTTTTGTTATAAGCTCAAATACAAAATATTTTTTTCAAGAGACATTTATTATGCGAGATTCATAGAAATTCGTTGTGCGTTGACGCCATGAAGACTTTACGTTCTTGTCTCGAAAATCTTTGTTAACTGTCTACCATAATCGATGTTTAACCGTTTCAGTCATCAATAATTTTATGAGATTTCAGGCTGAAATCGGACCAGAGGGAGGGGGAAGTTAAGAGGGAGAGAATTTCCAAAATTCTTAATATCTCCGTTATTATGCGTCGGATCGAAAAATTGTATACGTGGTATAAGTAGGAAATCTGCTTAGTTAACGCAGCCCCTGCGTGACGGACTTTTTATTGGCTCAACCTGGAATTGGGATTCGAAAATCTAAACAACCTTCGTGATTATGACTGGTATCGTAAAAGGCTTAGAGCCAATGTAGTTAAAACTACTAATTTCTACAATACTAGTTAATTCTACAATTGTTTTTCTATGCATTTTTACGTATCTCAAATATTTACCGAGTAATTCGTATTAGCAGATTTATCTTAAGGGAGCTATTGGGGTCCCTTAATCAAGCTATTGAGGTACCTTAATCAGCTATTGAGGTCGTACTCATAACCCTACCCATCCAGGAGGACCTAGGTCCATCAATCCTACCCAGGAGATGACGAAAATGAGGTATGTCAAAATTTTATATATATATATATATATATATGTTTGTTAATGTTCTAGCGGGCGCAATTTTTACTTGATCGTTACCAAACTCGATATTTCGATCAAGTTTGTTAATGGCTGAAATGGGACCAGTGGGAGAGGGAGGGGGGTTGAAATGCCTCCGTTACTATATGTCGGATCGAAACATTTTAAAGAAGCAATCTTATTGCAAATGAAATGTATTGTTAATATTGTTCTATACATTTATTATCTATCTTGAATATTGAACGAGATATTTGCATTTATATTATGTGAGTCCACATAACAGACAAACGAGATGACATCGACATACTTCAATCCTAGTCACGGGTTTCCGGCAATATCTAGTTCGGCCGTTTCCGTATCTAGCTCGTGAAATTTCAATAATGTAAAACAATACGTGGAAATTTCGTTACTTTATTTAGCCCCTGCGTGACGGACTTTTTTTTCAGTCAGAATAAGCAGATGAGATCTCTGGTGTGTTTTACCAACACTTGGGAAATGTGCTTAGTTTACGCATCCCCTTCGTGACGAACATTTTTGATTTCCAAATGTCACATTATAAATTTGTGTTTGTCTAACGAGAGTGCATTTCTTAGTATTTAAGGGAGCGTCTACATTGTTTGAAAAATGTATAAGGCGCAAATAATGGCGAAACATATTAGGGCGACGCAATTTCTCTGACTGAATATTTCATTATGTGTCTTATTTTCATTTAATTTCTTCTTTCAAGTGAGACAGGGCCGAAGCTCTCCCATAGGAATATGAATGGAATGCGGGAACCTTCGCAGAATGAAAATTTAATAGTAAAATGTGATGGCCCCCCCTTGATAACCCCTTGGAGCCAGCCCTAATCAGAATTTAATGCAACATTCCTTATTCCTAGGTGATTTTCTTCAATTCGTCCCTCCTCCTGTCTTTTTATGCTCAGCCAAGCATGTTTTCTTTCATTTCCTCTCTCCGGCTCCTCACGCTTTGTCCTCTTCCTATGTCACCTCCTCCAACATTACTATTGTCCCACTCTCTCTCTCTCTCTCTCTCTCTCTCTCTCTCTCTCTCTCTCTCTCTCTCTCTCTCTCTCTCTCTCACACACACACACACACACACACACACACACACACACCCACAAACAAACAGGCTGCCCTCATACAAGCGGTACATTCCAATTTCTTTTTTGAATTTTGATTTCCGGAATTTTAAATAGGTCTGTGGTAACTCCTTGATGCTTTCTAAGCACCGAGGACGAGCTTTGTGCATTAATAATATAAGTGATTAAAGGAAACTATTCGGTTAAATTTTAGGGCGCCCGCAATTGGAATGGCGCTGCTCTGTTGAGGGGATTCCAATATACCTTTTAACCTAATTCTGTCCTTAATTTTAATTATTTTAATTTTTCTTAATAAATGTCAATAACATTTTAAACCTAATTTATTACTTTACTTTTTTAAATATATTTTAGTTAGTAATTTACTTATTACTATTTTTTTTATTTAATACACTAGTAGTAAATTTCTTAAACGCTATAAAAATTTCTTTGTTTTCAACAAGTTCTTTTAGAGCTGTTGGAGGCCATTCAAGAAGGGAGACTTCTGCTAATTCTAGTCTTTCTCTTGTATAGTAAGTGCAGTCCAGTAATATATGGCCCGCATCTTCGATTTCTCCGCACTTGCATTTAGGATTTTCCTTCCTTTTGAATGTATGTAGTTTGGCGTTAATATTGCCATGCACTGAGATTATCTGAGTTGTCCAGAAGTCTGGAACGTACCAGGTGGCCTCCATTCTTTGTTTGACTAGTGGGAAGAACTGATGTGTCCATCTTCCTTTGGTTGAAGAGTCCCAGCGGCGTTGCCATTGTACCATGGACACTCTTCTCATGGCAGGGATGATTTCCTTTAGTCGCCCGTGTTTACTACAAATACGCTATTTGCAATCTTTGCTAGTAAACCACGTTTCAAGTTATATTTTGCGACCCTCAGCTGAAGTTCAAGGTCAATAGGTAATTGTCCCGCTATTACTTGGAATGCATCGGTGGATATTGTGCAGTACGCTCTTGTTGTAAGATTTTTCTCATTTCTAGTAAGGCTGTGTTCTCCCAACTATTAGTACTATATAAAGCTATGGGAAGGAATTATGCCTTATATAATATATTTCTACATTTATAATTTAGGCACCATGTTTTTCCTGCCAGACAATTTAATCGTGTATATTTCATATTCACTTTTACTCTGGAGCTGTTTTATATATTGGATGCAAGTAAGATGTTCGCCAATTGTCACTCCTAAATATTTAACTCCCTTGGCAGGCTTAATTGGTACTCCACCAATACTGCTTTTTGGGGGGGATTTTTTATTTAGTTTTCCTTTTAAGAATTTATTTGCATTGTGACTCAGCTTATTATTTTCACATCACTCCAGGATGATATTAGTAGCGAGTGAAGCTTTAATTTCTATCTCGCTTCTCAACTCTGCCTCAAATATACTCCTAAGTCATCCATAAAAGTAAGTGGTGTTAGTCCTGCGTCCACTATTAGTTATAAAACTCGATTCATTATTTTCCAGCCGTCAGGGCCGAAAACAGATCCTTATGGTACACCCCTTTCTACAAGTTTTATTATTTTACTGCTTGGTATATTGACGAATACTTTCCTGTCAGGAAAATAGTTTTTAAGGAGATCGTAAATGTTTTTAGGGCACTTCATTTTCTTCAGCTCGTGGAGTAAGGAAGGCCACCATAAGTTGTTAAATGCTCCTGATACAGCGTAGAATACTACAAAAAACATATTTAGAGTTTGATGTCAGTGAAATTATACATAGTTTATAGCATCCGTAGTAGATCTTCCTTTAGTACAACCTAACTGGAATCTGGATTGGGTTGCAACGCTGAGTGAACTTAAAATAAGTTTGTCTAATATTTAACGGAATATGGGGAGAAGGCAGATTGGCCGGTAGCAATTTGCATCGATCACTTCATATTTGCCAGGCTTGAAAATGGCTATCACTTCAGATTCTTTCCAAAGGGTAAGGAAGACACCTTCTTCCAAACATCGATTGAATATGGCATGTAGTGGATCGAGCAAGCTCTGTTTGCATTTTTTAATTACTAAACCTTTAATCATGTCTGGACCTGCAGCTTTTCCGGTTTTAATTGAATTAATGGCCATTTCGACGTCAAGCTTGTCCCAAGGAACTGCGTTTTGAGTTTCTGGAGGATCAATTGTGTAGTTTCTCATAAATGTTTGGACAGGTTTTTCATTTTGAAGGTTGTCATTTATGTATGTCTTCGAGAGGATTTCTTCGATTGTGTCTTTTGCAGTCATCGTATTACTATTTGTGAGTGATATGGTGTAGTATAGGGTTTTCACTGACTGGAAGTGCATCGTACTTCTGTATTCTTTTCCCCATGGCTTGTCTTGGCATTCCTTTTCTATGAATCGTTGTCAAGATTCCTTCTTTTCTTTCATTACGGTGACTGAGTACATTCTTCTTTGTTGATAATATAATGTCTTAAGATGTATTTTTTTTTGTTTTCGTCGCTGTTCGACAACAGGAAGACATTCCTTGTATGCAGCAATAATGCCATTAGAAAATTTTGATACCGCGGAATCAATGTTTTCTGTTTGGTATTCTCCTAAGTGTCACGAATTATTATTTTTTAAAGCCTCCCAGTTTGCGTGTTTTGTATTAAATATTAATTTTTCTACGTGATTGAATATTTGTATAGTGTGCATTTTCATCACTATTTCTCTCTCTCTCTCTCTCTCTCTCTCTCTCTCTCTCTCTCTCTCTCTCTCTCTCTCTCTCTCTCTCACACACACACACACACACACACTGTCTCTCTCTATTATATACATATATATATATATATATATATATATATATACATATACAGATACTAGCTAAGGTCTGAGTCTGAACATTGATTGTAATTTTCTTTTTTGGCTTGGCTATGCACAATATTTTTTCACTTCTTGTCTGAAGTCTTAAGCTTACTATTTATCCATTTAACTATTCGGAAATTCTCGAATTTTTAGCCTCGATGAATAAAAATAAAGTTTACTTAAATTAATGATTAAAGTATAAATAACTGAGGAAGAAACTTAGTATTCATTGTTGTACTTACTTTATGCTCTGTCATGTGTAAACATATTATCGGATCAATGTTAATAATTAGCAAACGTAAATGGGTACACCTCCCCAGCACTTTCAATCCCCTTTGTCATTGTTTTGTTTAAGAAATTTATATTTAACGAAATATTTCTGGTAGAACATTACATCACTAAAACGCCAAATAATAAATGTTGTAGAAGTCGTTTTCACGTAAAGTTTAATGCGTACATACGGTAATTATAACTTCACATAAGTTTAAATTTGTTATTACTCAGTGACAGTATTTTAGGAACAAAACCGTTTTTAAAATGACAATGACAGTAACTCTGATTTCAATTTGTAGAGATCTTTCAATTCTGCAGGTAGCTTGATATTTAGTCAATTCTCGGCAATTGCTTTCTGAGCATTCGCATCATAGCCTAATCTCAATATCACCTTGAAGGGAATTGCATTCATGTTGGGTTCATGGGATTGGTAGGCATCATAGTTTGATGAGAGGCAAGAATTGAAACGCTTCATAAAAACTGAAAAAGGAAGCTTGCCGTTGATGGCAATTGGTAGTCATCATAGTTTGGCAAGATGCCAAAACTGAAACGCCTTATAAAAACTGAAAAAGGAAGTGTATAGTTGATGGCAATTGGTAGTCATCATAGTTTGGCAAGATGCCAAAACTGAAACGCCTTATAAAAACTGAAAAACTAAGCTTGCCGTTGATGGCGATTGGTAGTCATCATATTCTGATAAGAGACAAGAACTGAAACGCCTTATAAAAACTGAAAAAGGAAGCTTGCCGTTGATGGCGATTGGTAGTCATCATATTCTGATAAGAGACAAGAACTGAAACGCCTCATAAAAACTGAAAAACTAAGCTTGCCGTTGATGGCGATTGGTAGTCATCATATTCTGATAAGAGACAAGAACTGAAACGCCTTATAAAAACTGAAAAAGGAAGCTTGCCGTTGATGGCGATTGGTAGTCATCATATTCTGATAAGAGACAAGAACTGAAACGCCTCATAAAAACTGAAAAACTAAGCTTGCCGTTGATGGCGATTGGTAGTCATCATATTCTGATAAGAGACAAGAACTGAAACGCCTTATAAAAACTGAAAAAGGAAGCTTGCCGTTGATGGCGATTGGTAGTCATCATATTCTGATAAGAGACAAGAACTGAAACGCCTTATAAAAACTGAAAAAGGAAGCTTGCCGTTGATGGCGATTGGTAGTCATCATATTCTGATAAGAGACAAGAACTGAAACGCCTTATAAAAACTGAAAAAGGAAGCTTGCCGTTGATGGCGATTGGTAGTCATCATATTCTGATAAGAGACAAGAACTGAAACGCCTCATAAAAACTGAAAAAGGAAGCTTGCCGTTGATGGCGATTGGTAGTCATCATATTCTGATAAGAGACAAGAACTGAAACGCCTCATAAAAACTGAAAAACTAAGCTTGCCGTTGATGGCGATTGGTAGTCATCATATTCTGATAAGAGACAAGAACTGAAACGCCTTATAAAAACTGAAAAAGGAAGCTTGCCGTTGATGGCGATTGGTAGTCATCATATTCTGATAAGAGACAAGAACTGAAACGCCTTATAAAAACTGAAAAAGGAAGCTTGCCCGTTGATGGCGATTGGTAGTCATCATATTCTGATAAGAGACAAGAACTGAAACGCCTTATAAAAACTGAAAAAGGAAGCTTGCCGTTGATGGCGATTGGTAGTCATCATATTCTGATAAGAGACAAGAACTGAAACGCCTCATAAAAACTGAAAAACTAAGCTTGCCGTTGATGGCGATTGGTAGTCATCATATTCTGATAAGAGACAAGAACTGAAACGCCTTATAAAAACTGAAAAAGGAAGCTTGCCGTTGATGGCGATTGGTAGTCATCATATTCTGATAAGAGACAAGAACTGAAACGCCTTATAAAAACTGAAAAAGGAAGCTTGCCGTTGATGGCGATTGGTAGTCATCATATTCTGATAAGAGACAAGAACTGAAACGCCTTATAAAAACTGAAAAAGGAAGCTTGCCGTTGATGGCGATTGGTAGTCATCATATTCTGATAAGAGACAAGAACTGAAACGCCTTATAAAAACTGAAAAAGGAAGTGTATAGTTGATGACAATTGGAAGTCATCATAGTTTGGACAAGATGCCAAAACTGAAACGCCTTATAAAAACTGAAAAAGGAAGTGCACCGTTGACAGCAATTGGTAGGCATCATAGTTTGGCAAGAGGCAAATACTGAAACGCCTAATAATAATGTAGAAAGTAAGTGTGCTGTTGATGGCAATTGGTAGTCATCATAGTTTGGTAAGAGGCAAATACTGAAACGCATAATAATGATGGAGACGTGAGCCGCTGATGGCAATTGGTAGTCATCATAGTTTGGTAAGAGGCAAATAGTGATACGCATAATAATGATGGAGACGTGAGCCGCTGATGGCAATTGGTAGTCATCATAGTTTGGTAAGAGGCAAATACTGAAACGCATAATGATGATGGAGACGTGAGCCGCTGATGGCAATTGGTAGTCATCATAGTATGGCAAGGAGCAAAAACTGCAACACATAATAATAATTGAGGCGTGATCCGTTGATGGCAATTGGTAGTCATAGTTTGTTAAGAAGCAAAAAATAAAGTCCGTCACGCAGGGGCTGCGTAAACTAAGCAGATTTCCCTCGTGTTGGTTACTAATAGATATATCTACGTACTGGATACACAACACCACCGTGAATAAATACAAACGGAAATAAGAAATGTTTCATCCAATTTCAATAACCTGCCGACAGGAGGCGTTAGGTTAGAAATGTATACAAACGGGCCTGCCCGCTTTACACTGGAAAGAAAAACAATTACTGAAATATATCAGAATATAACATATTAATTTTATTGAGAACTATTTAATATATCTAGTACTGTAATTAATACTGAGTCAGAATAATTGTTATCTCAATCAATAAAATTTTAGTATTCTAAAACTTTAAGACGGGGGGGGGGCGTCAACAGGGCATATTTGCATGTATCTCGTATAATAAAGGTCTCTTGAATACAATTTTTGGTATTTAAACTTCCAATAATGTGATTTATTATGTAGCAGAGTATTGTTTACGTAACATGAGTAGAAGTGGCGGTTTGCTGAAAACTGAAAAATGCAAATATCTCGGTTAATATTCAAGATAGGGAATAAACGAATATGACAATATTTATAGTAAATTTAATTTGCAATAAGATTGGTTATATACAATTTTTTGATCCGATGCATAATAACGGAGATAATTGGAATTTCCGAAAATCCCACACTCTAAACCCCCCTCCCTCTAGTCCGATTTCAGCCATTAACGAACTTGATCTATCTTTTTACATAAAACGGTTAAATATCGAGTTTCGTATCGATCAAACAAAAATTGCGACCGCTAGAGCGTTAACAGACATATATATATATATATATATATATATATATATATATATATATATATATATACAAAATTTGAGCCAACCACATTTTCGTCACCTCCTTGGTAGAATTTATGGACATTTGTAGAAATTTTTCGAAAATCGCGTCATGAGTACGACCTCAAGAGCTGATTTCGCTAAAAAAAAATCTGCTAAAAAAAAAATGAAACGATTAATAATAATGAAAAAGTAAGTGAGATGATAATGATGGAGACGTGAGCCGCTGATGGCAATTGGTAGTCATCATAGTTTGGCAAGAGGCAAATACTGAAACTTCTTATAACATGCGTGTGGGTACATCTAAAACTTTTTCACTTCGTACTTAAATAAGTTATTCTTATTTTGAACCCTATATTTTTATATTTTCTTCACGTAAACTTTATTGATCCCGCCTTACATGTTTCATGGTCTGTATACCACTTTTTCAATGGCTCTCCCTTTTCGAAAAATAATATGATAGGGTTTTTCTAAATTAATGTTATTATTTTTTGTCAAAGGAGAACCCCTGAAGAGGTGGTATATGGAACACGAAGCATGTAAGGCAGTATGAATAAAATTTATCGAAAAAAGTGTTTTTTATAGGTGACCCTTGCCATGACATTATGAAGTATATATATATATATATATATATATATATATATATATATAACTTATGTAATCTCGTCAAAGCAAGAGAGGCACAATTGAGGTATTATCAATATTGATCTGAAGTATTCAACAACGCCTTAATAATGCGGTACTCTAAGTCCAAGTCCTTGACACTAAGTAGTTTGTAATTATCTCAAGAACTTTCGTTCCGAATTCATTATAATAAATAACAGCCTTTGAAAGAGCTTTTACATTAATTGGTATTTTCATAAAACAGGCAATTTGAAAATTTGTTTCGCTTATTATTTCAGAGTTCACGTTATGCTGATTTATATCAGCTTTTATCAGTGCGTCCCAATTTCATGATTGCGTTTTCCTTTGCAGAATGTTGTATTAAATTACTATTTTATGGATTCGTATGCTGTCTCTCTCTCTCTCTCTCTCTCTCTCTCTCTCTCTCTCTCTCTCTCTCTATATATATATATATATATATATATATATATATCCACACACACACACGCACACACTCACTCACAAACCCAAAACCAATTTTTTTTATCTAATGTCTTCTTCATTCTAATTTTGCTAATCGAGGCGGTATACAACATATAATTACAAAATAAATTCAATAATATTCAGTTACTGGTTAATGAGGGAAGTACATTAAGGAAACATGGAGAAAAAGCAGTGATAACTTCAACAAATGATATTTATTCACCGAAATGAGAATGCCTCTTTCAAATGGTTAATGTCAAATAGTTGAACCGACTAAAATTAATATCATATAATAAGTAAGTCAGGTTATTTAAATATTGAATAGGATCAGAAATATTTTTTATATATATATATATATATATATATATATATATATATATACTAGCTCAGATACCCGGCTTCGCCCGGGAATTCAATTGAGGCTGAATGGTGATGGTATTTTTTAGCAGGCTTTACATGGCACAATATTTTGACATTTACCCGTCCCAGTGTTTAGGATTGATACCCGTCGTTGCCGTGGATTTGCTAATAATAGAATTATTTGTTCGATAAGGTTCACTGTCTTCGATATTTTTATATTTCCCGTCTCTTATACATGTAAATATGGTGAATTTTTATTCAGGCCTCCCTTATAACCCCCCTCCCGTTCGAACCTAAAAATTTTAATATAACTTATAATCATGGAAGAATTAATGCTAATTGACATACCGAGTTTTGTTAAGTTCGGTTCAACCGTTAGTGCCCAATAAAATTGTTGGCTCCCGCTAAAGTTTTAACGTATAACTCATTTATATTTAGGTATACGACAAAAGTGTATATAACAAAAGTTACTTTAAATAACAAAATAAACAACTTTTGTTATGTTCATATTTGCCGAAAAACAAATAGGAAACGAAATATCGCTATTTTTATTTTCTGGCTTCCCTTATAACCCCCACTCCTGCCCGTCCCTAGAAATTTTGGTATGGCTTGTTGTAATGAAAACGTTACTGCTAATACATATACCGAGTTTTATTTATTTCGGTTGGGTCTTTTGTCCCAAATAGAACTGTTCACTTCCGGTATAGGTTTTAGCGTATATCTCGTTTATAACTCGGTATACGTAAAAAATGTATATGACAAAAGTTACTCTACAGAATAAAATAAACAACTTTTGTTATGTGCATGTTTGTCGAAAAACCAATAGGAAACGAAATATCGCTATTTTTAATTTCAGACCTCCCTTATAACCCCCACTCTTGTTTGTCTCAGAGAATTTTAATATAGCCTAAAGTCTAAGTTGGGTTAATAGTAATATACATACCAAGTTTCATAAAATTCGGTTCTGCCGTTTATGCGTGAAAAGGTAACAAACAAACAAACAAACAAACAAATAAACAAACAAACAAACAAACAGACACCAAAGAAACAAAATGCAGTTATGGTGTCTATGACATGTGAAACGAAAAGTTATCGTGAAATTTCGCGAAAAAAATCAATGTACAGACAGAGGTTACAATTTTATATATATATATATATATATATATATATATAACATCGCTTAATATTATTTAGAATAAATAAATATAAGATCCTAATATTAAAAAAAAGGTGTTCATTAAAATCGAATATGTGGGCTGGCCGTATCACATATGCGTGTAACAAAAATAACATACAACGAGTTACATTAAAAGAAAAGAAAAAGGCCGTGGAAAAGGGGTATAAAAGGAATGGAGTTGTAGCTACCACAGCCCACAAAGCTGAATTATTGTTGAGTTCCTCTATGTTTGCCAACATTACGATTTGTCTTACGCTTTCCTGTCAAATTGAAATTGCCCACGCTGGATTCGAACCCACGACTTTAGTGCCTCCATTAACACCTCCACCAACATGAATACTTCACTGGCTTCCACTGGGTTCTGTTTCTAGGGAAATCTGCTATTCAGCTTTTATTCATGACACAAATTTCAGATTTTATTTTCCAATATCCACCAGTAAGTAACGAAATTAAGGCCCATTCATTACTATGTGTATATATATACTTGTCTGATAAATACTGCAGTGTTTGCAACTTTTGTTTGTATTCAAACTCAACATAATGGTTAATCACAAAACTTTTTTATGGCTCCTCACAATTTTATTTCTTTTAAAACGCTGAACGCTTTCGGGGACTAAATCCCCATCCTCAGAGCTACACAACAATGTAACACCATAATTAGGAGTCTAAAAAACATTTTTAACATGTAAAACATTTTTAACAACTGATTTTTAGACTCCTAATTATGGTGTTACATTGTTTTGTAGCTCTGAGGATGGGGATTTAGTCCCCGAAAGAGCTCAGCGTTTTATAAGAAATAAAATTGTGAGGAGCCATAAAAAAGTTTTGTGATTAACCATTCATCACCCTCACCACCAGCTAAAAATAAATATGGGGGATATCAACATAATGGTTTCATGTAATTCAAATAAAGGGTTAGAACCGCCAATATAAATGATACTATTGTCATACCTCTCGGTGGAGACCGTCGTCACTGGCTGATGGTTGAGTACAACTGGCAAGCGCTTTCGATGCGATGGCATCATCTTCTAGCCTGTTAGTAGTTGTACTGAGTATACGGTGAACAGAGCATAAAACCCACTGACTGACAGACAACCAACTCAGTACAACTATTGACACGCTTGAAGATGATGCCATCACATCTATAGCACAATGCCAGTGGTACTCAACCATCAGCCAGTGACGACGGTCTCCACCGAGAGGTATGACAATAGTATCATGCAATACTTAAGATCACATTCATTAACGCCTGAAACCCGACTGGTGGGAGTGGAAGGGTTTCGAAATATCTCCGTTACGGATCGAACAATGAAATGTAACCAGTCTTATTGGAATTTGTAATGATGACTTTCAATAAATGTGATGTTTTTCTGCTCACTTTTTTCTCTATCTTGTCTATTGTTCATGGTTTGTAATATTATCCAAAGTTGTGAACAGTATATTTTTGGTTAGGATTGATAAAAGGTCCTTGTCCCCTGCAAGTATTTTATATACAAGTACGCTTGCAAAGTGCAACCTCTGTTATCTGAGCCTACTCACATAACAGAAACCTATATAATTTCACCACATTTTCATCCTTAAGATGGATCAATAGACATTAGTCAAAATATTTCAAAAATCGCGTCAGGAGTAAAATCTCAATAGATGATTTTTCCGAACGGAAATTCTGCTAAAATGACTTTAAATTTCCTATATATCGCTACAAATTGCTTGAAGTTGTTATGCCGTGCTAAAAGTTCCTAATATGATTAATATGTGGTATTACGATCGTAATTATCTTTCCTAGCAGCCATGTCCCGTGAGAGCACTGAACTACGGTTCGTTCCCAGGAGTGACCTTCGGGTCAAAACTTTTTTCTAACAAAAATACAGAACTTTTGGGAAAGCACCACATTCTAATTGGAATTATTAGGTTATAAAAGAAAAAGATTAAAAAAAAAGTCCGTCACGCAGGGGCTGTGTAAACTTAACAGATTTCCCACGTGAAGTTTTACAATAGAGAAATTTCACGAGAGCCGAGTCAGTCAAGGAAACGGCCGAACTTGCTTTTGGGGAAACTAACTCTCGTCCGTTAGGCGCCGAGATTTAATAAAAATACAAATATCTCGGTTAATATTCAAGATAGAGAAAAATGTATATAACAATATTTATAGTAAATTTAATTTGCAATAAGATCCCACTAGTCCGATTTCAGCCATTAACAAACTTGATCTTTCTTTTTACTTAAAACGGTTAAATATCGAGTTTCGTAACGATCAAACAAAAATTGCGACCGCTAGAGCGTTAAAAGACAATTATATATATATATATATATATATATATATATATATATATATATATATATATATATATATAGATTAAAAGTTTAATGTCCAACATTATTTTTGTTTCTTTTCAAAACATCTATTTTTGTCCCAAACGCGTTCCAAGCATTGTCGCTCCTTATGAAGGATTTTTTTTTTTAAGATTACAGTTTTAAAATTTGTGTTAATTTTGAATATATTCTACTTTCAGTATATCTTATTACTCAGGCCTACAGTAGATTTGGTGCCAACATTTTGAGAGCTGTTTGGACTACTGACTCTTAATATGGGCTAAATGTTCCCTATCCTCCCCCCTAGCTCCTGTTTTCAAGATAATATAACTGATATGGATATTTCATATTGAAAAAAAGCATGGAACTATAGCTAACCAAGATATATAATTACAAAGTCAAACTAATATAATCCTATTTAATTAAGGCAAGTAAATGAGTTAAATAATAGTTAAAGAAATAATAATAATTAAATAGTTAAATAATTTAACTAAGTCAAACCAAATGAATCATTACATGCAGTTAAACATATGTACAATTATTTTTGAGTAAACAAAGCACACTGAATATCAAAATAACACATTATTTTATTCAACGTAAAGGAAGCTTCTTTTGCGCGATTTTCTTGAGTGAACTGTCAAAGTCTCGTTTCAAACTCTAGCAGCAATTTTTCATCCCATGTTACTTGGTAGTGATCCCCAATCGTCTTGACATATTTTTAACTCTTTTACCTTATTATTCAATTGTGTCCTAAATACTTAGGAAAGCAGTCCAAGTGCCTGCGTGATAGTCGATTTTGATGCTCATATATCATCGTTTGGATATTATTCAGCAAATGATTTTCCAGCTCAACATAGTTTTCACTTTTAGCCCCTTATGGATTATCCTTAAGGGAAATCAGCTATTGAGGTCGTATTTATGACGCGATTTTCGAAAAATTATTCAAATGTCCATCGATCCTACTTAGGAAATGACGAAAATGAGGTCTGTTCAAAACTATATATATATATATATATATATATATATATATATATATATATATATATACAGTTTTGAACGGACCTTATTTTCGTCATCTCCTAGGTAGGATTGATGGACATTTGAAGAAAAAAATCGAAAATTCCGTCATGAGTACAACCTCAATAGCTGATTTCCCTCAAAGGAAATCTGCTAAAATGGGTTCAGGGAGGGACAACAAAAATAATTCCGTTGAAATTTGAAAACTGAAAATTGTTGGGAGTTGACTACACCGTTCCAGGAAGTATGTGAATACTGAGCCCAGGAATGACCTATTGATATGTTACAATGGCTGTTTATTTGTGTTAGTAAAAGCAGAGTGGTTCGTGTACATTTTTTATGGGCGGATTTATTGCTTCCTTTCCCCTCCCTACTGTTGTCTTCTTTTACCCTCGAGTGTACAAGATAAAATCTCTATTAAAATTTTTATTTTTGCCCTGTATCACGAGGCTTTGAAGTTGCGGAAAAGTCCTGCCAAAGAGGCCGGAAAAAAAATGTTCTTCCCCGTTACTGATAATGGGCTTGCTCTCCGAAAAGCAGGGAAATATCAGCAAACACGACTTTCAAAGGGGTTATTGAATTTTTTATCTGTCACCATTCCCGTCTCTGGGCCGTTGTAGGCGTATGTCGTAATTAAAACTCGGAGCTGGAGAAAAAAGGGAACAAATGTTCTCATTGTAATTTCAGATTATTTTCTTTTTTTTTCTTTCTTTTTCACTCTGTTTGTCGTTAATTACCCAATTCTAACACTTTTTACATGGAGGTACAGAGGGGAAATACACTTTATTTCGTGTCATTAATGAAAACTAAACATAATCCTAATTTGCGGTTTTATATTTCCCTAATTAAACGGCTCTTGGAATGCTTCATTTAGATAAAAAAATCATCAAGATCTAGCATTTTAGGTGTTCTGACACAAGCGATCTATCGGCAGCTACTGTTACCATTTGCAAAAATTGTCTGAATTCAACGGAATTGTCCGTTTTTAGCAGATTTCCCTTAAGGGAAATCAGCTATTGAGGTTGTACTCATGACGGAATTTTCGAAATTTTTCTTCAAATGTCCATCGGTCCTACCTAGTAGATGACGAAAATGAGGTCCGTTCAAAACTGTATATATATATATATATATATATATATATATATATATATATATATATATATATATATATATATTTGTGTGTTACCGCTCTAGCGGTCGCAATTTTTGTTTGATCGTTACCAAACTCGATATTTAGTAGTTTTATGTCAAAAGAAAGATCAATTTCGTTGACTAGCTTCAGCGTGACGTACTCGCATGAAACCAAATCAATGAGCTTTAGAATGTATTTAGAACTGCAGTACAATTCCGTTCTTGCTCGAAATCTACTAAGGCGTTAGAACTTCATCTCCATTGCTACTGAAAGTTTTATCAAGCCATTTCTAATTATCGTGATACGAGTACAGTATTTCTATGACATTATTTGATTCAAAGTTTTTGTCACCGAGGTTTGGTATGTAACTTAAAAAGTCCGTCACGCAGGAGCTGCGTAAACTAAGCAGATTTCCCACGTGGTGTTTTACAATAGAGAAATTTCACGAGAGCCGAGCAGTTAATGAAACGGCCGAACTATCTTTTGGCGGGAAAGCCACAACCGTTAACCGCCCAGATTTGATAAAAATGCATATATCTCGTTTAATATTCAAGATAGCGAATAAACGTATATAACAATATTTATAGTAAATTTAATTTGCATTAGGATTGGTTCGACGTTTAGTAACGGAGCTATTTCGAATTCACGAAAATGCCCCTGTCGAAACCCCCCTCCCACTGGTCCGATTTCAACCATTAACGAACTTGATCTTTCTTTTTACATAAAACGACTAAATATCCAGTTTGGCAAAGATCAAACAAAAATTGCGACCGCTAGAGCGGTAACAGACAAATATATATATATATATATCTATATATATCTATATATATATATATATGTATATATATACACACAGTTTTGAACGGACCTCATTTTCGTCATCTACTAGGTAGGATCGATGGACATTTGAAGAAAAATTTTGAAAATTCCGTCATGAGTACTACCTCAATAGCTGATTTCCCTAGGAAAATCTGCTAAAATGAAATCTTGTAAAATGGTATGCGTTAATACATTTTTTTCATTTGACACAGTAGATGTAAAAGGAATAATCACATGATGCCCACATCAGAATCATTTGCGGTTCGATCCATCTTATTCAAAAACGTTCGATGTTTCACTATTTATTTCTTTTTGTTCTCCAGAGACCAAAATGTTGTTTTTCTTTTATTTGATATCGGGGAAAAAATAATAATTGAGGTGCATTATAGGTATTGATTTGATAGATGGAATATCACAATTAAAAGCATATAAATAATCGTAAATATTTTTAGCTAACAGTCTCTAACGATACATTAAAATATTATTTCAGTCATTTCGGTTGTCAATTAGCAGTTCTAGTAGATTTTTAGCAGATTTCTTTCAAGGGAAATCAGCTATTGAGGTCGTACTAGTGACGACGAAGATGACGAAAATGAGGTTCGTTCAAAATGTTATATATATATATATATATATATATATATATATATATATATATATTTTCGTCTGTTATCGCTCTAGTGGTCGCAATTTTTGTTTGATTGTTACGAAACTCTATATTTAACCGTTTTATGTAAAAAGACAGATCAAGTTCGTTAATGGCTGAAATCGGTTTAGAGTGAGGGAGGGATTTTTGAAAATTCAACATATCTCCGTTATTATGCATCGGATCGAAAAATTGTATAGTACCAATCTTATTGCAAATTAAATTAACTATAGATATGGTTATATACATTTATTTATCTTGAATATTAACCGAGATATTTGCATTTTTACGAAGTCTGTCCGGGTATAGTTATATTTTAGCGTTTTATGTAAAACTTAAAATGAAGTTAGTTAATGGCTGAAATCCTGCAATGAGGGAACCCGAAATTAGGAATAACTTGGTTGATTAGAACATTGTAAATAACAAATCTTGTTGAAAATTTAGTGTTCTATAAATGTTGTCGTTCTCACGTTTTCTCCATCTCGCCCATTATGTTTAATTTATCGTAATTTCCCAAGAACTGAACATTATAATTTTCATCGGGATCAAACAAAAAAAAAAAAAAAGGCTCTGCAAGTATTTTATATGCCAAATAGAATTTCATAGTGCAACCTCCATCATCAGTGCATGTTTACAAAACACAAAACTATTAAAAATGGGAATAACACTCTTAGAAAACTACGTTTTAAAGGCGGCTTTTTGGAAAATAATAAAAAGTTCGTTAGGGGTGGTTAGGGGATATTTCACATTTTCTAAATCGCCCAACCTTTTAACCCTACCCCTGTTCGATTTCAGCCGTTAACGAATTTGATCTTTAGTTTTACTTAAGACAATTTGTATCGTTTCCTCTAGAGTAATATTTCTCATTTCCTGAATCCCCCTAAACTTTTAACACTACCCCTGTTGGATTTCACCCGTTAGCGAACTTGATCTTTTGTTTTACAGAAGACAATTTGTATCCAGTTTCCTCTAGAGCAGTAACAGCTAATTTATATATATATATATATATATATATATATATATATATATATATATATATATATATATATATATCGCCCTTATGGGAAATAGCTAAAATTGCATATAATGCCTAAGTAAAAGAAAAAATAATATTAGTAACCAACTAGTAAGTAATATCACGTGAGTGTAATTGTGTGTTAAAATCCATATAATTTTATTCTATCATTTTTTAATCGTTGTTTCCTATTACACATAATTTAGATTGTGGTTTATTGCTTTTTACTCATTAACTCCTTTTTACTCATCCTGTGCATGCTTTTAGCAGATTTACCTTGGAGGAAATATGCTATTGAGCTTGTACTCATGTAATGTTCTTTAAATGTTGTTATTTTACGTATTTTAATTACCTTATTATCGTCCGTTACGCTTAATAAAAATGCAAATATCTCGGTTAATATTCAAGATAGAGAATAGATGTATAGAACAATATTTATAGTAAATTTAATTTTCAATAAGATTGGTTCTATACAACGTTTTGATCCGACGTATAGTAAAGGAGATATTTCGAATTCTCGAAAATCCCCCAATCTAAACCCACCCTCCCACTGGTCCGATTTCAATCATTAACGAACTTGATCTGTCATTTTACATAAAACGTTTAAATATAGCCATTTTTGAGGTTCTGGATGGTGAAGGAATTATTATCTCAGATAAGAAAAAACGCCTCGTTCCTTCACTGTTGTTTTTTCGCTGCGAAAGAATATAGAAATTCAGGGTTTAAATATAGAGTTTGGTAAGAATTATATATATATATATATATATATATATATATATATATATATATATATATATTTGAACGGACCTCATTTTCGTCATCTCCTGGGTAGGATCGATGGACATTTGAAGAAAGTTATTGAAAATCGCGTCATGTGTACGACCTCAATAGCTGATTTCCCTCAAGGGAAATCTGCTAATAAATCAAAGACATATGTATCTAATTAATTGTCATGGAGTGTTTTTGACTAATGTGTGTATAAGAAAGAATATGGGGGCGACAATAGTTCCCTTGTACATTCAGGGGCACCCGATCAGAGACCAAAATGTATTTTTCCTAAACAAACAAGAGTTACAATATACAGTTACATTCCCCACGAAAGGCTGACCTCCAGCAGACCTAACTTTCATATTCGATGCTTCACTCTCATAACTCAATAGTTTGAATCTCTGATATTGTGCATTAAATAGAAGAAAGGTAATAAATATAGTTGGGGGATTTGGACGTCTCCGGGGATGTTGGGGTCGGCGTGGAAGGTGTGTGTGTGACCATCGCACTTAAAAGTTCTGTTTTTGAGCGCGTAATATCTATAGATAAAATCACGCTTGATGAGTGTTAAATGATTGATGGCTGTACTCGAAGCGCATTTCGTCTAGATAATCTAGGTATTCTACCCAATCGTCTTCATCGTTCGTGCGATAAGAATCGCGAGCGTGAGCGAGTTTTTCCGTTGGGTTGAGAGAGTTGAAACGCTGGAAGTATGCTTCAATTGATGCCATAGTAGTGGGGAGTGGTAGTTATTTTGTTGCGTGGGTGTTTCTGGGTTGGCATAGTTACACAGATTTGTGGTTCCGAACTTCGCATCAAATTTTGGGTAATATAGTATCATGTGAAAGATAATGTTGAAAATAACTTGTATTTACTCCATTTATAATTCCTTGGGTCATGGAGTGTTTCCGTAATTGCAGGCTATTTATATAAGTGAGTGGGTGTTCTCGAGTTCACCGGTCTGTAACCTCTTTGAGGAAATCGAATACTGCACTTACTGAACCAAGGGGTTATTTTGTAATATTAAAATTACTTCTTGTGTAAGCAAATGTTTATTTATGAATAAAATTATTTATAAGACGATCAATTTTTTTTTTTTATGAATATTCATTTTTTTACCAGTTCTCTTTATTTGGCAGTGGCGGATAAAAAAAGTAACATTTTCGTGGAAATAATTGTTCGGATTGGTTATTGTAATCGTACGTTGACAAAATAAGTAACAGCATGAGAAGCAATTGTTATGCTGTTTATTTATTATAGCCCACCTTGTGGAATTTTTGCAAATTGGGACGGGTTATCTACAGGTACAACTCTAGGGCGGTACGAGGATTTTATTTAGTGAGTTCGTCATTAAATAAATAATTTCCTATTGCCCAGATGAGAACCGAACTCCGCACTCTAGGTTTACCACGAGTGATTACGACCAACGCCTTAACTCAAATGGCTAATCTGAGCCCCTAGAATCAATTTTAATTTAACTATAATATTTTAATTTTAATTCCCCATAACTGCATAATTGTTGCTGCAAGGTTTTGAGTCTTATATACTCCTTGTGATATTCTGCGGTGTTGACATGAGTATGGCACATTGCTTTCAGTTTCAAGTACCTCCTGAATATATTACTCAGATTGAGTAAAGAGATATGATATATTGGTGGCTAAATTCAAGTATACGTCAACGGAAAATCATTTATTCCTTATGATATCGGCTAATATTTTTCTTTTCTTTTACGTCTGAAAATAAGTATTCTAATCGGGAAAATTTTTGAATTTTGAAGGTTTCAGCGACATTGTCAGTTTTTGCTTCCCCTGAACCGTTTTAGGAGATTTTCTTTTGGGGGCCATCAGCTAAAATAAGGTTGTGGTTCAATTTTCGAAAACTTTCTTGAAATGTCAACCGATTATAGCCAGGAGATGACGATAGTGACGTCTGTTCAAAACTATATATATAGTTGTCCCAATTTTTCATTACGAAATCTATATTAATGCATTTTATACAAATCAAAAGATCAAATTCGTTAATGGCTGAAATCGAGCCAGTAGTGTGGTGGTTTGTGAATTTCAAAATATCTTCGTTATTATGAGTGGGATTGAATAATTTTATACGACCAATAACTATTCCAAATTTATATTCCTATAAATGTTAAAAACATTTTTTTCCTCTATCTTAAATATTAACCTAGACTTTTTTTTTTTTTAAATTTTCAGCCCTTAAGGGGAATTTGCTAATAAAAGTCCGACAGGCAGAGGCTGTTCAAACTAAGCAGATATTCCGCGTTGAGAAATACTCCAAGCTAATGATCTAATTCCGCCTTCAATTCTCTATTTATCCCCGTAGCAAGAATCCTATACAAACATGAATTGGAATGTAGACTGGACACGTTTAGTGAATAACAAGCAGAATTGCTGGTAGGGACTCGACGGAAAAATTGGCTTTTTTGGGGGTGACTTTGCCGGGAGACAGCCCCCTGCGATAAATCGGCCCTAAACCCCCCCAGGGAAGGTGTTTCGTTATTCGGAGCCCTTAGGCTAACTTTTAAAGAGGCGCTGCTAGTTGGACTGCCCCCTCCCCATTTAGAGCCGTAGTTCCTCCACAAGTTTCAGCAGGCCTCTCACAAGTTTAGTCGCAATTAGCCAGACACTCCCTTCGTCAGCCTGATCAGTTCACGACAAGTCAGGAGTTTCTTCTTATTGACAAGAAAAGTAAAAACTAGTAACTGGTAGAAAGAATTCCCTCAATTTGCAGCCGTTAGCTCTGGTGGGGGGTTATTACATACGAGGATTTTATAGAAAGATAAACGAAGGCAATTTGTCGTTTTTGTTGGAAGAGCCTAGAGGCGTCGCTGAAAGATGTCTTGCAGTTCTTACTTTATCACAGTCAACACACACTACAAGCCCTACACCAACGCCCACTCCTAGCATTTTCCTTCTTATAACAGCTTCTGATTCTTTCTAGGCGTCACTATCACTCCCTCTTCAGCAAACATATTGAAACTAACTTAACTTCAGTTCTTTTGTTCCTTAACGTCCTGATTCATTTCCTACTACCTAATTCATTTTCTTACTATCTTCAAATATACTGAGTAAAGTAAATTTAGTCAGCAAATTACGTTACAATTATTCAGGAATACGTAATAATTTATAAAGTGCTTGGAATAAACCATTAGCACGAGTGATCAGGAAATCAGCTATTAACTCTTGAAGCAAATTGCAAAAACATTTTCTCAAATATCCATTGATCCTACCTAGTAAATGACGAAAATGAGGTCCGTCGAAAATTATATATAATTTTGGACGGACCTCTTACTGCTCTAGCGGTCGCATCGCTCGGTTTGCTTGGTCGTTACCAAACTCGATATTTAAACGTTTTATGTATAAATAAAGACCAAGTTCGTTAATGGCTAGAATCGGCCCAGTGGGAGAGGGGGGCGTTTAGAGGGAGGATTTTCGAAAATTCGAAATATCTCCGTTTTGTCGGATCGAAACATGGTATAGAATCAATCTTATTGCAAATTAAATTTGCTTTACATATTGTTATATAGATTTATTTTCTATCTTGAATAATAACCGAGATATTTGCCTTTTTATTAAGTGTGCGCGGATAACGGAAGAGACGAGATCGGCTAACTTCAGCCGTTTTCGTAACTATTCGACACAGGTGAAATTTCTCTATTGTAAAACTTCACGTGGGAAATCTGCTTAGTTTACGCAGCCCCTGCGTGACTGACTTTTTTTGAGTGGTGGTTTCCCTGTTTGACAGGATTATTAGAGGAGTCCAGTAAACCAGTCTAGAAGGGGATTTGTAGACGGACGGGCAGTAGTCTTGGCCGTAATGGAGATGTATGTTAGGCTTGAAGCTTGTTACTGGGAAAGGCAGTTAGAGTACTAAATCCTGGAGAGCAGGTAAATCTCTCCAGCAGTCATGGCTCCTTGATTCCAGTACTCTACCTGAGCCTTGCTCCTTTCACATTGAATTCTTCATTGCTATCATGTGTCAAAAATTCAACCAGCCCTCCGAGAGTGTGTTGCCTTGCCTCTCCCGACTTGTAATATTCAGACAGCTGTTTCAGCCCTAGCTGATAAGCACCTGATAACGTGCTCCTCATCTACTGATATTGTAATGAGCTAATCAATTTGAGAGCTGAAGTCCATCTCCCGATTGTTCATGTCAGCTTCAATGGCCCCCATTCTGTTTGACTATATGTACTTCGGTCTAGCCCAATCTCAGACATTAATTTAATTGGTTGCCCGAAATGGCATAATTTGGTAACAGAATATCAAAGCAAATGTACTACAGTTATATTCATTAAGCCAAGACATTAAGTTACATTTATTTATTTTATTTTTTTAAGCGCCAAGTAGACTAATGCTTCAATTTTGTTTAAAATGTAATTACTTATAGAAAATACAGAAATCCCACACGTACGGGTACGCAGACAAAGCAGATTTCCCGCGTTCTGGGATGCCACACGAGTGGTCTCATCTCAGCAAATATTCTCTATTTCTATGTTAAAAACCAGTAACCAGAAAAAAGTGTTTAAAACAAGAAAACATAAATATCTTTAATATTTGTATTTAATAAATATCTTTAATATTAATTAATATTTGTAATTAATAAATATTAATTAATATTTGTAATTAATAAATATTAATTAATATTTGTAATTAATAAATATTTTTAATATTAATTAATATCTGGGTTACGAAAAGATGCAAAGATCTATATTGTAGACCTTCAATATAGTTTAGCAAGATTGGTTCAATAACATTTTACAATCCGGCTAGGGTTTTCGAATCCCATTTTCTCAACCCGATTTCAGTCTTTAACGAACTTAATCTTTAGTTACCGATAGAACGGGTGTGTGTGTGTGTGTGTGTGTGTGTGTGTGTGTGTGTGTACAGGCTCATTCAAAAAGAATGAACTGATTTCAAAGCTTTATGGTGCTTTACACCAGCATCGCAGCAGAACACGTTGTTTGTTTTGTTTATTATTATTTACGACCACTTTATACTACTAGGCTAATTGGGACGGGTTATCTATAGGTTACCACCTTTTTCTAACCAAGGTGGGCCCAAGAAGTTTATTTAGTGAGTCCGTCACTAAATCAATTTCTACTGCCCAGGCCGGGAATCAACCCGCCACTCTAGGTCTACCACGCGAGATCAGGACCTACCCCCTAACTCGCACGGCAAACCTGAGCCCCTAGAGTGAGGCAGAACACGTGATGCGCTGCTGGGAATGGAACATGAAGATGATACCATAAAACTTTAACACCGGTTAAATACATGTACCTTTATTGCAATCTCGAATTACTGTCTGTTAATAAGATATAACTTAATGAAATCGGTTCATTCTTTTTGAAAGACTCTGTAGGATCGGTGGACATGAACGAAATATTAAAGAAAAATACGCAAACAGAACTTAAAGAACAAAAAACCCAGAATTCAACAAATATAACAGCAATACGAAATGAAAACAATAAATGTTTGATAAGAGTATTTAAAAAAATATATCGCAATTAAAGATAAAATAAAAAATAAATTGAATTAATACATAATTTATTCAAAGCAATTTTTTTTAAATATTGGAACACATATATAAATAAGCATGTACTCACGCGAGCGCACACACTACAAATATGCATATACCCAAACATGCATATATATGGAATTGTAAAATTATTCAGTTTTGATTAATATGCAATTTTAAAATCAAAAAAGTATTATAACTAAATTTTTGTGTATACGTTTGCCTTTTTATGTGTGGTCGGCCTATCTTCAGTAAGTCGTGTGTGTCATGGGGTGTCTGTAAATTGCATACGTTTCTATAGACCTAGAGTAATTATAGGATGTCATCATCTACCTTTGACCTATCCTCTTCTATGCGTTCCGGCGTTAGTCCACCCAACTATTCCATTGATCCTACATGTTCAATGAGATCACCAAAAGGAACCCTAAACGCGCAACCTGTACAAAAAAAAAGGAAGTATCGCCTCTTCTCGAAATATCGTTGATACTTTAGAAAGCCCTCTTTTAGCAGATTTCCCTTTGGGGGAATCAGCTATTGACGTTGTACTCATGATCTTACCTAGGAAATGGCGAAAATGAGGTCCACTGAAAATTTTGTGTGTGTGTGTGTGTGTGTGTGTGTGTGTATATACACATATACATATATTTATTTATATCTGTCAACGCTTTAGAGGTCACAATTTTTGTCTGAACAATACCAAGCTCGATTTTTAAACGTTAAGTGTAAAAATAAAGAACAAGTTCGTTAACCGCTAAAATTAGACTGGGAGGGGAGAATTTCGAAAATTTGAAATATCTCCGATATAATGCAGTGGGGTCGAAAATTTGTATAGAATCAATCTTGGAAATGTAATGTTCTATACATGTTTTATTTAAGTTCTTTATCTTGATTATAAAAGATATTTGCCTTTTCAATTTTCTGCCCTAAGTAACCCCCTCCCACTCATGTCATATGACAATAAGCTCTTATGTTATGAAACACATTATTTGAAGCCTGAATACGAATTATTACTCTCATTGAAATTTTACGTTTTGAGATAAATGCAAATAGGTGACGTACGTGGGAAATCTGCTTAGTTAACGTAGCCCCTGCGTGTCGGTTTTATTAATCTTATAATGAGTAGCATTCTGTTGATCTTTAACCAAACTTAGCTTCCCCAGCTTGGTTTTGGTAAATACCAACCCTGGACATACTTGGTCCAACTTGGTTTAGTATTTATGCTTCAGAAAAGATATTAGAAAACGTCCGTCACGGAGCGGATGCGTAAACTAAGCAGAATTCACCAATACTGAGAAGCTCACTAAATATTTGAGATAAGAAAAGAATGTAAAAAAAACATTTGTAGAGCAAGATTATTTCCACATGTTTCGATACGACTCATAATAACGGAGGAATTTTTAATTTCAGAACCCCCCCCCTACTCCTAGCCCGAGTTTAGCCATTAATGTCTACGACCTTTAACGAACTTAAGCGTTGCATGAAACGGTTGCAAGGCAGACACAATGGAGGTATTATCAAAATTGATCTGAAATATTCAACAACGCCTTAATAATGCGGTATTCTAAGTCTAAGCCCTTGACACTAAGTAATTATCTCATGAATTCGTTCCGAATTCATTATTATAAATAACAGCCATTGAAAGGGCTTTTATATTAATTGATACTTTCCTATAACAGGTAATTTTAAAATTTGTTTCGCTTATTATGTGGCGGTTCATGTTATGCAGGTTTATTTCAGCTTTTATCAGTGGGTCTCAATTTCATGATTGCGTTTTCCTTTGAAGAATTTTGAATTAAATTACTATTTTCTGAATCCATTTGCGCGCTCCATCTCCCCTCGCCCTCAGCGTGTGCTGATGTGGTTTGTCTATGCTATTCATGAGCTCAAATTACATATTAATCAACTAGTTTGATACCTCATTGGGCTAAGTGACCTCAGTTTCTGATTTAAATGGATTTTCTCTAAACTGTATCAGCCTCCTAACTTAGAAAACATATCAGTTCCTCTTAAAAAGTATTGATGTATGTGACGAAAGGTGTGTATTCTTCGGACCAATGGGAGGGGGAATTTCGAAATATCTCAGTTATTATGCAGTCAGATAGAAAATTTGTATAGAATCAATCTTATTGCAAATGTAATGTTCTATACATGTTTTATGTATGTTCTTTATCTTGATTATTAATTGAGATATTTGCATTTTTAAGGTTTCAGCCCTTAGTAACCCCTTCCCCCCTCTCCTACTCATGTCATTTGACAATAACCTCTTATGTTGTGAAACACATTATTTGAAGCCTGAATACGAAATATTGCTCTCATTGGAATGTTCGTTTTGAGATAAATGCAAATACGTGACGTACGTGGGGAAATATGCTTAGTTTACACAGCCCCTGCGTGACAGTTTTATTAATCATATAATGAGTTGCATTCTGTTGATCTTTGATCAAAGTTAAGCTTCCCCAGCTTGCCTCTGGTAAATACCAATCATCGTATAGTACGTCGAACTTGTTTTAGTATTTATGCTTCAGAAAAGATATTAGGAAAACTTGTCAAAAGTTAATCATCTGAGTGAATAGGCCATTGATTACTCTGGCAGTTTCGTAATGTGGGATCTGGTATTACAGCAGTGTACATGCTTGCAGCGGTGAGACGAGAACATAAGGATTGTGGATTTACATTAATGTTTTTTTCGTATTTTGGCAATTCATGCATGAAGAACCGGTTACGTTTTACTGAGAACTAAATCAGAGGTTGATATGGCCACATACTGTGGATATTTGTGTAATTGCGTAGGGACTGGTTTAGAGAGGAAGTAGGGACTTGAGAAGGCAGGGTTGAAGTACGCATATTGCAAGAGGTAAGGATATTTGTTGTGTAATTTTGGATAATGAGTAGAGGCTTTGGCTGGGAGGTTAAGGAGCATTCGCTAACAAGAAATCCCCTTGTATGAGATTTATAGAGTCGAGTGGGGCAAGGCGGGGAGTTAAGCCCCTCCGGTAAATAATCATGTTTCGACGGACTCTCCCTGATGATGATGAGTAATGGGCATTAGACTGCAGGGGAGCATGGCAGCACGGCCCTTGCTCCTCAATGGTCACTCGGCCCATAATGATACCCTCTAAGGCCCCATTACAGAGTCTTTCAGCTTGGCATTGTAAACATTTACACTCTGTCCCCCCTTGGCTTGTGTTTCAACCCTGCTCCCGTCTCATTATCGGGAATTGGAGTGCTCGCCCCCCGCCTTCTTTTCAAATCCCCATTCATTTCTCGTCATGTGGAATGCTTTTCGATAAGTGTCGCCGAGTGTGTTTTTTGGATCTGTGAAGCACCGCACGGACCTGTGAAGCGACAGAAAATCACTTAGAATACAAAACTTTTCTCGATATTTTCTCCTCTCAGGACGTCCGAAGCGACTTTTTATAAATCTTGTTTTTACTTAGTTTGCGACAAGTTCTTCCCTTTTGACATATTTTAGTCATGCCAGTGTTGCGGCTTCTTTGATTTATGTCCTTTTCCTTTATTTCTCTAATCCATAATCTATATTTCATAATTTTGAATAAAAGGTATTTTTCCTTGTTATTATTTATTTAATACTCGACACAATAGGCATGCATTCTGCTTTCTCAGTCTGCAACATAACCATTATCCAAAAGACAGCTCGTATTCTAGATAAGATATGGAGTATAAATGTATATATTTTAGGCTCCAGAAGAGACAAGTTTGCAGAGTAATAAAATGTATAGCTTTCAACAATGAAATAAATGAATTTAAAAAGTGATTAAGGACTGGCTTATTCATTGACCTTGCTTATCCATTACTCGAACTAAAGGAGAAATATTAGATTTCAATGATATTTGAGTTGAACCCTTACTTGGTAAGGAAGTCATTATCAAGTGAATGAACGTCAATTTCAGTCAGAGAATAAAACTGTTATTCCGGCTCCATTCGACGATGGGAGTCCATTTATTTGTTGTACAAGAAATTGAGTGATTAATCACAGGAGTCAATATAAATATGAATAAATAATATGACATTACAGTTGGCTGGAATAAAAGCTAAGGAGAGGGTCTTGCAAAGATTTGTTTATTTTTGTACATTATTCATAATGCTAAAATATCACAATGTATGAGTGATTGTGGCAGGAATTTCATGTATGGAAATCATTTCAGGAATTCTGTGATTTTTCTCGGTGAATAGGAAACCCTTATTTTGAATGCTACTGCTCAAGAGCGTTGAGAACTCGTTGACTTGTGTCAACACTGGATGGCCACTGTTGTAGCCATCCTACCCTGCCATGGCTCAGGGTAAGCAGTTGCATTATTATGAAAATGAACTATAAATTTAATGTACCCCCGCCCCACCACTGTACAATAGAACATTCTTGTGCCTTGTCGCACCGCCACAGTGTCAGAAAATCGAGTTGGATGGAACTGATTTCTCTTGTTTCAAGGATAATGGGAGGAAAACTACGTGGAAGGTTATTCAGTGAAACCATAAATAAGTTGATTTAAACTCGGTTTATATCGCTTGTAGTGGGCCCTCAATAAATGTTCCAGGAAGGACAAGTGACCGTGTGATTAATTTATTTTTCCCTAAAGCAATTTCTGTGTTAGAATGCTCATGGTTCATTACGGAAGGCAAACATTAGTCTGAGGAAGTCCGACCAACTCCTTTATTACCTTGGACAGGTCTCAAGTTGAAATAATAGACTAGAACCCATTGTAAGGGTGTTGGGTGATCAATTAGCGCCATTGTTGCGATTCGACTTGACTACTGTAGACCCTGGACAATTAATTCAATTGTTGAGAGCTAAACAAGAAAACAATAAATGCAAATCCAATGTAGCCAGAGAATGGAGAAGGGGCACTAAGCCGGGAAAGGTTTATCAAATGTATTTAAATCAGGGGTAAGTGGGGCTGTAGATTAGAGGCGACTGGCCGTGAGAGAGCTACTACAAAGGGCCAGGTAGTTGTTATTGTTGGCGACTACAATGATACTATAGGCCTGAGGACAACACCTGTTATTAATTATTTGCGGGGACAGCGGCGATTTATGCCCCGAGGATCAATGGCCTCACTCTCACAATGTACAAAGCCCCCCTCTCCATCAGCCCTTATCTGGCCCCTCGGGGGTGGGGGTCTTAGCTAGGGCCGCACCTAGGGGTGGGGGTCTTAGCTAGGGGCCGCACCTAGGGGGTGGGGGTCTTAGCTACACCACTCCCCAAATCTCCCCCCACACCGCAACCTCACAATCAAATTAGGTCCTTGTCTAAACCCTGATTGGATCAGCATTTTGATTCTAGGCTTAGGAACTTTACGATTTCTTGTATTTACTGTACGTTACATGATGACGTGTCGATGTCCTTAGAGGAGTCTGACCTCGGTCCCGTTGGTAACCGGCATTGTTTGCAATCATTCCATTACTATATTATAAAAATAAAGTTATCGCTAGGAAGAGTTGACTTCAAGACTTCGGAGATTTGCTTGAGTGGTGGGGATTATGTAGAATGCAATTCGTAGGTCTCTTGAGATGAGGCTTTACGCGTGCAGACCAGTCTATGATATTGTGACTCCTCAACTAGCGGATGTACGTCCAGGGAGCAAATATTAAATGAAACTTATGTAATACCATAATTTGGGGATTAAATCCTTGCATGGTGAGTACATGGAATGAAGAAGACCAAGGCACAAGTTTAAAAATTTATTTTATACTCTATTGTGCACACTCAAACACACCCGAATTAGTAATGTAATATGTGTAAAATGAATAAAAATTTCGAGGGGAAATGAGTTTTAAGTAAATGTTAATTTTCTTCGTGTCTAAGAGAGCATTAATATTTGTGTTACCTTCTGATAATAGTTCGTGCAAGTCGATCGGGAAGATGTTCTCGTAACCTGTAGCCATCTTTAATGGTCAGTTTTGTACTTCAGTAAGTGAATAGACGGTGCATGAGGAATGAATGCCGATTCTAAGCCTAATCAGCACCACTGGTAAGATTTTCCAAAGGTTTTTCTTTGTTTGATTATAGTTATTTCACATAGTGAATACAATTTGGAGAGAAACAAGAGTTATTTTATATTCGAAGCGAAGTCAATCCTAGAATGGGCTGCAATCGGCTGAATGGTTGAAATGAGAAAATTCAGAATAAACACGTGAGACGGATGGAAGGCAGCCGGGTGAGGTGACAGCTTTGGATGGAGCATCTGTCAATGAGATCCATGTTGGATATCTTCCAAATCACAATGGCATTGCCAGCCCAAACGAGCTTCCTCCCTTCACATCATCCTATCGGCAATAACCTTTCTGTCGCCAGCTTTGTCAAACATTGCATTTCCCCGCCCCGGAGGGAACTTACTGTCAAGCCATTCAGAGATCGCTACTCTCATATCCTATATCGGAGTGCTTTCAGAAACATCACGTTCCGACTAAATCCCTTCCGTGTTTGCACAGTCGGGGGGTGGTGGGATCGTTCAAATCATCCAACTCCTTCAGGAAACCCCTCTTAGAAGTTATTAAATAAGAGCGAGGCTTTCCATCAGACGGGTTCATCATCAGTGTCCTCGTGTATAAAGTCCTCAGCTACAATTGGAATCCTTATTAGTAAATATTAGTCTACATAGGGGCTACGGACTTTAAAGCACACTTATATTGAAACAGCTTTCAGCACATTTCCTTGAAAGGAAATCTATTGCGATTTTTCTGTGTCCATCGATCCTAACTTGGAGACGACGAAAATGAAGCACGTTGAAAATGATAAATCTACTACATCAAGCTAATACAAATACACACACACACACACACACACACACACACACACACACACACACACACACACATATATCTATATATATATAAAATTGTAACCTCTGTCTGTACATTGATTATTTTCGCGAAATTTCACGATAACTTTTCGCATGTCATAGACACCATAACTGCATTTTGTTTCTGAAAGCCTGAAATTAAAAATAGCGATATTTCGTTTTCTATTGGTTTTTCGGCACATATGTACATAACAAAGTTTGTTTATTTTGTTATTTAGAGTAACATTTGTTATTTTCGCTTTTGTCGTATACTGAAGTATAAATATGTTATACGCTAATAATTATTGCGTGGGTCAAAAATTTTATTTGGCACAAACGACTCAACTGAACTAAATAAAACTCGGTATGTATATTAACACTAACACCTTCATTATAATAAGCCATACCAATATTTCTAGAAACGGGCAGGAGTGGGGGTTGTAAGGGAGACCTGAATTTAAAAATAGCGGTATTTCGTTTTCTATTCGTTTTTCGGCAAATATGAAGAGAACAAAAGTTGTTTATTTTGTTATTTGGAGTAATTTTTGTCGTATTCATTTTTGTCGTATAACAAAGTATAAACGAGATATAAACTAAATAATAAAGCGGGAGCCAACAATTTTGTTGGGCACTACCAATTGAACCGAAATTAGCAAAACTCGGTACGTGAATTAGCATTAATTCTTCTATGATTATAAGTTATATTTAAATTTTTACGTCCCAACGGGAGTGGGGGTTATGGGGGAGGCTTGAAATGAAAATTTGCGATATTTCATTGTCTATTTGTCTACGGGAAATATGACAATTTGGAGGACAGTGAAGACTTACATAAAAAATTAAATTAATTATTAACAAATGCCTACAACGGGAATTAACCCTAAACACTGGGGCGGGTAAATGTCAAAATATTGTGCAAATTAAAGCCTTGCCAAAAAAAATACCATCATCACCATTCAGCCTCAAATCAATTCCCGGGCGAAGCCGGGTATCTGAGCTAGTATTTTATATATATATATATATATATATATATATATATATATATATATATATATATATATATATATATATATATATATATGTTAACTGGTCTGTTAATGCTCAAGCGATTGAATTTTTTTTTTAGATAAAGTTCGTTATAGTAGTAATAGCAGCATTGGGGGGGGGGGAGTTTCCAAAATTCTAATCGACTTCGTTATTATAAGTCGGATCGAAAATATATATAGTTCATCGAATGCTATTGTTCATAAAATGGACTATAAATATTTTCATAGACATGTATTCTCTATCTGTAATATTAACGGAAATATTCAATTTTTTTTTCAGCCTTCAGTAAACCCCACTCCGGCTCATTTGATATTTGCAATAAACTGTTATATCATGAATCATTTTATTCTAAGCTTAAATACCAAATATTTTCATTAAACGTTTACTGTGTGAGATGTGTGCAAATACGTAGAGTGGAAACGTCTTCAATTAAGTTTTTTCGTTCTTTATTCAAACGGGGTGGATAAGAAAATTGTAAATATTTCCTTTATTATAAGCTGGATAGTAAGATGCTGTAGAACTAATCTTGTTCTGTTTTTAGTTCTACAATAATTGTAGAACTTGAGTTACACAAAAAAGTGCATTCAGCAATTATTGCTCTATGCACTTTTTTGTGAAACTCAAGTGTTAAGCTAGATATTCGTACTGTTTTGTTTTCTGCCGCCAGTAACCCTCTTCCCAGTTTTATTCATTTGTTTTTTACATACGAAATCTGCTAGGTCAGCTCCTGTGTGACGGACTTGCATAGTCAACCTAGCTTGATTAGTTATGCAACCCGTTAATGATAGATTAACTGTTTAGCTACCAAAATAGCTCTAGTGATCGGTCATGTCCCAGCTGAGGTAACAATGTAATCTATAAATAGCCGTATTCTGTGTCTATCATGTATGTATATCATTCTGTATCAGACCTATCTATATATATGGCTTATGATTTAGGGTGAAAACAGTTTCTCTCGCTAATCAAATTTTAGGCAATAGAATAGCTTTTAACTCCCTATTTATTATAACTATGTACATATGACATAAGATTTAGAGTACGCCGATTTCTATTTGAGCGGTTAGCATTGTATTAAAGGAAAGGTGCATGGTCTGTAGTGTAAAGGTTAAACTAAACCTCGTTAGAAAAGTGCCAAGTTCTAACCTGAGTATTTCACTCAGTATTTATTTAGCTGTCTGGTTGGTTTGGCTTGTGTTCTCTTTCACTTGACACTGAAAGGCATCTAAGCAGTTGCTTCAACAAGTACACACCTTGACACCTCAATAAGGTACATGTGTCAAGCTCCTAACCACTTGACCTTCATCCCTTATTGAGTGCTGTGGGGTATTTCATTGATTTGAAGTAGTTCCTGATTAATTTTTAAATCATTCTTATTAAATAAACTATCTGAACTACGACTATTACCAACAATTTATAATAGTTCCTTATTCATTTTTAAGAAATTTCCCGGAAATGGTGTGGTTTAGTGGAAATGAACTATGTAGGATGTACTCATGATGGAATTTTCAAAACATTTCTTCAAATGTCCATCGATCCTACTATGAGCTTTTCAAAATTATACATACATATATATATATATATATATATATATATATATATATATGTCTGTTAACGCTCTAACGGTCGTAATTTTTGTCTGATTGATATCAAACTTAATATTTTAACATTTTAAGTAATAATGAAGATGAAGTTCGTTAACGGCTAAAATCGGGCCAGTGCGTAGAATCAATATTCATTATCTGTGATATTTTATAATTTTATTCACATTAATTATAAGCTGTAATATATTCAACACTTCATTCCAAGGTTAAATATCAAATATTTTTTTCATTGTACTTTTACATTGTAAGATATGTGCAAATACGTTCTGTTGCCTCCCCCCCCCCCCTACAGATTTCCTTTTAATCTTGGATTATTAAAATTTGACTGATTGAGATGAACATTATTTTGATTCATTATTAATTCAGAGTAGTATGGTAAATAGTTTTCAATAGAATTAATATATTATATTCAGATATATTTCAGTAATTGTTTCTCTTTCCAGCCTAGTATATTTCAACTTATTTTGTTCTGAGTGGTTAGCTGATCTGTTTGTTTCCAATTCAGACGCCTTCCGTTGTGGAGATTATTAAAATGTAAATTACTGAATCATTTCTCATTACCGTTTTATTTACTTAATATTCACAGAGGTGTTACCAGTATATAGATTTATCTATTGTAAATCTACTTAGTTTACGCGGCCCATGCGAGACGAATTTTTTTATATATGGATGTTTACTTTTTGAATGATTCGTCCAATTGCCTATGTAAGTCAGCCATATGATGAAGGGAAAACCGGAGATAGAACTTAATTTTTGCATTCCATAAATCCATTGGTAGAGTAATTTAGATCCCGGTGAATGATTAGCTATCAGAGGACGGGCGATTCATTAAAATCCTAAATATCTCACCTCTGGCTGATTAATGTAGAGGTTCCTCTCTCCGAACCTCGGCTAATTCCATCTCTAGGAATTCCCTTTGATCTTGCCGCTCTCTCATGGAAAACAGTCCCCTAGCATCTGATTAGCAGGGAGGAAGGGACGTCGTCATCTGGACCGAAATAAAAAACATGGCAACAGTTGTGCCAAATCACTGACAACCTTCTTCATTTTAAATAGCCTCGTGTCGGCGTTTCAAAGAAAAATAACCTCTATTTGTTTCTGTCTTCAAAAAAATTAAATAAAAAAAATGGCCTCTAATTGAGACCTCTAAACTAAAACTCTAATCCTACAGACGGAAAGACCTGTAAAATTAAATAAGAGAGAGTTTCACATTTTTCTTTAGAAATTAATCTCACCTTTTTTTTTTCTCTTGTGCAAACAAAATTAATGCTTGTAATGTCTTTTAAGCAAATGTTTTCTATAGTCGCGTTATTTTTTAGCAGATTTCCATTAAGATCAGCTATTGAGGTCGTACTCATGACGCGATTTTTGAAACATTTCCTCAAATGTCCTTCGACTAACTATATATATGAATATATTTCTCTGTAGACGCTTTAGCGGTCTTAATTTTTGTTTGTTCGTTACTAGACTGGATAATTAAACGTTTTATGTGAAATTTAAGATCAAGTTCGTTAACGATTGAAATCAGACCAGTGGGAGGGAGAGTTTAAATGGGGGGAATTTCGAAAATTCCTAAAATGTGTTATGGATCTAAAAATGGCGTACAACCAATCTTATTACAAATGTAATGGCTTAAAAATGTTATGTATGTTTTTTCACTATCTTGATTATTAACAGAAATATTTCCATTTTTTTAATTTTTGCCCTAAGTAATCCCTTGCTCCTACTCGTATATTAACAATCTATTATGTTATGAAGCTCTTTATTTAAAGCGTAAATACGAAATATTGTTCTCATTGAACTTGTAAGTTTTGAGATAAATGCTCAATTGGGAAATCTACTTAGTTAACGTTGCCCCTGCGTGACCGAATTTTTTTCTCAACTAGTTCTAATCTGATGACAGTAAGTGGAAGTGTAATGTCATTACAGTTTATAATGTTTCTCCAGTTTGACACTCGAATAGCGAAATCATGAATAATTATTTATTCAATTTCTGCAGGGAATATAGGAGTGTTTGGTGATGGACGTATCTCCAACATTTCTTCGATTTCCTAAATGGTTTCCGTTAATAATAATTGCGGCATATAGCAGCTGCCCAGGTGCTGTCACCGGAGGCATTCAATAATTACATGCCTTTAGACTCAACGTAACATTTGATTGTACTACCGCCCCGGGTTTTCCTAACACCATTGTTTTCCGAAAATCACACTCAGCATACTTGTACTCTGTTGATGCCTTTTAAAATGAAATAACTGTAGGTGTAATCGGGAGATTTTGTGACCGCTTTCAGCCTATGATGCCCAGTTGGTATGGCCTGTATATATTTTAAAATAAATGCATCTTGTTTCACTTTGTCTTTTCCCTGAAACGCCGCTACTTCTGGATAGAACAGGGATCCATGGGCTGGACGATCTATCCGCTGGACTGGATATAACAGGGATCTGATGGCTGTTTTGTCTGATCCGTCATCGTCATGTCGGTCGACTATATATATTATTTAAAAAATCAAAAGTAATCTCGCATACAAGGGAATAGCCAATTTCTTCAGTATTAGGGGGTCACTACGGCTTTACCTTTGCTGCTGAAGTTGCTTCGAAGTTGTAATTCGCCGGCGTTATTTCCACAATAAGATGGCTTTATAATGCTCGTATGCTATTTTTCTACTACGTGATCGAGACGGACATAGTAAAATAACGTCAGGGGACGTTCGACATACTGTTGGTGGGTGGTACCTAGCGTCTGCCTATGGATGGATCTAACTGGTTTTGATTCCCAACGCCCCGAATGTTGAGTTAGCCCGTTCCCTACCTTAGATCTTACAAATCATTCGTCCTAATTAATGTTGTATCTCTAACCCATTTTCTACCAACCGTCTTGCTTTATTAGCAGATTCAGCTACTGGAATTCTCACGAAGCGATTTTCGAATCATTTCCTCAAATTTCCATCGATCCGTTCTCGCAAATGGGGTCCATTCAAAACTATAAATATATATATATATATATATATATATATATATATATATATATATATATATATTGTTCTAAATTCTTTCTACCATCGATTCAATATAAAAGAACAATACTTGCGCTTGTTATTACACAACTCCACAAACATGCCACTTAATATATAACAGACCATTGGCTCACGAGCGACTAAAATAGGACAATGCAAGGCGAAAAGGCAAACTTCCAATAGAAGAGATTGAGCTATTTTAAAAATATGATAATGAGATTAAAATATATACAGAACGTGTTTTTGATATAATTAATAAGTTGAATACTTATTACAGCTGATAAAACAACTATACTTAGAGGATTTACGAAAAATCAATAATTCTTGTTTTAAGGCTAATTATGCTCTCTTTTTTTTATTTAACGTGATTGTTGTTATATAACGTGTACTCTTATAATAATTTATCTGTAATGTACATCACATACATATTTATCTGCATTTCCCATGGAACTTAACATATCACAGGTAAGTTGCATGGGACATGCAGGTAAATAAACGACCTTCTTATAGGTTTCCTAGAGATAGGAAACAAACATTTTTATATACATACATACATACATATATTTGTGTGTGTGTGTGTCTGTCTGTCTGTCAGACGTCCGCAATTTTGTTTAATCGTTACCAAATTCAGTATTTAAACGTTGTATGTCAAAATAATTATCAAGGGTTTACAGGGGGAATTTATTATAGTCGGATCGAAAAAGTGCATAGAACCAATCTTATTGCGAATTTAATGTTATATAAATGTTGTTTATTATGAGTCGAAGAATTTGATATAATCAATATTTTTAAGCTATTGATGTTCTACAATTGTTATCCTGTACATTTTTTCGTTTCCCATATATTAATGAAGTTATGTTTACTTTAATGTTTTCTGCCTTCTGTAAACCCTCATTTCTACTCATCAGATTTTAACTTATAAATATAGAATAAACGGTAAGACGAGATCAAGAGTGCCTTATCAAGAGCATGTGCGACAGGAGATATATTCCCGTTATTATGAGAAGTACAGGAAATGTTCTAGAGCCAATGTTGTTGAACTGCAATTGTTGTTCAATGCATTTTTTCATATTAAGCGAGAAATTCGTTATTTCTTTTCTTGTCAGAATATGTGGTGAGAAGTCACAAGTAAGCTATACCATCACGTGTGTAATCTGCTTAGTTAGCGCTGCCCCTGCGTGGCGGTCTTCCTTCCTTCCTTTACGAACCTTGTCAAATAACATGTTACTCCGCCCGGGATATTGTCGTGGAGAGACCTCCCTGGATCGAGGGTTACTTGGTGGGTGGAGTGCATAACTTGTAGGACTATTGAGTCTGTAGAAAAGTCTGTAAATCCTGGTCAATGGGAGTTATGAACCACCTTGGTCTCCTTTTGGATTGATAGTCAACGAGAAAAAAATGGGGCCCAGGTTAGACATGAGACCTTTATCACACATGGTAAACCTAGAATGTCGAGTTCGATTCCCGCCTGGGCAGAGAAATTTATTTAGTGACGAAAATCATTAAATAAAATCCTTAATCCCACCCTGGCTGGGAAAGGGTGGTAACCTGTAGATAACACGTCCCAGCTAGCCATAGTTGCAATAGGTGGACGTTAACAAATAAATGCATGCAAACATAAGAAACTAAGCTTTCTGATAATCTTCCTTGGTATACCTGTTTCCGATTAATTTCTTTAGACTTGGCCTAGCAATGCTCCTTTTCAGGACTTTCTGCATAATAAATCCCATGTAAACTTGACTTAAAGGATAGAATCAAGTTATAGAATGACTCGAAAGCTAATTTAATCCTAATATTCTTTTACAAAAATGTTTCCTATTTTAAAAATGAATGCTACTAAAATGGTATGGTTACGTATGTACTAGACTAGAACTCCTAATGGAACATTAGTTGGATTTGGAAATATTTATGATTCAATGATTAGTGCAAATATGATTTTGCGATTTGTTATCATTTTAGGAATATACTGTTCCTAGCGCGACTAGAACCCCTATTTCATCACGGTCTGAGGCACTGAATCAGGAACGATTCTTACATAAAAAGTCTTAGCATATTTCCTTTAAGGACAATAGAAATTCTCAAATCCCGATTTTCGAAAAATTTCATCAAGTGAAATATGTATATATGTTTTTATATATATATATATATATATATATATATATATATATATATTAACATATTAACGCCCCAGGTAAATTGTTGTTTGACTGTTACCAAAGTCAATATCCAAACGTTTGGTGAAAAATTAAATATCAAGTTCGTTAAGGGCTGTAATCGGGAGGGGGATTTTAGTATATTACCCTTAAGGGAAATAAGCTGTTAAGGTTGTACTCATGATGGGATTTTAAAAAGATTTCTTCAAATGCCCATCCATCCTACATAGGAGATGACGAAAATGAGGTCCGTTCAAAATTATACATATTCGTTTGTTATCGCTCTATCGGCCAGAATTTTTGTCTGAGCCAAACTCAATATTTAATCGATTTATGTAAAATTGAAGATCAACTTCGTTAACGTCTGAAATCAGACCACAGGGGGGAGGGGCAGAGGGGGTAGTTTTTTAAGTGTTATTGAATATAATTCGGCGAGGCTTGCAATTGTTCTGTGAGTCTCATATCGTATTTTCGCCTATATATTGTTCTCTCTGCCACATATTGTTTTGTGGAGTATTAGGTTTGTTATTTTGTTGGATCTCATAATGCTCTTTGGACATCACCATGCCATATGTTATTTGAAGTGTTATTGAATATAATTCGGCGAGGCTTGCAATTGTTCTGTGAGTCTCATATCGTATTTTCGCCTATATATTGTTCTCTCTGCCACATATTGTTTTGTGGAGTATTAGGTTTATTATTTTTTTGGATCTCATATTGCTCTTTGGACATCACCATGCATGCCATATTGTTATTTGAAGTGTTATTGAATATAATTCGGCGAGGCTTGCTATTGTTCTGTGAATCTCGTATCGTATTTTCGCCTATATATTGTTCTCTCTGCCACATATTGTTTTGTGGAGTATTAGGTTTATTATTTTGTTGGATCTCATATTGCTCTTTGGACATCACCATGCCATATTGTTATTTGAAGTGTTATTGAATATAATTCGGCGAGGCTTCATATTGTTCTGTGAACCTCACATTGTATTTTCGCCGATATATTGTTCTCTCTGCCACATATTGTTTTGTGGAGTATTATTATGCTGGGTCTCATATGGCATTGTTGATATATGTTTTTTGAGTGTTATTGTATCTGGGAGGATTCATGTTTTTCTGTGAATCTCATATTGTATTTTCGCCGATATATTGTTCTCTCTGCCACATATTGTTTTGTGGAGTATTAGGTTTGTTATTCTGCTGGGTCCCATATTTATTGGTTGCGATATATTTTTGGGTCTCATATGGCATTGTTAATATATATTTTTTGAAGTGTTATTGTATCTGCGCGGCTTCAAATTTTTCTGTGAATCTCGTATTGTATTTTCGCCGATATATTGTTCTCTCTGCCACATATTGTTTTGTGGAGTATTAGGTTTGTTATTCTGCTGGGTCTCATATTGCACTTAGGAAAGTCCCATAATTTATTCTTTTTTAAGTGTTATTGCATATTATTCTGTGGGGTTTCATATTGTTCTGTGAATCTCATATTGTATTTTCGGTTATATATTGTTTTCTTTGACACATATTGTTTTGTAGAGAATTAGGTTTATAATTCTGCTGGTTATCATATTGCTCTTTAGGACATGTTGTGGCCAACACATTTGTGTAAAAAGTTATTTTTATTAATTTAATAATATTTTGGACATTAAGTTGACTAGCGTTAGTCGGGAGTAGTCGTGATTGCTCGGCACCCAGCTGATGACAATCTACGTACGGTAGGTGTGTATTGTTCTACCGGCCAAGTGACTTCACTCTCCAGCGTCTTCTATTTCCAAGAACTTCTTCAAGCCCAAGGCTTTTCCACAATTGGACCAAATATTCTTCTTGGAGCCCAGCAGTCCCAGGACGCGGAAGAAAATGGTGGAATTCCATTTAAATTATCAGGTGCCTCAACCCATCCTCCATCTGCCTCCATTCAGACTGTGAGTGTCTTACTTCGTTGACGTGAATCGACTCTCGCTGAAGACAATCAGTATTTTTTTTATTGTTAATGTTAAGTTATTTTAAATAATTTATTAAAATTAAGAGGAAAATTATTCATGGTCCAAAACCGTATAAGAATTTTATATAATGTATATTTTATGAGGAGTATTAGGTTTATTCTACTGGATCTCATATTCATATTGCTTGGTTAATGTATGTTTTTTCAAGTGTTATGTATCTGAGGGGCTTCATATTGTTCTGTGAATCTCATATTGTATCATCGCCGATATATTGTTCTCTCTGCCACATATTGTTATGAGGAGTATTAGGTTTATTCTACTGGACCTCATATTCATATTGCTTGGTTAATGTATGTTTTTTGAAGTGTTATGTATCTGCGAGTTTTCATATTGTTCTGTGAATCTCATATTGTATCTTCGCCGATATATTGTTCTCTCTGCCACATATTGTTATGAGGAGTATTAGGTTTATTCTACTGGACCTCATATTCATATTGCTTGGTTAATGTATGTTTTTTCAAGTGTTATGTATCTGCGAGGTTTCATATTGTTCTGTGAATCTCATATTGTATTTTTATCTATATATTGTTCTCTCTGGCACATATTGTTTTGTGGAGTATTAGGTTTATTATTCTGCTGGGTCTCATATATCATGATTTATCTTCCCGTCCCTTATTCTTTTTGAAGTGTTATTGCATGTTATTCTGAGGGGCTACATATTGTTCTGTGAATCCCACATTGTATTTTTATCTATATATTGTTCTCTCTGGCACATATTGTTTTGTGGAGTATTAGGTTTATTATTCTGCTGGGTCTCACATTGCGTGGTTCATATTTCATTACTTTTTTTTGAATTGTTATAGTATACAATTCTGCGGGTCTTCATATTGTTCACTATTCCTTCAGGTCAAATTATTATTTGATGCAGTAAATACATTTCTTAAGGTTTGTATAATCATTGGGGGATTGAAATCAAAATCATGACATTCTATAAATGGCCCTGTCATGATTTGGTAATTGGGAGTTTGGTTTAGTAGAATTGGATTGACTAAGGGCAAAGGGCGATGGAGGGGATCAAAGGGGCGATGTCGGTGGTTAATTGCAGTTTATAAACCCAGCTCTGAGCACTTCATTTTATATTCCTTTCCTTTTATCAGACAATCCCCTTACCTCCCGTTCTTTAGTAAGCTCCTTATCCCATTCCAAAACCGATAATGTAGTTCCCTTGTTGATTCTCTTACAATATTAGCACTTAGCAAAACCAACTACTTAGAGCCTTCGGGCTCAACTCTCTTGCCTTTCAACATTCCTTGACCAAAAGTTTACCTTTAGCAGATTTCCCTTAACACGTTAATCGCCACAATATCAGAAAAATTTTCACAATGTTTTTTTAAAAAAAAAATTTTCAACTGAAACAATATACCATTATATGACTATGTTTATTTCATTTTAGCAGATTTTCCTTAAGGGAAATCAGCCAATGAGGTCGTACTCATGACGCGATTTTCGAAAAATTTCTTCAAATGTCCATCGATCCTACCCAGGAGATGACGAAAATGAGGTTCGTTCAAAACTATATATATATATATATATATATATATATATTTGTCTGTTAACATTCTAGCGGTCGCAATTTTTGTTTAATCGTCCCCAAACTCGGTATTTAATCGTTTTATGTAAATAGGAAGTTCAAGTTCGTTAACGACTGAAATCGGACCAGTGGGAGGGGGGGGGGGTTTAGAGGAGGGATTTTCACAAATTCGAAATATCTCCGTTATTATGCATTGGATCGAAAAATTGTATAGAACCAATCTTATTGCAAATTAAATTTGTTATACATATTGTTATATACATTTATTCTCTATCTTGAGTATTAACCGAGATATTTGCATTTTTATGAAGGCTTTGTTCGGATTAGTTCGGCCATTTTCGTAACTTCTCGGTGAAAGCTTCTTCTAACGTTACCTTACCTTCTTTACTTTGTGTGATTTATGCAAATACGGTCTTTATTTTATTAAAATATAAATTATTTTTACAATTCAGAAGCCGTTTCAGCTGGGAATTTATTAAAATTAACTTTGAAAGATTTCTTATTACCGTTTGTATTTACTTATGGTGGGCTTGTATTACCAGTATGCAGATTTCTCTATTGTAAAACATCACGTGGGAAATCTGCTTAGTTTACGCAGACCCTGCGTGATGGACTTTTATTGTTTGTAGTAAGCCAAGAAATTTTCAAGTTTTGTTCCTGATAGGCCAAGCATTCGAAACATACTGCAAATGTATCGTTTGCGTCGGACATCTGTGATTGACGTGGCTTTCTACTAAATCGCGTACGTCAGATATATATGTCTGACATGGCGATTAACGTGTTAAAGGAAATCAGCTATTGAGATTGTACTCATGACGCATTTTTTTTTTTTTAATTTCAGAATCTATTCCTTTCCTCATAGACTTTTTGTTGACTACAACTTTTAAGCCGCAGGCAGCATTTCTCAATAAAATGTGGAGTTCTTGAATAAAGGTTTGTGCTTCTACGGCTAAAGGATGCGAAAGTTCGTAAAATTCACCGATATAAACTCGTTTTGGAATATGATTTTCTACAAGAATCGGTCATAAAAACGATTTATGGCATTCTATTGAAAACTCTAATGTTATTATAGTCACTGGAAAATGTTTTGAGGATAAATATAAGCTGAAAGGATTCTTCAGGGGCCATAAATATGGCACTCCGTATCAGACTTTTAATTATACAATTGCTTTTTTAAAGGGGGTGGCACGGGAACTTGAGACACCATATATATATATATATATATATATATATATATATATATATATATATATATATATATATATATATATATATATATTTATAAAACAATTACCATTTCTGTTGACCTTATTTTTGTCTTATTTGTAGATAATATCTCCATTGTTATTTTATGTTAGCAGCCATATCCCAAATTTCATTCTCTATAAAAATAACGCTGGTCAATAGTGGTTTTGGTGTCGATGATTTTGGAGGTGATTTCTTATGAATTTGATGCCTTGAATTCAAATATGCTATTAGTTTTTGTCCTATCAGCTCGAATTTTAGTGAATTATACATTTTATAAAACTATTTTATACATTTTATAGAACTATTTTAAAAGAAAAACTATATATATATATATATATATATATATATATATATATATATATATATATATATATATATATAATTTTGAACGGACCTCATTTTCGTCAGTAATAACCTATTCTCACGAGGACGAATAGTTAGTGAAACGGCCGCACTAGCGCTAGTGCTTCCGACCATAGCCGACCACTCTCACAATACAAATCCAAATATCTCGGTTAGTATTAAAGATACAGAATAAATGTATAGAACAATATTTATAGTAAATTTAATTTGCAATAAGATTGGTTCTAAACAATGTTTTGATCCGACGTATGGTAACGGAGATATTTCGAATTTTCAAAAATCCCCCCTCTAAACCCCCCTCCCACAGGTCCGATTTCAGCCATTAACGAACTTTATCTTCCTTTTTACATAAAACGATTAAATTCCGAGTTTGGTAACGATCAAACAAAAATTGCGACCGCTAGAGCGTTAACAGACAAATATATATATATATATATATATATATATATATATATATATATATATATATATATATATATATATAATTCTAAACGGACCCCAGTTTCGTCGTCTCCTGAGTAGGGTCGATGGACATTTGAAGAAAGTTTTTGAAAACCGCGTCATGAGTACGACCTCAATAGCTGATTTCCCTTAAGGGAAATCTGCTAAAAGTACACATCAACATTTATTGAATATTACATTTGTAATAATATTGGTTCGATCTAGCCCATTATAACGAAGATATGATTTTTGTTTACACCCCACCCCCCTTTAACCCCCCCCCCCACCCCCCGCTTGTCAGATCGATTCCTGGGTTGGATCGATGGACATTTGAGGAACCTTTTAAAAATTACGTAATGGGTACGATCTCAAAAGTCCCTTAAGGAAAATTGGCAAATAATTAAAAGTTAAAACTTGATAGACAACACACTACGAACACTATTCCTATATTCAACTCCTATTTGTCCCATCAACAACCGGGGATTATTTACAAGTTGGCTGGTCTCGGCTTAGGTCGGCCTCTACCGTGCACCGCAGCTAACATGTAATTTTATTAGCAGATTTCCCTTAAGGGAAATCAGCTATTGAGGTCGTACTCATGTCGCGATTTTCGAAAAATTTCTTTAAATGTCCATCGATCCTACCCAGGAGATGACGAAAATGAGGTCCGCTCAAAATTATATATATATATATATATATATATATATATATATTTGTCTGTTAACGCTCTAGCGGTCGCAATTTTTGTTTGATCGTTACGAAACTCGATATTTAACCATTTTATGTAAAAAGACAGATCGAGAAGTTCGTTAATGGCTGAAATCGGACTAGAGGAAGGGGGATTTCGAATATTCAAAATATCTTTGTTATTATGCATCGGATTGAAAAATTGCATAGAACCAATCTTATTGCAAATTATTGTTCTATACATTTATTCTCTATCTTGAATATTAACCGAGATTTTTGCATTTCTATGAAGTCTGTGGTCGGGTATAGTTCGGATTAGGTCGGCCATTTCCGTCACTACTCGGCACAGTTGGCAGCTTCTTCTAACCTTACCTGTCGTTTCTAACCTTACCTTACCTTCCTTACTTAGTGAGATTTATGCAAATACGTTCTGTTCATCCGCCCCTCCCCCCTTCTTTAGTTCTTGTACTACTAAAATTTGAGTTATTAAAATATAAATTATTCTTACAATTCAGAAGCCGTTTCAGTTGGGAATTTATTTTAATTAACTGAAATATTTCTCTATTGTAAAACTTTACGTGGAAAATCCGCATAGTTTACGCAGCCCCTGCGTGACGGACTTTTTTAACTGGATATTTTGCCTCTTACTAATATTAATTTTCTTTTTTACGTTTTTATCATTCATTATTCAAAGTCCTCATGGCAGTTTGGCACTGAACTTACTATCTTACTTCCTCAAATCATCTTGTGTCTAGCTTACATTTTAAATACTGTTGGCTAGGCTAACGTAAATATAGATAAAAAGAGATAAATGTGATTTATCATCCATTTGTAATTCATTTGCGTTGGAAATTTCAGTTGTGCACGCAGAACACGCATGACCACATTTTTTAATATTACTTTTAAAACGCCTAATATGTCACATTCTTCTGACTCTTGAATTTATTTTGTCTGTTTCTTTCCTTGAATTTTATAAGAACCACGTGAGCAAAGGCGTTGTGTATTGGGTACGATTTGGGATAGGCAATGGGAATTTATTCATTGACTAATTCATTGTATAATAAAATCCTTAATCCAGCTATTGCTAAGAACGGATGGTAATGTGTAGTTAGCAAATAATTTTATTTTTATTAGGACATTTAATATTTGCTCTATATATAATCTGACTCATTAACTAAACTATTCAAACAAATATTTTGGAATAAGATTTGTTTATAGATGAAGTGATAATCAGATAAATTAGTATTTAGTAGGATAATGCGGCTGATTAACTATTCGAAGCTAAGATAATTGGCTTATGCAAGCGGTTCCTGTTTTGTTTGCATCTCTAATCCTTCAATAGACTGAATTAATTCAGGCATTTACAAACAAGCAACTATAAATAATGCAATCATTAATTTCGAGGAGTTTTCGTAATTGAAAATGAGTCCCTCATACTGTTAAATATATTAGCAGATCCGTTTTAGCGGATTTTCCTTGAGGGAAATCAGCTATTGAGGTTGTACTAATGTCGCGATTTACGAAATTTTTCTTCAAATGTCCATCGATCCTACCCAGGAGATGACGAAAATGAGGTCCGTTCAAAACTGTATATATATATCTATATATATATATATATCTATATATATATATATATATATATATATATATATATATATATATATATGTCTGTTACCGCTCTAGCGGTCGCAATTATTGTTTAATCGTTACCAAACTCGATATTTAGTCGTTTTATGTAAAAAGAAAGATCAAGTTCGTTAACGGCTGAAATCGGACCAGTGGGAGGGGGGGGGTTAGAGGAGAGGTTTTTTGAAAATTCAAAATATCTCCGTTACCATACGTCGGATCAAAACATTGTATAGAACCAATCTTATTGCAAATTAAAATTACTATAAATATTGTTCTATACATTTATTCTCTATCTTGAATATTAACCGAGATATTTGTATTTTTATTAAATGTGGGCCGATAACGAACGTATAGAGAGACGGCTCTCGTATTAAGATTTCTCTATTGTATAGCTTCACGTGGGAAATCTGCTCAGTTTTCGCAGCCCCTGCGTGACGGACTTTTTGAGGTTGTACTTATTTGCTGTTTCCTCAAAATCAAATCAATCTTTTTTAGCAGATTTCCCTTGAGGGAAATCATCTACTGTGGTTGTGCTCATGGCGCTCTTTTCGAAAACTTTCTTCAAATGTCCATCGATCCTTCTTAGTGGATGACGAAAATGAGGTCCTCAAAATGATATTATATTATATATACGTAGGTCGTCCAGAATGTAAAGAACGTTTTAACATGGTTAAATATAAACAAAAGATATTAACACAAAACTTTTTTTACAATGCCACAGGTCCTTATTCTACTTTTCTACGTATTCCCCGTTGTTTTCGATATACTTGTAACGTGGGACTAGTTTTTCTATTCCGCCTCGAACGATTTGAGCCATGTTGTCACTGCTTCTTTAAGTTCATCGTCTTTTCCAAACTGTTTTCCACCCAAAAATTTCTTGATCTTTGGAAACAGATGGTAATCACTAGGCTCTGACCTAGCACTTAGTGATTACCATCTGTTTCCAAAGTTGAAGACATTAAGGGCTGATTTTGACGAGTAGGAGGGTGGGGGTTTAGAGGGCGAGGATTTTGAACTCCTAATATCTCCGTTACTATAACTTAGATCGCAAAATTGTAAAGAAACAATCTTATTGTAAATGTAATTGTCAATTAATGTTGTTATATACATATTCTCTCTAATATGAATATTAGCCGAATTATTTTTAATTTTGTAGTTTTTGAGCAACTACACTCATGTTATATTAACAATATGTGGTTATAACATGAGTCTCTTTATTCTCTAATCTTAAATACCAATTATTGTATTCATGAGACCATTATTATGGGAGATACATAAGAATTTTTTCTTTGATGACGCCATAAATTTAGATTTACCTTCTTGTCCCAAAATGCTTAGTTGATCTATACCATACTCGACATTTCTCTGTTTCATTCAACACTAAAGGTCATATTTGTTATTATTGCACCTGGAATAAGAGGGGTTTAGAGGAAGGTAATTCGAAAATTCGATATATCTCCGTTATGAGTCGAATCAAAAAATGTTATAGAATCAATCTAGTTAAAATATTGATGCTCTGCAATTACTGTTCTATATATATATTTTTTTTTTTATCTCGAATATTAATGGAGGAATTCGTACTTTCTTGTTTTCTGGAATATGTGGTGAGATAGCATTAGTGTGTACCAGCACATGGGAAATCTGCTTAGTTTACACGATCCCTGCGTGACGGACTTTTAGCAGATTTCCCTTAAGCAATTTTTGTTTGCACGTTACCAAACTCGAAATTTAATCGTTTTATGTAAAACGAAAGATCAAGTTCGTTAATGGCTGACATCGGACCAGTGGGAGGAGGGATTTTTACAAATTCGAATTATCTCCGTTATTATGCGTCGGTTTGAAAAATGGGCATAATCAATCTTATTGCAAATACAATTTACTATAAATATTGTTCTATACATTTATTCTCTATCTTGAATATTAACGGAGATTGTATGCATTTGTATTGTGTGTGTGGTCGACAGGAGTCGGCTATGTTCGGGACTTTCCGCCAAGAGCTATGGCGGCCGTTTCCGTAACTGTTCGTCCCTCGTGAATAGGTTTAGATACCCGTATTCCTTACTACTACTGTTGTTATTAGGCAGATTTCTCTATTGTATAACTTCACGTGGGAAATCTGCTTAGTTTACGCAACCCCTGCGTGACGGACTTTTATTTTCTGCCTAAGGGTGATGAATCAGGTTATTCAGGATACTTGTTTTGTCTGGCTCCTCAGAATTTATTTTTAAAAATGCTTAGCGCTTTCACGATCCCCATCACCAGAGCCCAGTAGCATTTCTCAAGGCATGTCCGACGGGAATGTAAATTCCTAAAAGCGATAGGCGTTATAAAAATAAATTATGAGGACCCAAAAAAGTGTATCCTGAACAACCTTGTAAATGATCTCGATTGAGATACTGTATTTTATAAAAAAGAAGGTAACAGTTTAAACATCAAAAGCAATGAATTGGGGGTATTTCGTGATAAGGACTATGGATAAAATATTCTTAAATAAGATACATTTCATTATAATTGAAAAGTTAAATATTATATAAAAATTATTCAAATCGAAGATTCTAAATGTTTGAGTAAAACTATATTTTCTTATAGCTAATAACATTCAAAATCGTACACCGTGCTGGGTAGTAAGCTAAATTTGATCATGTGTTCAGTGTTATTTTCACAACAATGTATGTTATTTTCCTTTGTATCTCTTGCTTTTAATGAAACATTAAGGGCAAAAGGATGGAAGGTAATAAGATATTGTTGTTTACATTAAGGCTTCAAACTACCCCCGCTGTTGTTTCCTTGAAGAGGTGATGCCTCAGGTAGATTGAAAAACATTTTGTCTAACGCTGTTTGCCTTGGTGGACTCGCTTGTATTTGCTCCAAACTACTTCCCCTCAAAGAATAGAAAGGACCTTCTCCTTCAACTTGCATTAGAATATTGATCTTAAGTCTTAACCATATCTCTTTGAAGCGTTATCAAAGCTAAAAGGGGTCGGAAATATCCTTCCAGAAGAATGGCTAGGGTGGTTTCAGATCCTTTTTCCCCTGAGAGCTTTTCAACTTGTTATAATCCCTTATCTGGCGGGCGTGTGTGTGTGTCTCAGGAACCTTTTCCCCTCTCCTCGGATTACCATATATACTTCTGACTAAAGCCCCTTTTTGTCTTTCAGGGTTTTCAACGGGTCCCGGATACCATTCTGTCGATGATTAAAGGAATATTCGGTCGGGGAATTATAGCAACAGTTAGCAAATGGCGTTAAGGGCTTTTAATTGTTGTTAATGTCTTTCAAAGGATCAGACCACTGTAGTAAAGTGCTCTCTCCCGCACCCGGCTCTTGATGGGGCAAATGCGAGTTCAATAGACGAATAGTGTTTGTAGTGTGTTATCCGTTTAATTTTACTCTTGAACCCCTTTATAGCAATGGCTAAGAACCTTTTCAAATAAAGTACAATCAGCAGTTGGTTCAATTTAAACAGGCACAATAATAGGAATTTAAGCCTCAGTTTAACCTAGATAATTAAATATTAATTTGGTATACAATTTCATAATATATTAATTTCAGTACGTTTATAGTTAGTACCTTTTTGAGATCTCTCATTTGATAGAAATCTTGAAATATTCCTAAGGCTCAAATATGCTTATCATATGCCTTAATACCACTTGATTAATCTGATCTGGAACGCAGTATAGGTCCTCCTCCATCCTTTGTGCTCTTTGTATTTAGGTTTAATCTTGGAATTATATGTTTTGGCTTTCCCTGGACCCATTTTAGCTGATTTTCCTCAAGGCAGATCAGCTATTCAGGTTGTACTCATGACGTGATTTATTAAAAAATTCCTCAAATGTTCATCTGTTCGAACCAGGAGATGACGAAAATGAGGTCCGTTCAAAATGATTATATATATATATATATATATATATTCAGTTTTGTGGCCCCTCCTAATTTAAAAAAAAAAAAAAAACGTTTACCGCTTTCAGGAATTTCCATCATCAGAGCTTAGGATGCCCAGTTCATCGGGAGAGTTCAGCCCCGATCTCCCTTGGCTTGTCCTTCGCCTCTCATGATAGGAAAGTAAATTCCTGAACGCGCTAAGCGTTTTTAAAAATACATTGTGAGGGGCCACAAAACTGTGACCTGAATTACCCGAAAATGATCTCGTTTGGTATGCCTTATATGATAAAGAAAGTAGTTAAACAGTTTTAACATGAGAACAATGAAATGGGGGTGATTCGTGGTACGGACTATGGATAGAGAATAGTTAAATAAGAAACATTTAATTACTGTGTTATATAATAAGTAGCAATTATTCAGATCGAAGAATATAAATATTAGAGTAAAACAATATTTCCTTATAGGTAAAACAAGTATACTTTTCAAAATTGTACACAGTATTTGAGCGATTTATTTGTACAATCTTCTTTTCAGCCTTCAGCAACTCCCGCCCCCACTACTCTTCGGTTTTACTTATATATATATATATAATTTTGGGGTGAACCTTTGTACGCATCCGAGTATTTATCACACATAACTCCAAACAACTAGTGTTGGAAAGTTGAAGTTTCATATTTTGTACTTTTTTTATTTAAATCAAATTTGGGGTAGGCGGGGTTTAGGTAGAGCGGATATTATAAAAAAAAATTGCATTTTTCTCTGTTTAATGAAAGTAGAACAGATTTTTCTTGATCCATTTCGCTCATTGTTGAAACGACCTACAAATTATATCGTACTTTTTTAGCAGATTTCCCTTAAAGAATAATAAATCAGCTATTGAGGTACTTACTCATGACGCGATTTTCGAAATTTATTTTTCAAATGCCATCGTTCCTACCTAGGATATGACAGAAATGAGGTCCGTATATATATATATATATATATATATGTCGAAATTACTGTTTGATCGTTACCAAACTCGATATTTAGTCGTTTTATGTAAAAATAAAACTCAAGTTCGTTAAAGGCTGAAATCGAACAAAGGGAAGAGGTGGAGGTTTAGAATGGAGATTTTTGAAAATTCCAAATATCTCCCATTACTATACGTCGAATTGAAAAAGTGCATAAAATAAAACTTATTTCAAATTAAATATACATGTATTCTCTATCTGGAATATTAACCGAGATATATGCATTTTTCAGTTTTCAACCTTCATAAACCCCCATTTCTACTCATGTTACATAAACAATTCTCTGTTATATAATAAACGACATTAATGGAAGCTTGAATACCAAATATAGTTCTCATTGGACCTTTAGTTATTGATATAAAGTCAAATACGTGGCACACATGGGAAATCTGCTTAGTTTATGCAGCCCCAGCGTGACGGACTTTTTTGACCAAATGCGTTAGAACTGGGATATCGTGTGTTATATTCAAATGAAATCATGGTCTAATGAAGTTCCACACAACATTTTGTTTCTTTATTGTAATTCGAGTAAGACATCATGGTGCTGACTTGTAATCAGATGGTAATTACAGTGGTCGGGGAGGGTTATCTACACCTCATCATGTTTTTGTCTGCTATTAGTTTTGTTTAGTGATAATCTCACTAAATACAAACTTATGGCCTTCGCTTAAATCGAATCTACAACCATAGAATTACCAAGTGAAATAATGGCAATGCCATTAATTCACTTGGCTAACCTGAGGTTATCAAATCTTCAGAAGATGCGCTGTTTAAAACTATATATGAGAATTCACTTATTTTTAACTCCATTGAACTCTTTTCGCGAGTTTTTATTTCAATTTTAGTTGTTTTCATATATATTCTACCTATTCTTATTTCAGTAAAATTTTCATATTTTTGAATAGTTTTAGATCATAATACAAAAGTCCTTAATAGATTTATTATTTAATTGTACAAACTGCGTGTGGGATAATTATATATTACTGTAATTGTGAATTACTAGTATCTATTGAAAATATCAATAAGTGAATAATTAATTTTTTAAGTGATTACTTTCTAAATTACAATTATGTTATACAAAGTATTTATGCAAATATTTTATGTAAGCTATAAAAATAAAGTTTTTCCGAACTACTAGGCTATATGAAAAGTTGCCAATTCAATTGCATCTTGTAGCCTACTGATAAACTCTAGGCAGGGTAGCTTTTTATTATTAGATTATTAGGACTTATCAAAAAAAAAAAAAAAAAAAAAAAAAAAACGATCATTGCAATCATCAAAAAAAGATCATTGCATCATCTGAATTATTCAAGTCACTATTTCTTCCTTCACAAGTAGACTTGAATATGAAAAAGACAAAGCATAAGATGAATGTGACGGTTTTTAACAAATTTTCCTTAATGGAAATCTCATTCCGCGGTTTTCGAAAGCAATTTCCCCAAATTTCCATCGATCCTACCCAGTAGATGAAGAAAATGAGGTTAAAAGAAAATTTGTTATATATATATATATATATATATATATATATATATATATATATATATCTTTTAATGTTCTAGAGGTCGCAATTATTGTTTGAACGTTACTATAATCTATCAATATCAATTTAATCATCTTATGTAAAATGAAAAATTGTACATAAGCACTCTTCTTGCTTATAATATATACGGGTATATTCGTTCTCCATCTGACATATTAAGCGAGATGTTTGCATTTTTTTAATTTTATCTGTCTTATGTCCAGCTGAAATACCGAATATTGTCTTCAACAAGTCTATTCTAGATGAGATAAATGAGAAATATTATTTTGGTTCTTTCTAAATTTCAGCACTAAAAATAGTAAATAGTTTAAAATAAAACTAATTCAGATATATTTCAGTAATAGTTTTTCGTTCCGGTCAAGAATATATCTTTCAGATTTAAGTGATTGACTGACCTTTTAGCAGATTTCTCTTAAGGGAAATCAGCTATTGAGGTCATACTCATGACGTGAGTTTTGAATAATTTCCTCAAATACCCATCGACCCTACTCAGGAAATGACGAAAATGAGGTCCGTTCAAAATTATAATATATATTTTAACGCTCTAGCGGTTGGAATTTTTGTTTGATCGTTACCAAACACCATATTTAATCGTTTCATGTAAAAACGAAAATCAAGTTCGTTAATAGCTGAAATTGGACAAGTGGGAGGAAGGGTGTAGGGGAGGGGGAATTTTGAAAATTCCTAATATCTCCGTTAATATAAGTCGGATCGAAATATTGTATAGAACCAATCTTATTGAAAATTAACCGATCTATATATATTGTTCTACACATATTTTCTGCATCATGAATATTAACTGAGATATTTGGATTTTAGTTTTCAGCCTGCAGCAAAACCCCACTTCTACTCATGTTTAACTTACAATACTTGGTTTTGTATTTAACCACATTATTGGAACCTTAAATACCAAATATTGTTTTTCAAGAGACCTTTATTAGAGGATATACATGTATATATGTTCTGGTGCCCCCCTCCCCGGTGGACTTCTTAAATTTAATTGATTGAGATAAAAATTATTCTGATTCATTATAAATTACAGTACTTGATATAATAAATAATTGGCATTCAAATTAATATATTACATTCTTATATATTTCAGTAATTGTTTTTCTTTCTTCAGAGAGTCAGGTTGGACAGACAATTTTGTATACATTCCAGGCGCTTCCCGCCTGGAGTGGTGGAAAGATTTTTTATTACCGTTTGTATTTATTCACTTAATATTCAAGGTAGATATATCTATTATTAAACTTCACGAGTGAAATCTGCATAGTTTATGCAGGTCCTGCGTGACGGACTAATTGTAAACAACTCAGACGCTTTCCGTTGTGGAGGTTATTATTATTTAAATTGGCTGAAAGATATCTAATTGTCATTTGAATTTGTTTTCTAAATAATCACGGTGGTTAAGCGTAAAAGTGTGTAGGTTTATCTATTGTAAAACTTCAATCTGCGAATAGGATTCACAATGCCCCAGGGCTGTCATGTAGCTAATGTAACAAAATCAAACTATATACAGAATCTTAAAGATCGAAACTAACCTATAATACAATCTTTCCTATTAAACTAATAAATACGAAAGAAAAGATAACAGAACGCACTGAATAAAACCTTCAACGCGGAAACAGCACGTATTTACGAATGAAGGCGAGTACCTTATGTTTTACGAATTTTAGGGGCTCTGGTTGGTCGTGCAAGTTAGGGCGTTGGTCCTAATCTCGCGTGGTAGACCTAGAGTGGTGGGTTCGATTCCTGCCTAGGGCAGTAGAAATTTATTTAGTGACTCATTAAATAAACTCCTTAGGCCCACCCTGGCTTAGAAATGGGTGGTAACCTCTGGCTAGCCCGTCCCGATTAGCCTAGTAGCATACAGTGTACGTAAATAATAAACAATAATACGAATGAAACAAAAAGTCCGTCACGCAGGTGCTGCGTTAACTAATCAGATTTCTCACGTACGCCACGTATTTTCATTTATCTTAAATAGTAAAAGTTCAATGAGAACAATATTCTGTATTTAAGTTTCAAATAAAGTATTTGATTATATAGGTGTATTGTTTATGTGACATGAGTAGGAGTGAGGGTTTACTGAAGACTGAAAACTAAAAAGTGCAAATATTTCAGTTATTAATATTGATTATGCACTGATAACTACAGTTCTTATCGTACAGTTCAATAACTCATCACCAAAATCACTCAAATCTCAAAATATGGCACTGCACTGATCTTAACAAGAAACTCTGAACCGCACTGTTATTCACTAGTAAGAGAACTGACAAAAGACTGTCGGGTGAGCTGGGCCACTTTTATAAACGGGCGGGATATTAAAAGAAAAAGGGCACAGACCGATCTAGGTTCCACACTGGTGTCACACAGGAGATTCCTGGCGACATCGGTCAATCACTTTCATTTAGATCGTTCTTTGTACGAGGTTAACTCTGGGTAATTTTTCATATAAGCTCTTTTCACTATATATATATATATATATATATATATATATATATATATATATATATATATATATATACAACCTTAATAGCTGATATCCCTTATCGTAAATCTGTTTTCTAGCAAAACTAGAATTAAACCTAATGAAATACTACCCAAATGAGAAACACAACACCATTGCTGCTACTGGATGCCCCGCCTGCCCCGGTATCTGCCCGGCCGGACCGGTTCCTCACGCCTCGTGTGTCCTGCTGCCTGTTGCTCCGGCACAGCCTGTTGGATCCCTGCACAACTTGGCCCTATTTAGCAGATTTCCCATAATGGAAATCAGCTATTGAGGTCGTACTCATGACGCAATTTTCGAAATTTGTCTTCAAATGTCCATCGATCCTACCAAGGAGAGGGCGAAAATGAGATTCGTTCAAAACTGTATATATATATATATATATATATATATATATATATATATATATATATATATATATTTGTCTGTTACCGCTCTAGTGGTCGCAATTTTTGTTTGATCGTTACCAAACTTATATTTAGTCGTTTTATTTATAAAAAAAGATCAAGTTCGTTAACGGTTGAAATCGGACAGGGGGAGAGGAGGGATTTAGAAGGGGTGAAATTGTGAATATTCGAAGTTTCTCCGTTACTATAAGTCGGATCGAAAAAATGTATAGAATAAATCTTATTGCTTAATATCTGAGTAAATTCAATTTACTATAAATATTGTTATATGCGTTTATTCTCTATCTCGAATATTAACCGAGATATTTGCATTTTTCAGTCTTCAGTAAATCCCCACTTCTATTCGTGTTACATAAACAATACTTTTTTATATAATAAACCACATTTTTTCGAAGGTTAAATACCAAATATAGTTTTTCAGAGACCTTTATTATACGGGATATATTGCAAATATGTTCTTGCCCCCCCCCCCGTCTTAAATGTTGGGACTACTAAAATTTGATTTATTGAGCTAAAAATAATTCTGAACCATTATAAATTACAGTACTAGGTATAGTAAATAGTTTTCAATAAAATGGATATGTTATCCTGATATGTTTCAGTTATTGTTTTTCTTTCCGCTGTGCCTTTGACAGACCTGTTTGTTTACATTTGAGACGCTTTTAGCAGGGAGGAGAAAGATTTCTTATTGCCATTTGTATTTATTCAATTAATATTAACAGTGGTGTTGTGTTAGCAATATGTAGGTTTATCTTTTATTATTCTTCACGAGCGAAATTTGCTTAGTTTAAGCAGCTTCGCGTGACGGACTTTTTTTCAGTTGGCATTTATAGACCTTTGAGATCTTTAGCGAGTCTTGATGGATTCCTGATCAGGTTTTTAAGTAGTCCGTTAACGCTACTCACGCTCTAACCCGCTCGGCAATGGACGAAGGCTATACGACAGTAGTATTCTTAAGACGAACAGGAGTTGTTATTGTATCTGAGGTCGCGGTTAAAAATCGCGATATTTCGTTTCCCATTTGGGATTTCTACCTATCCAACGTCAACAATAGCAAAAGTTAATTTGTGTATTTAGATTCACTTTTATTATAAGCAAGTAATTCACTAAAACCTTTAGCTGTTGTCAACCATTTTTATGGCCCACAAATGACTGAGCGGAACTATCGGAAATGTTTGTGAATAAGGACTGAGCATTGTACGCTACATTTTTATTTATGAGAACAAGAAGCGGGACTTGTAAGGGAGAGTTGAAATTAAAAATCTCCAATCTTAATCGTTTTTCTGGAGAAAAAACACACATAAAAGATTTACATTTATAAAATTATAAAACTAATCTTACAAATGTATTACTGGAGCTAGTAGTGAAACACCAAGTTATTAACCAAAATTATTAGTTTCGGTATTTCTATTTTAGTTTAGTCTTTGTGTGTGTGTGTGTGTGTGTGTGTGTGTGTGTGTGTGTATTTATTTATTTATTTTTTATTTGCCAAATATTCCCAAACTTATTAATTAGTATTTTTTTTTCATTTTTCAGGTGAGTATCTCCATCTTTGGCTATTGTGTGAGTACTAAGAAATTTAAATTCGTATTTAATGTATGAAGACGACTTTTTATTAAAAAGCTTCATTTGGAATGCAATTTTCACTATTAGTTATCTTTAATTTTAATTCTTTTGCCTTATGTAGGATTAGGAAGCAACATAGAGAAATTACGATAGATTATGTTGTGAGTTGATCCACTGAATGAAGAAAATGACCATGGAATTGTAAGGGCTATGAAACGGAGTGGCTTCCCGTTGCCTTCTGCGTGGGATTATTCAACAATATATGCGCCGGGGAGAGCTAAAATAATGTCGCCATGGGCTCGTATTGTTAAAAAGACATCCCTCTGTAGCTTGGATAAGTTGACTATTCATAGTTAGATTTAGCCAGACAGAGTATGGTTTTTACCATTTTCATCCGCCTCACTTCTGAAAACAGCTTTAAAGGAAGGGAAGTTGAATAAATAAAAAGGTAACCCAATACTTGCAAAGGAAATTTAGACAACGATGTTTACGTTGTTTAGCACCGCTTAAAAATAGAAGACTACAAAGGAAGCTGTCAGCAGACAGATATTGTTTTAACCTGTTAGACAAGATCCCTTTTTTTTTACCTTGCTAGATTCAATGTACAACAATTCTATTAAAGCTAATCCCTTGTTCCCTGTCAGCCGTCTAGAGTTTTTGAAATGTGATTTTACCGCCATGAAAGAATTCTTTCAAATACAGCGAGAGCATCAATCGACCCTGAATATTTTAGAAGCATTTCTTCGAATTAGTTTACCAGGGAAAAGGAAAAAAGATAAACAGAGTTTGAACTTGGGGACTTAATAATAACGTTAAATAATGAAACAGTTGGTAAAAGCACGTTCCATGACAAAGGATCTGCTAGGAAAGAGCTCGTTTAAGTTGGGGCTGCACTTTAAAATCCATGTCAATGGGCGCCATCTCTCTCCCCTTTAATCAACTAATTGCTTAAAATGCCCGATTATTTTAGCCCTAAGAACCTCTCTGAGGAAAGGCTCGCCTGACATCTTACAGAGATCTTTATCATCCCCCGGCATGCAAAGAGCACAGTGATAAAGGATATTTGAACTAAAGCCCTCCTGAAGTTATATCTTGCTCACATCAAGCCCTTAGGGTAATGCCTGCCTTATAGGGGTGGTTCACCCTTAGGTAAGTTAACTTATTGCAATATTCGTGAATGACTCATCTCGATATGTTTAACTGAAGATAAAGTTCGTCAATGGCTTAAATCCGACTGGTAGGGAGTTTAGAGAGGGAATTTGGAAAATTCAAATTACCTCCGTTATTATGCAGTGGATCTAAAAATTGAATAGGGTCAATCATATTGCAAATTTAATGTTCTGTAAATATTTTTATATAAACTTTTTCTCTATCTTGAATATTAAACGAGATAATTGCATATTTTATTTTTTGGCCTTCAGTCCTACTCCTACTTATGTCATATTAACAATAAGCTGTTATATCATGAAGCACTTCATTCCAAGGTTAAATACCAAAAGTTGTTTAGTTCATAGCCTTTAATGGCTGATATTTGACCATGTTCGAGGGGGGGGCGGTTAATTCCAAATATTTCCGTTATTATGATAAGTATCGAAAAGTGGTATAGCATCAATGGTATCCAGGTGGTATAAAATTGTTGGTCTATTCATTGTTTCGTACTTTTAATATTTAGCGAGCAATTCGAACTTCCTTGTTTCGCCAGAATATATTATGAGCAGTCTCATGTATGGTATACCAGAACGTGGGTAAGCTGACTATTTATTAAGTTTGTACGGATGAGCTGAGATCGGCTAACTTTCGTTCTAGTCTTGAATTTTCGCCAAAAGCTAGTTCGGCCGTTTCCGTACCGTAAAACTCCCCAACTTTGTGACAGGCTCCCAATTTTTTTACACTCAAGATTTTGGGCATACACAGACTCTAGCGGCTCTGGGGATTAATCTTAAGATCCGAAATGAATCCGAGAGGTTGCGTCACCTGTTTGTAAGGAGGGAAAAGGATTACACTGTTATTTTCCATTATCAACAGGTATTTATGTGTTTACCAAATCCAGTACAAGTTTTTCATGTTTTGACCCGACTGATATAGTCTACAACAATGTGACAAATCCAGGTAGGGAGAGTTTTCTATGTAAAAAAGGGGTGTCACATTGTTGGGCAACTCCGGTCGTAACAATGTGACACGAAAAAAAAAATCCCCCTCCTTTCCTATAAGGGGTAGAGGTAGTTAAAAGATGGCGTTCGAAAGTTGAGAAGTGTAACTATGTTGAGTAAAATCCCCAAATTTCTATGTGAAACATTAAGGGAGTTAGACTGAAAAAAATAAAACAAATGTCACAAAGTTAGGGAGTTTTACGGTAACTGTTCGGCTCTCCTGGATTTTTTCTATTATTAAATTTTACGTAGGAAATATGCTTCGTTTACGTAGTCCTTGCGTGACGGACTTTTTTTCCCCCTGTGTCAGTACGTTTATTGCCGTGTAAGGGGGCGCGAGAGAGAGAGATGCAGCGTGAGTGATTGTGAGAGCGGGCGAATCGATACTAGTGTTGGAGGTGAAGACGTGTAATTGGGCTGGTGATTGGGAACCTTTTGTAGGGCTGGGATCAATCAAGGTTACCGCCTAGGCCCTTTCTTACTCACCCTCACTATATCATCTTTTCTTTTTCACTTTCCCCTTTTCTGCATTTGTTATGTTTACATAATAGCTTATATTGATTTATTCATGAGGTGCCTTTTGCTCCAACTTCATGATCACTTTGATATCTTTTTCTTTCTCCAATTCCAAATTGATTCCAATGGTAAATTGTTGGAGGTTGGTATCTTGGTTCTTTGTCCTTACTTTCATCAGTGTAGATTTGGAATTCTGTTGTGTGAGTTAGAGTCAGTTTTATATCTATTCTGTATAGCAGTGTGTCCATTGTGAGTAATGTAGTTTTTCAATGTCATATGAGTTATTGTTTTCTGTGTTTTTTCATGTGGTGATAAATGTTTTGTGTCGATTTGCAAGTATAGAGATGGGTGTAATTCTCGCCAGAACACAGGCAGCTTCATACGAAATTGTTCTAAATCCCTTTATTCTCTTCAAAGCCATCAGTCTCTGAACTCTCTCCATTTTCTTTAAATTGTATTGCCGCAGTAAACCTTCATGCCAGGCAGTGATGGCGTAAGTCATTGTAGGTTGTATTGCTGCAGACTATATCTTCCGTCATGTGTCTCTGTAATCCCCAAGTCAGTTTTGTTTCTATTGAAAGTAGACTTATGTGTTTCAGTAGTTTTGTTTCAAAGATGTTGAATGTAGGCGTTCCAACTTAGTTTACTGTCAAAAATTATTCCCAAGTATTTAATTGTATTTTCTTTAGTAAGTTTTTGTCCTTGTAACCTGATTCCAATGATAGAGTAGTCCTTGATCTGCTAAATATTGTGTAGGATGATTTGTCTGTTTTGAATTTCAATTTTGTTTTTATGAGCTTATTGTTCAGTGACGGCTATAATAAAGTGTGTGTGGATAACGGGCAAGAAGTGATCGGCTAAAGTCGGTTCTCGTCGTAAGATTCCGGATTAGTTCGGCCGTTTCCGTAACTGTTAAACCCTCGTGAAATTGGTTTAGACTCGTATAACCTTTTACTTTGTGAGATATTTGCAAATACCTTCTGTTCTCCCTCTTCTTTAGTTCTTGGACTACTAAAATTTGATTTATTAAAATACATGTATTCTGATTCATTATAAATTGCAGTATAGTATAGTAATATAGTAAATAGTTTGCAATAAAGTTAACGTGTTATATTCAGATATACATCAGTAATTGTTTTTCTTTCCAGTGAAGAGTATCTCCATCTATCTATTCAGCTCTGAGTGGTTGGCAGACCCCATTTGTTTAAAATTCATATGTCGCTTATTAAATTTAACTGAAAGATTCTTCATTACCGTTTGTATTTACTCACGGTAGTGTTAGCAGTATGCAGATTTCAGTACTGTAAAACGTCACTTGGGAAATCTGTTTAGTATAGGCATCCCCTGAGTGAAGTACTTATAATTTTTTATCACATTCTGTATTATTAAGTCTGTTATTTTTTTTTGTTTCCTTTTTCTTTTTTTTAATTTAATTTCAACAACAAACTTATGAACTACATTTCTTGTATACAAAATCATGATGTATTACGAAGATACACATTATATATTATAGTAGTTTGCTACATGTAGTAAATAAACGTCCTTTGTGCATGGGTAATGTACAAAGGAAAATATTTTAATATATATATATATATATATATAATTGTGTTGATGTTTTCGACCAGGTTATATTTATATATGTTGTTGTTATTCTTTTTGGAGTTTTGGTCAATGTAAGTGAAAAAAATCTTAGTTTATGCTGATATTTCAAGATAAATATTATTTTCTGTTTTTCAGGGCAAGAGTAAAGATACTTAACAACTATTACACATGCACTTAGGACTAGGGTTACTATGCACTTAGAAGGGAGGTTACTATTACCCTAGTCCTAAGTGCAATAGTTATGTGTAATAGTTTTTAAGCACCTTTAGTCTTGCCCTGAAGAAGGGAAAATAAAGATTCTCGAAAAATCGGGATAAGACAGTGACCAAAACTCCAAAAAGAATAACTCCATATATATATATATATATGTATAAAGACTTAAATTGGCGTCCGGCCAAAAGATAATTTTTAAATCAAGTTAATGGCTCTTTTTTTTGTGTGTAGTATATATGTAATTATATATTTTCGTTTTTAATTAACATACCAGGCTCTGTCTTGAGATACTTTTTAATTATATAAGAATTCGTTGAAGGTTATTCTTTTCCAAATAAGATCACTCTCTCTGTCATTCTCTCTCGTACTCTCGTTCTAGCTACCACAATTCCCTAAAGAGTATTTTTCGTAAGTTTGCCGTTGTTAATCAACTTTTTAAAAGAAATAATAAAACAGTAAACTGGTTTACTATTTTTAAGAAACCATTTTAAAAGAGGAATGTTAAATGAACAAGTAATCAGTGGTGTTAATAATTAACTTTACCATATCTCTTAAATATACTCTTTCAATTTAAATATGCTTTATATTTTTGGAGAAATGTTTAAATAAGTCTAATTTATTAATTTTGATTTCAAAGCAAACGCGTAAAATTAAATTATATTTATTATTAACTTTATTATATTATGTAGATTAAATATGATTAATTCTATAATTCATATTCGCGTTGGTTCATTTGCACTCACTAACTTTCCCTTTCAATTATGGCAGATTTTCCTATAGAAGAGAACGATTAGAGTCATTAGTTTTTGTTTTCCATGTCTGATAACGTTCACGCTAAATGATATTTACAGAATTTTTGCGTTAGCTCACGTCATTTTAAGGCAAGATATCTGGTGATATACCGACCTTATTGGTAATATGAGATGAGTAGGTTGGGGTTTTACTGAATGTTTTAGTAAGACTGAACGTGGTGTTTTAATTTTACATGAAACACTTATATATTGAGTTCGGTTTGTATGGACTAAATATACATCTGATAGTGGTGTCTGAAATTACTTATATTTGTGAATTTCACTATCGTTATATTTTGGGTAGGATCGATGGTCGTTTGTAGGAATGTTCCGAAAACCGTGTCACAAGCTCAATGACAGGATACAAAAAGTCCGTCTTGGAGGGACTGACGCAGATTTCCCACGAGCGTATTTGTATTTTATCTAAAAACGTAAGTGTTCAATGAGAACTACATTTGGCATTTATGCTTCAAATAAAGTGTTTCTCAATATAACAGCTTATTGTTAAAATAAAATGAGTAGGAGTGGTTGCTTACTGATGCCCAAAACTAAAAAATGCAAATATTTTGATTAATAATCAAGATATTGAAAAAGCGTACATAACAACATTTATAGAACATAACTTTTGCATAAGATTAATACTTTACTAATTTTCATTCCAACGCATAATAACGAAGATATTAAGAATATCGATATTCTCGACATTCTCCCTTCTAAACCCCCGAGTCAGATTTTAGCAGTTAACGAATGAGATATTCATTTTTACATAAAACATTTAAATATTGAGTTTGGTAACGATCATACAATACTTGCGACGCCTAGAGAGTTTTATATATATATATATATATATATATATATATATATATATATATATATTATTTTGAACGGACTTCATTTTAGCAGATTTCCCTTGAGGAAAATCAGCTATTGAGGTCGTACTCATGACGTGATTTTCGAAATTTTTCTTCAATTGTCCATCGATACGATGACGAAAATGAGGTCCGTTCAAAACTGTATATATATTTGTCTGTTACCGCTCTAGCGGCCGCAATTTTTGTCTTATCGTTACTAAACTTGATATATAATCTTTTTATTTAAAAAGAAAGATCAAGTTCCTTAATGGCTGAAATCGGACCACGGGGGGATTTTTCAAAATTCGAAATATCTCCGTTATTATGCGTCGGATCGAAAAATTGTATAGAATCAATCTTATTGCAAATTAAATTTACTATAAATATTTTTGTACATTTATTCTGTATCTAGAATATTAACCGAGATATTTATTTATATATATTTATTTGTGTGTGTGTGTGTGTGTGTGTGTGTGTGTGTGTGTGTGTGGTAGGCAGAAGTCAGCTATGTTCGGAACTTTCCGCCGAGAGCTAGTTCGGCCGTTTCCGCAACTCTTCCTCTCTTAAAATAGGTTTAGAGATTCGTTACAACTACTGTTATTAGTAGGCAGATTTCTCTATTGTAAAACTTCGCGTGGGAAATCTGCTTAGTTTACACAGCCCCTGCGTGACGGACTTTTTATTGTCCCGTAGGTAGGATTGATGGACCTTCATAACTACAACCTGAATAGCTGCTTCTCCCAAGTGAAATCTGCTAAAAGATTGTCTTTGCCCAAGGGCTGTTACCGTCCGAGCCTGATGTTAGGTTATAGCGAGTATAATAGAATATGTCTGAAGGGGGCGAGATATTGCGTGAGCTAACAATGTTAAGATATATAGTATGTCTTGGCCGACGACAACTACAGCAGAATGACCCGAGCACACGGAACCTTGGCAGGAAAAAAGCCATTAGAGTCTTGACGAAATTGTCTCCCTTATTTATTATGGCAATTCGGAAGCCGTAGGATTCACTTAATTAGCTTATCACTGAGACGATGTGTTATAGTAATTAAATTTACAAAGAAAAAATCCGTCACGCAGGGGCTGCTTAAACTAAGCAGATTTCCCTCGTGGAGTTTAGTAATAGATAAATCTACATACCACCGTGAATATTAAGAGAATAAAAACAAACGGAAATAAGAAGTATTTCAGTCAATATCAATAACCTGCAGACAGGAAGCGTTTGAAATGTAAACAAACAGATCTGCCAGCCTCACACCGGAAAGGAAAACAATTACTGAAATATATCATTTTATAACATAATAATTTTATTGAGAACTATTTACTACCTATCTAGTGCTGTAATTTATAATGAGTTGAAATAATTGTTATCTCAATGAATCAAATTTTAGTAATCGAAAACCTTAAGACGGGGAGGGGGCGGGGGTCACCAGGACATATTTGCATGTATCTCATATAATAAAGGTCTCTTGAATGCAATATTTGATATTTAACCTTGGAATAATGTGGTTTATTATATAATAGAGTATTGTTTATGTAACATGAGTAGAAAAAGGGGGTTTGCTGAAGGCTGAAAACTGAAAAATGCAAATATCTCGGTTATTATTGAAGTTTGAGAATAAATGTATATACCAATGATTATAGTACATTTAGTTTGCAATAAGATTTGTTTTATACAATTTTTCGACCCGTAAGATATGTAGATTTATCTTTTCCTATACTTCACGCGGGAAATTATTAGCATATTATTCTGATTCATTATTATTTACAGTGCTAGATATAGTAAATACGAGTAGTTTTCATTTAAATTAATACGCTATATTCAGATATATTACAGTAATTCTTTTTCTATCCGGTAAGGAGTTGGCAGAACTGTTTGTTTACATTTCAGATGTTTTCCATTGAGAGGTTTCTTATTATCGTTTGTGTTTATTCACTTTATATTCACGGTGTTGTTGTATTACCTGTATGTAGATTTATCTATTACTAAACTTCACGCGGGAAATCTGCTTAGTTTACACAGTCCCTTCGTGACGGACTTTTATTTATATTAGAGGCATGTCCTTCTTGCTTATCTCTAAAAAGACTGTTCTAGTTAAAGTTCAAATAAGACACGCAGATGCTGCGTAAGCAATGCTGGTTTGCTGATGTTGCCTAATTAAATGGGATTTGCGACCATTAAGACGCTTACGTAATCCCAACTTCAAATTTAATTTGGAGAAGAGTTGAGGAAATTGTTGATGAGTGAAAATCCTGTGAGATCGATCCGGGGTTTGCTCGCTTTAGAACGAATATTGTTAGGCATAAATTAATTAACAAGATTGATTATGTAACATTTTTTGATCCGAAATAAAATAATGAGAATATTTTGAATGTTTTCTTTTTACACGTTCTAACCCCCCACCCCTTACTTGTCAGATTATGGCCTAAGCAAATTGTGTCTATAGTTTAATGAGTCGTTTTAATAATAAGTGTCATATTAATAAAGTTATTTTTTGGGTCACTAGAAAATATTATCTTTATTGATATAATCTTATCGACCATAGTTGTATTTATCTCACATTATAAATATTCGTTGGAAACCATATTTCATTTTTAATTGTGGAATAAAGATGTGACTCAGTTACTCAAAAAGAGCTTGAGAAAATGCGTGAAAACCGCATAGAGGAACCGAAAACCAAATGGAGTTACCGGTAGCCTGGGTACTAAAAATTCAAATATCTCCAGTAATGTTACAGTTACAGGAAAAATGCATAGAAAACATTTAAAAAAATATATTTGGGGATTAGAGTTTATATGTTGTTAATTAATTATGTCCTTTCGCATTCGGAATAAATCAATTTTTCGGTGCCCTATTGTTAGAATAATAATTTAGTATTTTTTTAATTTTGTCAAAAGAAAAAAAAAATTCTAAAAGGAAAAACAAATCAGATGAAGAAAGTAAAACATTAAATGAGATAAATACAAATTTATTTGTGTAATCATCTCATTCGCGTAAACGTTCTATGTGCAGAAGAAAATATTTTTAGAAGATAATTTTCAGGCTTGCTTGCTACTGACCTTCCCAATATTTCTTTGACATGTATTTTGTTTTATGTCTGTATTAGAATTGTGCGTGCTTCAGTTTGAGGCCCCTGTTTTCGAAGACTGTCAACTTGATTTTCAGCAGATTTTATTGAGGGAAATCTTATTCTATCCTTATTTAATGTTTTGGCTTATTCCCCGATGTTTTGAGGTGTCCTTTAGAGATCAAATGTTGGAGAAATCTTTATTCAATTCTCTACCCCATTACCTTAGGAAGTGCTCCTTGAGGATGCGTAGAAGCCCAACCTGGAAGTTGAGGTTATAGTGTGGATTCCAGAGGTTTGTGCCCGGCACCGGGTTAACAACTTTGTTGTTGTTAACTCCATTAACACCTAATGAGCCTGTGTAAGTTGTTGTCTTATCCCTTGATCCTCTACATTGACTATTACATAAACAATGGCAGAAGAGAGAAGGATGTTCCCAGGAGAGGAGGAGGAATACTTCCCAAACGGCTGCATTGAGTTCGGGTCTTTCCCATTTTACTCCCGTGTTACTTCGTTTATATAATGTTGAAATATTGTTTTTAAATTATTTTAAGACAGCGGTATCTTACATTATGTTCTATATTGCAATGGACATAATATGATCAGGGTGGGTGATGCATTACATATGTACTTTAAAGAGTTTTAATTTTCAAAGAGGCCCTTTTTAGGGGGTTTTGTTCGAAACCAGTACATTATCATTATATAAGACATTTGTTTATTTATTCCTTAGTAAACGAGTAGATTTAAATGATGGGACTATTGTTTGATGCGGTTTAAGTAATATTAAAGAATTTTGGACTCCTGAATTACAAATAGGAATGTTTAGGTTATGTTTCTTAATAGTTTTTTGTTACAAAAAATGAATTGTGTTTGAGGTGATTCAGTAAATTTAGGATCGTTAAGTTCGATTGCTAGAAAAGAGAGGTAGTATTGGTAACCCGTTCTAATTAGGCATAGCATATAATTATAAAAAAAGTCAAAAGAACATTTGGAATTCCATATTTTCTAAGTGTTCTTTAGGGTTTATGCAAAAATGTCGGTTCTGATAACATCTGGTATAGGATGTAGTTCAAGCGAACGTTGGAGTTAGTACCTGAGGTAGTCCTTTTCTTTTTTTAGGTAATTTTAAAAATTGGGAAAGAAAACAAAACTCTTGCAGTGCTTACTGGCCACATTCTCCCGAATCGGCAACCAATCGTTCTATGAATATGATACAACAGGACAGAAGAACGTTAGGATATTCATATATTCTTAGTGTACTTTACGTGTTGTTTAAAGTATCAATACTGGGTCGGTTCGTTATGGATAATGGTTGTAATGATGATGCCAGGAAGTGGAGGAATTGCTGTGGGATGAGCCAAAATCAGGGTTGAGGTTATAGCCTTACTCTTAGTGTCCACTGTTTAATTAGTTTGGTCACGATAGACTAAACAGACGAGCAAGAGAAGGAAGATGTTCAGAGGAACTTGCTGGTCAAATATCACACGAATCGGGAACCGCGCCTTCAATGACCATGATGAGCATGGCCAATTCGAAAGAATTCGTATTTTGTAAGTGTTGGTTATGATCCGCGGTCCTTTAGGGCTGTTTGAATGATCAATTGTAGAGTGGCGGGGTTCGTTATGGATAGTTGCTCTTATCGATGGTGGCAAAGACGAACGATCCGTAGGAATCGCTGGCCATTACCACTTCACAATATATCATCTGCATTAGGCCCTCCCCTTCTGTATTGATCACAATTAAACAAGGGTAAGTGCTACCGAAGGTGCTTTGCAAGTGTAGTGAGGCTGCCGTAATGGTGGAAGGTACAGCTTAAATAGGAGCTTTGTATTGGGCATACATCATCCCCTGCCCCGACATTTTTAGCCTGGCCTGCATAGAGCGGGCATAAATCACCCTCTCACCCCTCAGGTCCTCCTACACCTTACTCTCCCCCTACACCCACCTCACACTTACCCAATATGGTTATTGTATTAGCAGATTTCCCTCAAGGAAATGTACTCGTGGCACAATTTTTGAATAATTCCTTCTAATCTCAAATCGAACCGACCTTGGAGTTGGCGATAATTAGATCCGTTCTGAACTATATATATATATATATATATATATATATATATATATAGGGAGATGCATTCATTGAAAAGTCAAATTACCATTAATCATAGCCAGTAGAAACACAGGAGTTTTGCTATAAACATCCTGTTATTTTTTCAAAATGGATTAAAAGCTAATTCACTTAAAAATGGCATCTTAAATAGTGTGATGGCGGGCAGAGGGTCAAACAGATCCTTTCCTAGCCTAGTCGATCTCACCATAGGCTGGTGTATAGAAAATTTTAATATATATATATATATATATATATATATATATATATATATATATATATATATATATATATATACATATATATATATATATATATATATATATATAAATGTGCCGGGTTGTTGATTAAAATTAAATTATATTGCACTTCATTTGAATGTAATATTAGGGATAAATATGCATACATTTGCTTATAAATAAAGGTCAGTTTACTGGACACTCATGAACTTAGCAAATAGAAGGATGCCATTCTTACTCATTGGGTTTGTAACCAATAAAACAAGTAATAACATTTAGTACTTTAATTCACACGTTCTAACACATAATTTAATTTTTCATATAAGCAACAATAATAGCTGAACAACAAAACAAAAAAAACAATGAATAAAAAGCTTTTGGACAGTTTCTTTAAATTTCAATAACAAATTTTATATTTATCTCAGGTAAGAAAAAATGCCTCGTTCCTTCACTATTCTTAGTGAATAGTGAAGGAACTAGGCGTTTTTTCTTACCTGAGATAATAATTCCTTCACCATCCAGCACCTCAAAAATGGAAATTTTATATTTATGTTAGAAAAAAGAAATTAATATTTTGTTGGATGGCCCTTAGTTTGTATTTCCTCCCTGAGCCTGTTGGGCATAGAGCAAACGAGTTTTGAGGAATATAAGATATTAAGACATTCAGGTTTAACGTACATGGTATGTACGTACTTGTAGTAAATACTCCTTTTAATGTGAAAAATAAGAACAATTTTATGTTTTCATTGGGTCTTAATGAGGTATTAAGGGAATACACAGTCCTACAGCTGTGGGTGGCCTTCAGAAAATATGTATTTCCTGGCAGAGTTGGGAAATAAAGTCCGTCACGCAAGGGCTGCTTAAAGTAAGCAGATTTCCTTCATAATGGTCTAACACATTTGGCATCTCCTCTTATCGCAAATTCTCTATTTCTATGTAAAAAAATTACCCCGAAGAGTAGAAGGAGGAGGTGGAGATCCATTTGTATATATAATTTTCAAAGCCTCCTTATCCCAGAACATTTGTAGACATTTTCAAAAATGGCTTCATGTGTATTGTATAAAGAATCTGTTAGGAATGTGCCAGCGGGAGGGTAGAAATGTTTCAATAGAGAGTTTAGGCCTACCCCTCGCCCCCTGATAGAATTAGATACTGGCAGGGTTGATTCTTCTCGCACCCTCCTTGTCTTAATTGTGATCAATATAAACCACCCCTAAAAGCCACCCTCCTACAGCTGTGTGTGACCTTAATACCTCATCAAGTACCTACAAATAGTCTGGAAGAATAGCTAGTAGGCTGGAAGACAGGAGGTCGCTTTACCACTTATCATTTGGAACCTATTGGTTAAATATTGATTTTAGCAGATTTAACTTACGGGAAATTAGCTATTGAGGTCGTACTCATCGCGCAATTTTTGAAAAAAAATTTCAAATGTCCATCCGATCCTACCCAGGAGATGACGAAACTGAGGTCCGTTCAAAATTATATATATTTGTCTGTTAACGCTTTAGCGGTCGCAATTTTTGTTTGATCGTTACCAAACTCCATATTTAGTCGTTTTATGTAAAAACGAAAGATCAAGTTCGTTAATAGCCATTGGGAAGGAGGAGTTTCAAAAATTCTAAATATCTCCGTAAATATTCGCCGTGTCGAAAACTTGCATAGACTCAATCTTATAGCGAATTAAATTTACTATAAATATTGTTATATGCATTTATTCTCTATCTTGAATATTAACCAAGATATTTGCATTCAGCTTTTTTCAGCTTCCGCCGCAAGCTAGTTCTTAACTGTTCGTAAAATTGGTTTAGAGTCTGGTTATTACTACTGTTACTAGTATGCAGATTTCCCTATTGTAGAACTATACGCTGGAAGTCTGCTTAGTTTTCGCAGTCCCTGCGTGACGGACTTTTTGGCGCGCCAACAGGGCACTGAAGATGATGTACTGCATCGAAACCTCTCTGTCGTTTTAATAAACTTTTACTGTGGAAGTGTGACCGTTTTTAATCAACCTGTATTAAATCATCAAGTTTGAATTTATGAATGTTTATAAATCACAGAGGAATAGTATTTGCAGTTATCTGATTGGCCATACGGGGATGTTGTTATTATTTAGTAAAAAATGTAATCGAATTTAATTTAAACATATAATAGCTATTAAAATATTATTTTTCTTGGTTTGTTTATTACAAATTTTATTTAAAAAAATGATATTTGAGTTGCCCGGGATTGGATGGACGTAGTTCTCATTGTTTTCCAGGTTAATGCACTATCCTACAAAGTAAAGTATTGTTGCGAAAATTAAATACATGAATGATCCTTCAGAGAGAGTCGCGTATTTGGAAAGTGTGACGTAGAGAAGCCGACAGGAAATTCTACCTCCTTATAGACTTGTTCAGCACAGCGTCGAAGGAACCAGACAATTCCCCTTTGATGTATGCCGACAATCTATATAAGGACGGCCAGTCGCGAGCAGTCAGTTTTATTCTCACCTGTCTTGATGTTCACATTAGTCCTACAGTGCGACTTAGTGCAGTGGAGTAAAGTGTTTTTATAAGAACAACAGTGTTGTGCCGTGACTGTAAGTAACAGTTTAGTGCCGTGTTTAAGACAGTGCAGTGCCGCGAAGTAAAGGACAGTGCAGTGCCGCGAAGTAAAGGACAGTGCAGTGGCGCGAAGTAAAGGACACAGTACAGTGCCGTCTTTTTGTGAATTTCATTGACCGTGATTGAATTGTTGGACTGTGTAATCTGACGAACATGGACGCTATCAGTGTATACTGTGAGTAGTAATTATGAATAATTACTAAGTGTATTGTGCATTGTGAAATAAATTGTGCAGTGATAAAAAACTGTGAAACTTGCGAGTATTTAATTTTCCAATCCAAAAGAACTCTTATTAAAAACGTTTATAACTGGATTTGGTAATTAAAACGTAACAGTATATTAGTCGTCTACAAGGGCGGGATACTTGTTTTCCTATCTTGATCTATATGAGATTTACGATGAAACATTTTGCCTTTAATATGTATACATACATACATATATAAATATATATATATATATATATATATATATATATATATATATATATATAAAAGAAAGAAAATTTGCTTCTTCCCTAAAAAGCAAAACGGAATTAACTTCTCGTGATTAACTCGCGTGCGTACTCAATGAATTTAGGAAATAAAATTTGAAATTTATGTGAACGACACATATAAATAATATTTATATGCTACTCTGTCCCTTGGCAGGGGTTCCAAGACCTCTAAGAAATCAATGAATCATAGTTGTGTCTCTTGCAGGCTATAAAATTGTTTAAGGCCCAAAGAAATATTTTTATTCTATAACCCAAAATATTTTTAGAAAATGTTTTTAGTTCACTCTTATAACAAGGTCATAGCTATTTTGTATTTTCTTCGTTCCCTAATCTCTAGAGGGTGACTAAAATACATTGCTAATGGTGAGAAAATCGAAGCTAGTGAGTAATGATTTAACATTACATCAAATGTAAAGACCTGATATTAAAAACGATAGTAACGTTAGTATTTATAATTTCTCTAATATTGCTATATTCTTATTGAATATTTGAACAATAAATTTACAAATACATTCCAATCAGTGATTTATTATATTCAAAAAGCTATTCATTCAACGTTCAAAGATGTAGCTTTGATAGTATTACACTCGACTCACTGACATGAAAGGTTTTTCCGCTCCAATGGTTTCCCATCGATTGGTTTTGTTTAGAACGATTTTGTAATTAAAAAAGAAAAAAGGCTGAATATAGCAGCCTCTGCTTTGCTAGCCATTTCAGCTTTGGCAAGACTATTAATCCTCCAATGACAAAGTGAAAAACGGATTTCCGAAATCTATCAGAAAATTTTCCACTTGGCCAGCCCTAATCTCTCGCCTACTCTTTCGCTCTTTAATAAATTCCACGGACCGGTTTTAATTGTAACACCACAGTCCCTTTATTTCATTTTTGTGTTTTGCTTATATTCGTGATTCAACGATGAAGCAGAATGGGAATAGAGTACTAGTTGTTTTCTAATTAAAAATTTAATTAAAAAAAAAATAGATCAAAGGATCGTTTTATGGATTTTCTACCTTTGGTTCTACACGTATTCCTCGAATTCATATATAAATAATGAAAGCTGCTTAATCGTGACCTCCTTCTTCTGTATAAGAACTGTAGAGGGAAATCAATGCTTTCGTTTATTTTAGCTGATTTCCCTTAAGGGAATATATATATATATATATATATATATATATATATATATATATATATATATATAATTCTAACCTCTGTTTATTGATTTTTTTCTCGAAATTTCAAGATAACTTTTCGTTTCACATGTCATAGATACCATAACTGCATTCTGTTTCTTTGGTGTTTGTTACCTTTTCACACATAAACGGCTGAACCGAATTTTATGAAACTTGGTATGTAAATTACTACTAACACAACTTAGACTTTAGGCTATAATAATTTTCCCTCAGGCGAACAGGAGTGTAATGTATTTATGTATTTTGTCGTAAAATGAAGAAAATACGGGATATACGCTAAATCTATAGCGGGAGTCGACGATTTTATTAGTACTTATTTAAGTGCTTTTAATATATGTAGGCATATTATGACAAATGATGTTATGTTTTAGTCACATATGATAACTCTAAATATGATTTGGATTAGTGAGGTTATATATCTCCGTCGCTCACTTCTCATTTATTTATTTTTCCTTAACTTTGTTATTTATTTCCAATAGAAATGTAAACTATTAGAGCATTTTCGTTATTTAATTTGTATAATGTATTATTTAAACAAAATCATGCTGAATTGGTAACAGGAGTGATAGCGGAAGTTGTGGGGATCAAACTCTTTTTGGTTCTGCTAATATATTACGATATTCGTATCTTATTTCCGATATCTTGATGTAATTGAAACAAATATTATGTACCATAATAACAATAAGAAATTAATGGTGTTATCATTATGACAAAATACAATACGCGTTTAAACTCGATATGATTGTTTAAATATTACTTAGTTTGCAGGGAGTTCTACGATCTCTTCCCCTCACCTAGCCTTTTGAATATATATGAAATTATTTTTAGGGTAGGACTATTATTTAATTCCATCAGGTACATAAATTATTAAAATAATATTTTCGATCAATAATTTAAGGAAATCGATGTTGATGCGGGAGCGGAAGTCGACGGGAGGTTAAAGACGTTAGTTGAGTTTACTTATTTCCGGTGAAATGATGGCATTACTGGAAGTGCTTTCCACAGATTGGTAGATTTACTGTTACGAATATAATCTTATGTACAAAACTATGCTTAAACTACATGTGCTCGGATTGGCTTTAACAGGAAATATGTTTATTAAAGATATTATTTAATTGTAATAAATGCTATCCATGATTATGGTGTGAATTATTCAAAAATAGTGAGTCATAAAAAGTGGAGAGGAATAGATTAGGAACACATTTTCATTTATTCTTCATTACAAAAATTTCTATTCTATTAGTCCCAAAAGTTACCCTTTAGGATTAGCTAATTCAGAAAAACAATATCGTGGAGGGAAGTGTAATTGTACACATTAAAGTCTTGCTATAAAAATACCATCATAAGTCAGTCAACAATGATTTCCCTGGCATCACCGGGTACCTTATATATATATATATATATATATATATATATATATATATATATATATATATATATATATATATATATTTGTCTGTTAACACGATTTTGTTTAATCTTTACCAAACTTGGTATTTAATCGTTGTATGCTAAAAGAAAGATGAAGTTCGTTAATGGCTGAAATCGGACCAGTGAGAGGGGGGGATTTCGAAACTTCGAAATATCGCCGTTACTATACGTTGAATCGAAAAATTGTATAGAACCAATCTTATTGAAAATGTAATTCTCAATGAATTTTGTACGTTTTTACTCTATCTTGGTTATTAGACGAGATATTTGCATTTTTATTAAGTGTGTGCGGATAACGGACGAGTTGAGATCGGCTGATGTCGGTTCTATTCGTGAGTTTGAGAAAGCTAGTTAGGCCGTTTCCGTAACTGTTAGGCTCTCGTGAAATTGGTTTAGAGACTCTACTAGTACTGCTACTAGTAGGCAGATTTCTCTATTGTAAACTTTACTTGGGAAATCTGGTTAGTTTACTCATCCCCTGCTTGACGGGCTTTTTATATTTTATTTAAGTCTTATTTCCTAACGACCTTCCTGAGATTAAACAGACCACGTTTGAATCACTTCTACAAATACTGAGGTTGTACTGGATGACTAGATATTCTAAATATTTTCTCAAATTTCCATGGATTTAACGTTCTCAACTTGAGTTTATTTTTTACAGTTTCATTCAACACTACAGTTGATCCTAGGAAAAGGGGGCGGGGAGAACTCGAAAATTCAAATTATTTCCGTTGATATTAGTAAAACATAGTAGTGGAGATTTCGAATAAATTTTCCCCTATTCTATTTTTATTGTCCTGAATATTATAGTTTTACATGAATTTTTTAAATATGAAGTTCTCTCTCTGTTATTTAAAAACTTTGGAGCATTAACATGTTCTCGCGAAATATGCATCCATTGGTCTACTTGAGGGATTTTGTTGATTCTTCAAATGCACTCCTATTTATACGTGTATTTAAAAAGTGCAAAGATAATATGAGCATTCTTGCAGACTTTGAGAGTTGGGGCCTCGTTTAGTTGAGAAACAGCGACTTGACCGGCGATTCGAGTATTCGACTTGTGCTGTGAACGTGAAGTTATCAGTGTAGATTGTGGTTAATTGTGATGAATATATTACCAAGCGTGTAGTGTGACATCATATAAAAACAGGTAAAATGCTTTACTTAATAAATACTATTCACAGTACTCTACAGTACAAACGTACTAATAAAAACTTCAAGTTTGTGTATTTAATTTTGCCATCAAATGAACCCAAATCATGAACATTTATTATTATTATTATTTATTAACGTCCACTTTTTTCAACTTAGGCTAATTGGGACCAGGTTACCACTCTTTTCTAGCCAGGGTGGGATTTTAGGATGTTATTTAATGAATTTCTTCACTAAATAATTTCCTTTGCCCAGGCAAGAATCGAACTCGCCGCTCTAGGTTTACCATGTGAGATAAAGGTCAACGCTTTAACTCGCATGGCTAACCTGAGCCCCATGAACATTTATTAATCCTGTTATAAACGTAATAGAATATGTGGGAAATAGGTTTCGATAAATCATTTCATGAGTGTAACTTCAATCTATGATTTTTTGTGTAACAATTTTCCACGAAATGAGAGCTGATATTAATCTGATTAATAATGCTGTTGAACTGGCCAGTTGGCAAACAGATTTAAACATAAACAAGTAGTAATTAAAAGTAGTTGCGTGGCCGTCTTTTGAGCACTTTATTTGGAATGACCATAATGCACATTTCGTGGAAATGAATATATTATTTTGACGTGAATAGCGTTGCGGGGGATGAGCTCTCCCGATGAATAATGACTGCTGGACTGGTTTGATGTTTGTTTTTCTCCGAATTATTTGTAGATAAGCCTGGAATTGAAGTTTAAATTTGTAAATGGACAAGTTGGTTGGGGCCGAATTAAAGGGTAGCTTCTGTTGTAACTCGGAGCTATTAGAACCGCTCATAGAACTGGGGTTCACTTCTATTTCATCAACAGCTAATTACTCTTGGAGTTTCTATTGCTCTTGCGGCCTCTTAGTAGATGTCCTAGTCAACAAAAAAACTATATTATCCCGCAATTGAACTTGTATTTAAATTAATTAAAAATAAATCTCTAAGAAACAAACATGTAATTTACTTGTCTCGTATTTAATTCTGAAGAACCTGTATACTCTGAGAATTTACCTCATTAAATCCCTTTTTTAGGTGTTGCCAACCGGGAATTAACTTCTCATGTATTTAATTAACTTTGAGTTTAGAATAATCTGCGTACTCTGAGAATTTACCACATTAAATGCCTTTTTTAAGTGTTGCAAACCGGGAATTATCTTATATAAACTGAGTACTCTGAGAATTTAGTAATCCCTTTTTTTAGTTGTTGCAAATCGGGAATTAACTTCTCATGTTTTAATTAACTTTCTTCTTAGAATAATCTCAATGCTCTGATTATTTACCACATTAAATCCCTTTTATAATGTGTTGCAAATCGGGAATTAACTTCTCATATTTTAATTAACTTTCATCTTAGAATAATCTCAATGCTCTGATTATTTACCACATTAAATCCCTTTTTAGGTGTTGCAAATCGGGAATTATATTTACCACATTATTTCCCTTTTTAGGTGTTGCAAATCGGGAATTATCTTCTCATGTTTTAATTAACTTTCATCTTAGTATAACCTGAGTACTCTGAGAATTTAGTAATCCCTTTTTTTAGTTGTTGCAAATCGGGAATTAACTTCTCATGTTTTAATTAACTTCCATCTTAGAATAACCTGAGTACTCTAAAAATTTAGCACATTAAATCCGTTTTACAGGTGTTGCAAATCGGGAATTAACTTCGCATGTTTTAATTAACTTTCATCTTAGAATAACCTGAGTACTCTGAGAATTTAGTAATCCCTTCTTAGGTGTTGCAAATCGGGAATTAACTTCTCATGTTTTAATTAACATTCATCTTAGAATAACCTGAGTACTCTGAGAATTTAGTAATCCCTTATTAGGAGTTGCAAATCGGGAATTAACTTCTCATGTTTTAATTAACATTCATCTTAGAATAACCTGAGTACTCTGAGAATTTAGTAATCCCTTTTTAGGTGTTGCAAATCGGGAATTAACTTCTCATGTTTTAATTACCTTTCACCTTAGAATTACCTGAGTACTCTTGAGAATTTACCACATTAAATCCCTTTTATAGGTGTTGCAAATCGGGAATTAACTTCTCATGTTTTAATTAACTTTCATCTTCGAATAACCTGAGTACTCTGAGAATTTAGTAATCCCTTCTTAGGTGTTGCAAATCGGGAATTAACTTCTCATGTTTTAATTAACTTTCACCTTAGAATTACCTGAGTACTCTTGAGAATTTACCACATTAAATCCCTTTTATAGGTGTTGCAAATCGGGAATTAACTTCTCATGTTTTAATTAACTTTCATCTTAGAATAACCTGAGTACTCTGAGAATTTAGTAATCCCTTCTTAGGTGTTGCAAATCGGGAATTAACTTCTCATGTTTTAATTAACATTCATCTTAGAATAACCTGAGTACTCTGAGAATTTAGTAATCCCTTTTTAGGTGTTGCAAATCGGGAATTAACTTCTCATGTTTTAATTAACTTTCATCTTAGAATAACCAGAGTACTCCGAGAATTTAGTAATCCTTTTTTTTATGTGTTGCAAATCGAGAAATTACTTCTCATGTTTTAATTAACTTTCATCATAGAATAATCTCAATGATCCGATAATTTACCACATTAAATCCCTTTTTAGGTGTTGCAAATCGGGAATTAACTTCTCATGTTTTAATTAACTTTCATCTTAGAATAACCAGAGTACTCCGAGAATTTAGTAATCCTTTTTTTTATGTGTTGCAAATCGAGAATTAACTTCTCATGTTTTAATTAACTTTCATCTTAGAATAATCCGCATGCTCTGAGAATTTACCTAATTAAATCGTTTTTATTTGGTACAAACCGGGATTTCATTATTCAATTCTTTAATTAACTATCAGGTTCTCATAACCTGCTTACTCAACGAATTAACCACATTTAATTCTTATTCTGGTAGTCATATCTGTCGATGCAATGACACCATACTCAAACCGTCTAGAGTTGTCGAAAGCGCTTGTAGCGCCAGTCTAGAGAATGTGACTACCGTATCATCTATACTGGCGGTTCCAACCTTTAATTTCCTTATTTTAGTTGTTGCAACCCCGAAATTAACTTTTCATGCTGGTAATTAACTTACAGTTAAGAATAACCAGCTGGTTTACCACATGAAATCCCCTTTTAGCAGAATTTCGTTAGGGGAAATCAGCTATTGAGGTTGTACTCATGATGGGATTTTATAAAATTGTCTTCAAATGTGAATCAATCCCAATCCACGTAATTTCTTTATCATTAATATTAACCAAGATATTTCAAATTATTCATTTTTGTGATTGGAACTTTGAAGCACATAATAATATCTTGTTTTATGATTATGTGTTGCACTATTCGTGAAAAATAAGTTGACGTAATACTTCACAAATGACAATGTACTATTTCATAATATATTAGGAATAGTTTTTATTGTATAATCTTTCTTAAAGCATTTTAATAACATGCAAAGAGGTTTCAATGTATTATTAGCAGATATCCCTTAGGGGAAATCGGCTATTACGGATGTACTCATGACGTGACTTCCGAAATATTTCATTAAATGTCCATTAAACCTACCCAGGGATGACGAAATTGAGATCCATTCAATATATATATATATATATATATATATATATATATATATATATATATATATATATATATATATATGTGTTAACGCTCTAGGGGTCGCTATTTTGGCCTGATCGTTACCAAATTCGATATTTAAACTTTTTATGTAAAAATAAAGATAAAGTTCGTTAACAGCTATAATTCGACTAGTGGGGGGAATTTCGAAAATTCTTAATATTTCAGTTATTATGCGTCGGATCGAAATATTGTATTAGAAGCAATCTTATTGCAAATGTAATGTTCTATAAATGTTGTTACGTGCGTTTTTTCACTATCTTGATTATTAATCTAAGTAATCTGCTTAGTTAACGCAGCCCCTGTGAAACGTACTATTTATTGCAGAAAACAGAAATTAAGTACTCGTTTATTTAATTAACTATCGTGTTAGTAGAACCGGCTGAGATGACGTCGTGTTAGAAATCAGCTCTTAATTTATGTACCACCTGCTGGGCAGACTTTATTTTTGTCCTTTGGAAGGAAATATAAAGTGATGCCGAAACTTGGTGCAATCAATTTAAGAAAACGGCGCCGCTGGAGTCATTAGCTAAAAATGATGACAAGGCCCAAGGGAGGAACTCAACTTTACCATATTTGTTCTTGGCAAAATTAATGGTCTGGTCCTTCCCAATCCATTACTGATTCTTGACATCTTTCTAAATGTTTATAAGTTAATAATTTGTGTTCCCTAATTTTAACTAATAACGAGAAGCATTGATGTTGGAGGGCCTTAATTCATTGGCATTCCAATTCTCATATATGGGTCTCATTTTGAAGAAACTCTTTATACCCCATGTTATTGAACCATTGTTAAAATAATATTTTACTTGCTTTTTAGCATATTTTCCTTAAGGGAAATCATATATTGAGGCCGTACTCATGACACGATTTTCTATATATTTCTTCAAATATCAATCGATCCTACCCAGGAGATGATGAAAATGAGGGGCGTTCAAAGTTTTATATATATATATATATATATATATATATATATATATATTTATATATAAATATAGCTGCTAAGTATGCTTCGAAAGATTCCCATTTACCAGAATGTTAAACTAACGTCTCCAAAGCCCATGTAAAATATATGTTAAAAACTAATCAAATTGAAAATTGGTGACAACGGAGGACTGTAACTAATAAAGGACAACATTTAAAACTCATCATTCCACACATTAACATATATTTCAACGGTAAATACATACTTACATGGTTACAGGCAGACTTCTACATTACACAATTAGTAACAGGACGTGGTGATGGAAGTACGGAAATCAAAGGGTGCCGCCATATGGTCCTGCTCGTCCTAGGCAATACCAAGCCAGATCTCGAAGAATCCAGACAATTCCGCTTTGATGTTTTCCGACAAGCTTATATAAGGGCACCCTTCTCGAGTTAGTTTGTTCTCAGCACTCTTCAAGTGATCATCAGTGGTGCGTTCAGTGCGACTTAGTTGCAGTGCGGTGAAGTGTTTTATGAGAAGAACAGCGTTGTGCCGTGACTCTGTAAAGAACAGTTGCGTGAAAAAGACATTGCACTGCCGTTAACTTCGCGAAGATCAGTGCAGTGCGGTGTTTTTGTGAACTTGAGTGATCGTGAGTGAGTTATTGGGCTGTCTAATAACAAGAACAGTGAAGCTATGAGTACATTCTGTGAGTAGTAGTTAAGTAACCAAGTGTTTAGTGCATTGTTAAATAAATTGTGAAGAAAAAACGAATAATATAAAGAAATCTAATAAACAACTTTTATTACTGATTTTGTAATAAACGTAACAAAATATATATATATATATATATATGTGTGTGTGTAAGTGTGTAATTTGTCTCTGTAACGCTCTAGCGGTCGCAATTGTTACCAAATCGTAAAAAGAAAGATCAAGATCGTTAATGGCAGAAATTGGAACTAAGTCAGGTCGAAAAAGTGTATAGAACTAATGTTATTGAGAATTTAATTTCCTATTAATGCATATACATATTTTCGTATGTAGATATTTTTATTTTTTAGATTTTAGCCTTCAGTAAACCACCACTACTACTCATAGCAGAATATCAACACGCAATTACGTAATAAACCACTTTATTATAACTCTAAATACCAAATATTTTTCTCATTGATCTTTTAAGTTTTGAGATAAATACAAATACGTGACGCACGTGGGAAATCCGCTTAGTTAACGCAGCCCCTTCGTGTCAGACTTTTTTTTTACGTCAGTCTTGCCCCACTTAGAAATAAGAATTTAATGAGGGAGTATATATATATATATATATATATATATATATATATATATATATATATATATATATATAATATATTTCCCTAGAGGGAGCTCTACTAATAGTTCTAATTTGAGGCGTATGAGTTAAGCTTTGGTCCTAATACACTTGGCAAATCGTGGGCTCTATGGTATTCTCGCGTGGACTATAGGATTATATTTAGGGATGACCTTGCCTAACCCGCCCCAATAACCCTTAGTAGGAATAAACAGATGTTAATAAATAACACAACGTAATTATATTTACGATTTAACCCCATATGTAAATGAGTAAATTATAAATTTATTCACTATGGGGATTTATTCAGTGACAAAACTCGCTGAATAATTTCCCTAATACCATACTGGCGAAACATGTGTAACCCTGTAGAGGTACTGTCCTAATTAGCCTTAATTGGATAACTTTGACGTAAATTTATTAAATCAAAACAATAAATTAACATAATAAGTATATCTTTCGTTTACATTTAATAATATGATCATATTTTATCAAAGAATATTTAATTCAATCATGCTAAAGTACTAACCCAGATATAGTAATTATGAACCAAACATAAGTTGACATCTAGGAGCTTTATTACTTTTCTTGTTAATTGAAAAACGCTTTGGACGTTCGTCACTGGACAAAATTAACCAGAAAATCTTTCAAGTAGTTGCTGAAGACACAAAATGAACCCCAATAGCACGGTCGTATTGTCGCCTGGTCTTGGAATTCATTTCGTGAGGGACATATTCAATAAAATCCTTACTCCCGTTCTGGCTAGAAAAGGGTAGTAATCTGTAGATAACCCGTCCCAATTGGCTGTAGTAGCAAAACGTGGACATGAATAATAGTTATATAAAAGTCGGTCACGCAGGGGTTGCGTTAACTAAGCAGATATCCCACGTCCGGTACCTATATTTTCATTTATCTCAAAACGTAAAAAACCAATGAGAATAACATAATAACATATTGTTAATATGAGATAAGTTGGAGCGGGGGTTTACCAAAAACCAAATAATAAAAAATGCAAATATCTTGGTTAATAATCAAGATAGCGAAAAAATGTACATAACAACATTTATAGAACATTACATTTGCAATAAGATTGGTTCTATACAATTTTTCGATCCAACGCATAATAACGGATATATTAAGAATTTTAAAAATACTCCCCCTCTAACCCCCCCCCCCCACGGTCCGATTTAAGCCATTAACGAACTTGATTTTTCTTTTTATATAAAACGATTATATATATATATATATATATATATATATATATATATATATATATATATATATATATATATATATGAACGGACCTCATTTTTGTCATCTATTAGGTAGGATCGATGGACATTTGAAGATCAATTTCGCAAATCGCGTCATGAGTACGACCTCAATAAGTAATTCCCTTAGGGGAAATATGCTGAAAATATAATAATAATATTAAGGTATGATCTTTAAAAATTTTTATATTTATTGCCAATTTTGAAATATTTTGGCTGTTCGCTCTCTAGTGGCCGTCATGTAGAACTTCATTAACGGCTGATATCGGACTAGGGGGAGGGGGATTAGATATGGAGAAATTCAAATACCGTTCTAGTTCTATTCCGTACACAATATTTAACACATACAGTCAAAATTAATGATTATATTTGTTTTGCTGAAATTTGACATGGAATAGTGAGGGTTTAAAGAGGGGGGGGGTGTTGAAAATTCGGATCGTAAAATGTTACAGAGCTAATCTTGGTCCACAATTGTTGTTCTATAATTTTTTTTCTTAACTGAAATATTATGCTAGTTGTCCGAGCTTCCCTGGTTTCAGAATTCAGTAATCCCCCACCCCTGCTACTGATGTCTACTGTCATTTATTCTCTATTTCCGTATAAAAATTCGATGAGGGGGCGGCCAATAAACTTTTTATGTGGCGAAATGGAACGACGTATTTTCATGTCTTTCATCAACTAAAGATATGTTAATCTGTTTCTGTTGAAAATGACATTGGGTATTTTACTCTGAATTAGATAAGAAACATCATGTTCCGAGTAAAATATTCGCTTATTGTTAAGTTGTTCTACCGAAAGTGGGGATCTACTGAAGGCTGGAAAAAAAAAAAATGAAATCTTTGTGAATATTCAATATAAAGAAAACGTCTATAGAAAATTACATTTACAAGTTTATATAAGGTTTCGATCCGACTCTTAGCATTCCAGATATTTTGAATTTTCTCATTTCTCACTTTTAAGGGAGTGGAATTTGAAATTTATAATATACCCCCTTTGTCGAATTGAAAAATGTGTCGAACTTCAACCTATAGAGCCTTAAACTATTATTGCCGTGCAGTTGTTGCTCTAAACGTTTTTAGTAGCCCATGTACAATATACATAAGTGGAACAGAGAATGGACGACTTGTTAGAAATCTTTCAGCTTACATCAATACATACCAAACATAACTCACAATAACTACAACACAATTAAGAGTTACCATCACAAATGCACACAATTTCTAACGGAACATGGACAGACAGGACATTATTTAACAAGATTTAAAATTCAAGACAATGACAAATGTACTTGCGACTTACAGACAACACAAAAGTTTTTACATATACTTTATGACTGCACAACATTTAGTCAAAATAAATCAAATTTAATAATGAACATAATTTTAAAAGGAGGTAATTGGCCAGAACCACCTCATATTATATTTAACAAATATAATAGAGAATTTATAAAGTTTATCAAAAGAATAGATATGGATGTAGCAAAAATACATTAGAATGTAAAGTTGATTGTGAGGAACAGGAATCATAATTCAATATATTTACCTTACATAGACTCACAAATTAAACATCGTTGAGTTTAAGTTTAATTTTAATTGATATGCTTTTGTTCTTATTGTATTTATTTATTTACTTTTCAGTTCATTTATTAATTTTGTTTGTAATTACCATACTTATTTTAATATTGTATTTTTTATTTCTTGAAGATAATATTTGAGTAGACAGTTGATAAACAAATATATATTGTAAAATAATGATGTATTTAAACATAATAATACATGTAATATGCCTTGTTACTATGAGGAGAATATATATATATATATATATATATATATATATATATATATATATATATATAAAAGCGAGTTATTCGTGCTTTCTTGATTTCTTTGAATTTTATTATGAAATAGAAAATAAAAATTAGTTGAGATGAGATCAGTTGTGTGTGATACCAGCTCGTGAGAAATCTGCCTACTCCACGCAGCCTTTAGATTCAGTGAGAAAGTATTAAAACCTACAGGGTATGTACAGGTTTAGTATTTCTTTAAGTGGTTTTATCTGCCACAAAACTAGATGGGGACATGGAATGTATCTTTTCCCGGTGGAAGAGAAAAATTCGATAGAAAGGAAAGAAGTCTTGAGTGAGTATAAAAGGGCTTTTTAGAGAGAGCTTTGAGAAGAGGTCGTTGCTCAGGCTAATAGTGGCACTAACTCCACATCTCCTAGTTAGGACGTCTCTATCTCTAGCGGAGGCCTAAATCCTCTTGCTGGCTTTCCTCTGGGCTCTTTATCTTCTATATCTAGCAATTGGGATTTACAGATTAAATAATAATCATAAAGGCTGATCGTTTGTTTCTTCTTATGTTCTATATCTAGCATTTTGGATTTTCAGAATTAGTAATAATCATAAAGGCAGGATCGTTTGTTTCTTCACATCTTCTATATATAGCATTAGGAGATTACAGATTTAACAATAATTATAAAGCCTGATCGTTATCGATTCTAATAATCATAAAGGCTGATCGTTTGTTTCTTCTTATCTTCTATATATAGTAATTGGGATTTACAGATTTAATAATAAGCATAAAGGCTGATCGTTTGTTTCTTCACATCTTCTATATATAGTAATTGGGATTTACAGATTTAATAATAATCATAAAGGCTGATCGTTTGTTTCTTCACATCTTCTATATATAGCAATTGGGATTTACAGATTTAACAATAATTATAAAGCCTGATCGTTTGTAACTTCTTATCTATTCCATATCTAGTATTTTGGATTTTCAGAATTAGTAATAATCATAAAGGCAGGATCGTTTGTTTCTTATCTTTTGTATCTAGCATTTGGGGATTACAGATTTAATAATAAGCATAAATACAGATCGTTTGTTTCTTCTTAGCTTCTATTATAGCATTTAGGGATTACAGATTTAATAATAATTATAAAGGCATCTCGTTTGTGCCTTCTTATCTTTTATATATGTTACTGTAAAACCCCGGAGTGTGGTAAATCCTCCTTTACCAGAAGCGTTGGTAAATGTCCGATTTTGTCTTTCAAATCGGACTTTAGCCACTAAATCTTAGAATTTCCCAAGAGGCTCGGTAAAAGCTAGAATTATCTCAATCAGGATGTGACTTTCGGACTTTTACCAACCGATTTGGGTAAATCCTAACCTTCCCCTGTGTCTGCCGGTAAAAGTTGGAATTAAGGTTATTTGAAATGGAAATTTCAGAATAAGTTCTATTATTATTTGTTACAGCATAGGTGAGAATTGTGGCACTTTGAATATCACTTCATATTAGATAACATTTCTAATATGCACAAACATTTCTTATTTGAACATTTTTTCAAGCAGTTGCTTTTTTTGAAACCCTGGCCACCAACCAATGAGTGTCAAGAAACTGCGGTGCGAAGGCTTATATCTTGGTCGGGCACTTCATCAGGAGACCTGAAATTCTCGGTGCAAATTGTAAACTGACCCGAGGTAGGGTGGAGTATGCCTGTCCTCACTCCTCTTCACTGGACATTTACCAATGAGTCTTGGCAAATCCGCACATTTACCAAACAGCATTGGTAAAAGTACGAAATCTCACATTTATTTAATGTTTTTCGGGCATCTACCAAGCCAGACGCTAAAACCGGGGATTGACCAACTGACAAGCGGTAAAAGCTCGAATTTCATCTAGATTTCGGTCTTTAAACAGTGTTCTTGGTAAATCCTAGGATTTACCGGTAAGTCCTGACATCAGGGTTTTAGGATTTACCACACTTCGGGGTTTTACAGTAACATATATATTAATTGCAACTCACAGATTTAACAATTATCATAAAGGCAGAACGTATGTTTCTTCGTATCTTCTATATTGAGGATCGCAGATTTATTACAATATAAAGCCAGATGTTTGTTCCATTATGTTCTATATTTAGAGATTTAAAAATAATCATGAAGGTAGTATGTTTATTTTTATGTTCTATTTTTAAAATTTTGGACTTGTTCTAAGATTTAATGCAATATAATGCCAAATCATTTTTTGCCTCTAATCTTCTATACCTTAGAATGGTCGTTAAGGCAGATTGACTGTTCCTTATATCTATCCATACACATACCAATTTATTAATACTTATTAAGGTAGGTCGTATGTTTCTATTTATCTTTTCTATACATGAAAAGAATGCATTTCAAGGATGAATTGCATTTTAGACAGACACTTTTTGTCATCTTAAAGCTAGGAGAGATGGTAAACTCATTGAGTGGGTTCTCTTAATGAGGATTTGTGGAAAAATCTAAGAGAGGTCAGGTGACGACAAGTCCATCGCGGGCAGTGGGTGAAACACCGAATTAATTTTGGCTGGAAATTATTGCGGGTTAATACATGGCAGGACGTAATAAATTTCAAAATATTGTAGAATTATTTTACATATCTTTATTTTACGTATATTCGTTCTGAAGTCCTTCATTCAATTACAGTTATTCCACTATGGAATATATGTGTTTTGTGTTGGAACAAAGATAAACTGTATTTTGGATTTTCTTTCTTATAAAAACATTCAATTTCAATGAGAACAATATTTGGTATCTAGGCTTCAAATAAAGTGCTCATAATATAACAATTTATTGTTAATATGACATGAGTTGGAGTGGGGGTTTACTGAAGACCGAAAACTAAAAATGCAAATATCTTAAAACGACGTTACACAATGGAGATATTTCGAAATTTTCTTTCTCTACCCCCCCCCTCCCACTGGCCCGATTTTAGTCGTTAACGAACTTGATTTTCATTTTTGTATAAAACGTTTAAATATTGAGTTTGGTAACAATTAGACATTAATTGCGACCACTAGAGCGTTTAGACACAAATAAATAACTTATACATATATATATATATATATATATATATATATATATATATATATATATATATATATATATTATAGTGTTCTTATTCTTTTTGGAGTTTTGGTCAATTTGGTGAAAAAATCTTAGTTTATTTTCTCATAAAATAAACATTCTTGAAATATCGGCATAAACCAAGATTTTTTACCAACATTGACCAAAACAACACAATATATAAATATAACCTGGTCGAAAACATCAACACAATTATAATATATAATTTTGAACGGACCTCATTTTCATTATCTCCTGGGTAGGATCGATGGATATTTGAAGAAAGTTTTCGGAAATCCCTTCGTGAGTAGCAATAGCTGCTTTTCACAAAGAGAAACCTGCTGAAATTATTCATTATTAGCTTTTCATACTATCCTAAGTTCATCAAAATGCTAGACTAGAAAATAAAATAAAAAAGTTACGAAGACTGAAGTAAAAACAGTGTGGCAAGTGGGAATAAGACTGATGGTGGAGGGTGAAGAGACATTTCGCAAGTTGGTGGATTATCTCGTTATGAAGGGAATAAACCTTGGAAGGGCAGTAAACAGGGGGCCTCCCTTTTATACAGGCAAGTCTCAGCCGTCTAGTAGTTTATCTCTCCTAACAGAATTGCCTCTTGATTACACGAACAAGGAGGACATTAGCAAACGTCTATTTGGTACTTTCTGGAATTATTTATATATATATATATATATATATATATATATATATATATGTGGAATTATATAGTGGTCAATGCTCCTTATTGGTTATGTATTTTATTTGAAGCACTCCTTGGCTAGATTTTAGATTTTTCGTAAGGGAAATCAGCTATTGAAGACAACTTCAAGAAATATTTCGAAAACCGCACCATGAAGTAAAATGCTGGCCAATTTCTTTTATAGAGATGACCAAAATGTCGCCCGTTTAAAATTATATATATATATATATATATATATATATATATATATATATATATATATATATATATATATATTCTTGACAACTTCAAGAAATATTTCGAAAACCACACCATGAAGTAATATGATGGCAAATTTCTTTCATAGAGATGACCAAAATGTCGCCCGTTTGAAATTATATATATGTGTAAGTTTAATGCGAGTCATGAGTTTGATTCTTTCTCACCTGTGAAATGAGAATCCATTTAAAAATCCGTCACAGGTGCTGGATAATTAAGCAGATTTCTCAAGTGCTGTTATAACAAACATTCTTGTGATATCGTTTTCTATTTCAATGTAAAAACCGATGAGTTTAAAGAGTGAGGGTTATTGAAGGCTGAAGACATGAACATAAAACTAGCTTGCTTAATAAATACTAGTACTATGAGTTAAATTATAGAAGACCAATTGCTTAACTATTTTGGCTCAATAACATTTTGCGATACGATTCATATGTGTATATAAGGTGTCTTCAGGGATTAGCGTGGACATTCAATATCTGATTTAAAATATCTACGGATTGATTTATTTACTGAATTCCATAATTTATCTTTTCCATCTGTAGTAGACATCCTATTACATTATTTACACAGTTTTATATTAAAAAATTATAGTTTTTAGCAGATTTCCATGAAAGGAAATCAGCTATTCAGGTTTTACTCGTGTCGCGATTTACGAACCATTTTCTATGGTGGTCGCAATTTTTGTTTGATCGTTACCAAACTCAGAATATAATCGTTTTATGTAAAAATGAAGATCAAGTTCGTTAATGGCTGAAATCGGACCAGTGGGAGCGGGGGGGGGATTTTTGAATAGTTAAAATATCTCCGTTATTATGGGTCGGATGAAAATATTGTATAGAATCAATCTTATTGCAAATTAAATTTACTATAAATATTGTTCTATACATTTATTCTGTATCTTGAATATTAACCGAGATATTTGCATTTGTATGCAAATATGGGCTGCGTGTGTGGTCGGCAGGAGTCAGCTATGTTCGGATTTTCGGCCGAGAGCTCTGGGGGCCGTTTCCGTCACTGTTCGTCCCTCGTGAATAGGTTTAGAGATCCCTTACTACTACAGTTGTATAGGCAGATTTCCCTGTTGTAAAACTTCACGTGGGAAATCTGCTTAGTTTACGCAGCCCCTGCTTTTGTTTAATGGCTTCCAAACTCTTTTTATGAGTTTTTCATGAAAAACTAAAGATGAAATTCGTTAACGGTCGAAAAATGATGAGTAAGTCGAATCGTAAAATGATGTATAGCTAATCTTATTATGTAGAAATTTCCTGTTATCATGAATATTAGAGAAGATATTTGGATTTTTTAGTTTTCAGTCTCTTGTAAATTCCTAATCCCACTGATATATTAAGAATCAGCTGTTACACCATGGACCACATTATTCTAAGAGGGGGGAGAATATTGAAAATTCGAAATATCTCCGTTATTATACTTCGGATCTAAAAAAGTGTATAATACCATTATTGTAAATTGAATTTCCTATAAATGGTGTTATTTTCATAATTTCTTTATAATTCAAACATCTTTGTTAATATCTGAATATTGATCGTGATATGTGAATTTTATAGCTTTCAGCCTTCAGTAAAGCCCCACTCCCTACTGTGAATAATTGTCAGAACAGGATATAATGATGTTAAATTCAATAACTATGGTACCGACCTCACAATATGTATTTTACTGTATTTGTACATTGAAAATAAAAAGGGCAAAAACATGGTGATTTTAGTTAAATGTATTAGGCTGTAAAAAATAAACGACGATAGAAAGACTAATCAATCTGTCCTTTAATTGTTCTAAGACTTAAGAAGGTAATATTTCTTGTTTTCATACCTGTTGGTGAAGACCGTCATCACTGGCTGATGATCGAGTACGTCTGGCAAACGCTTTCCATGCGAAATTCCCCTTATTTGGTTGTTAACGTATTAGTCCGCATCAAACGTAAACAACCTAATACGATGAGCAGACTTATAAATCCTACTGACTAACGGACAACTAACTCAGTACAACTTTCGACGGCTTGAAGATGGTTCCTTCACATCGAAAGCACAATGCCAGCTGTACTCGACCATCAGCCAGTGACAACGGTCTCCACCGACAGGTATGACAACAGTATCATTTATACTGGCGGTTCTAACTCTTTATGATGAAAATTTCTTGTTTGGAAAACTTGTTTGATTAAAGTACGCAGCATATGAGATGTAATTCCTTCGGTTATTCGAATATGATGCTACTTCACTCTCTAAGGTTTATAGATTTTTAAGTACTATAAAAGTATCAAAATAAAAATTTGTAGCATTGATTTCTAAAAGAAGGTCCTCTCGTGCACTTTGTGAAGTGATTGTATGGATATTTCTGAAAATTATACTTGTATCGATGCTTTCCGGAGTGTTGACAGACCGTAAAAGCAAGTGAAATTTCATCTTTTCTATAGCACGTGTTCAGTGGAATGGCCCCAGCACGACTCATATTGCCTTATTATGAATTTTATCGTCAGTAATTAAAGTTAAAGACAAACACAAAAATTACTTTTATTTATTTATATATTTTTGTCATGTGAACGATTATTTAGCTGTGTGGTCAAGTACTCACCAAAGAAGAGCAGCCACATTTTATTCTTTAATAAAGCTCTCTCTCTCTCTCTCTCTCTCTCTCTCTCTCTCTCTCTCTCTCTCTCTCTCTCTCTCTCTCTCTCTCTCTCTCTCTCTCTCTCTCCCTCTCTCTCTCCCCCTCGCTCTCTCTCTCTCTCTCTCTCCCCTCTCTCTCTCTCTCTCTCTCTCTCTCTCTCTCTCTCTCTCTCTCTCTCTCTCTCTCACTCTCTCTCTCTCTCTCTCTCTCTCTCTCTCTCTCTCTCTCTCTCTCAATCTCCCCCCTCCTCTCTCTCACTCTCTCTCTCTCTCTCTCTCTCTCCCCCTCTCCCTCCCCTCTCTCTGTCTGTCTGTCTCTCTCTCTCTCTCTCTCTCTCTCTCTCTCTCTCTCTCTCTCTCTCTCTCTCTCTCTCTCTCTCTCTCTCTCTCTCTCTCTCTCTCTCTCCCCTCTCTCTCTCTCTCTCTCTCTCTCCCTCCCTCCCTCTCTCTCTCTCTCTCTCTCTCTCCCCTCTCTCTCTCTCTCTTTCTCTCTCGCTCTCTCTCTCTCTCTCTCTCTCCCTCTCTCTCTCTCTCTCTCTCTCTCTCTCTCGCTCTCTCTCTATTCTCTCTCTCTCTCTCTCTCTCTCTCTCTCTCTCTCTCTCTCTCTCACTCTAACTTTCTCTTTTCCCCCCTCTCTCTCTCTCTCCCGTTCCCTCTCCCTCTCTCTCTCTCTCTCTCTCTCTCTCTCTCTCTCTCTCTCTCTCTCTTTCTCCCCCATCTTTTACGTGTGTGCAATTTTTAAGACTCCTCATTTTCGTCATCTCCTCATTAGGATCGATGGAGATTTGGATACATTTTTTTGGAAAATCGCGTCATGAGTACAACTTCAATATCTAATTTGCCTGATGGGAAATCTGCTATAAGAGTAAATATAAGCTTGGCAATCTAGCTTGATGCGTATGATTGTATAAAGGAGAGTCCACTTGCAAAGATTATCTCGTTACGGTGCAAATAAAGGAGAGGGCTTTGCAAACAGAGGGCATATCGGAGCAAATATACTCCCTGTGGCGGCTCACTACAAAGGCAAATCCTTACCTACCTTCTTTATTGATTTTCGATTTTTATTATCAGGGTTTTTAGGGGGTGAGGGAGGCCATGCTCTGGTTTACGATCGGTCTTACCTTCCCTCCTACTCTCTCTCTCTCTCTCTCCCACCTTCCTTTCCTTATTTCCAGGGTTGGTCTGTCCCTTTCTTTTTGCCAAGGGGGCAGAGTTACAGTTCCCCATTCTACGTCGTCCTAAACCTCTCGTCGGATTGTACAACTTTAGCTTTTTTTAAAGCACGGAAATACCTTTCTCCCCCTCGAGCCGGGTCTTAAATTTGAAATCCGTGCTCTCGGGGAATTGGCATTATCTTTATAAGTTACAGCTTGGATAAGAGCTTTAAAACTTAACCTCTGATAGAATAGAGCACATTACTGCTTGAGAATAATATTTTTATTGCAAGGAATTACCTACCTACTCCAGTTTTAGAAATTAGCAGATTTCCCATAAGGGAAACCAGCTAGTGAGGTCGTACTTATAACGCGATTTTCGAAAAATTTCCTCAAATGTCCATCGATCCTACCCAGGAGATGACGAAAATGGGGTCCGTTCGAAACTATATATATTGTTCGTAACGCTTTAGTGTCGCAATTTTTGTTTGATCGTTACCATTCTCGAAATTTGAACCTTTTTTATATTAAACCAAAGATCAAAATCGTTAATGGTTGGAATCTGACCTGTGGGAGGGAATGTCGAAATTCCTCTCCGTTATTGTGCGTCGGATCGAAAATTTGTATAGAGGAAACCTTATTGTAAATGGAATGTAATGTAAATGTTTTGTATGTTTTCGAATATCTTAATTATTAACCTAAATGTATGCATTTTTTTAGTTTATAGTCTTTTTTTGTAATCCACACTCCTACTCATGTCATTTTTCCAATAAGCTGTTAAGGCACGTTATTTGAAGCCTATGTACCAAAATAATTTTGAGATAATTCAAATACTTGCCGTACGAGGGAATTCTCTTTAGTTAACGCAGTCCTGCGCGTCGGACTTTTGTAATTATAGTTTGGGGCTCACGTTAGCCAGGTGATTTAACGTCTTAATCTCACTTATTATATCTTGAGTCTTTAGCTCGATTCTCATCTGGGCAAAAGGAATTTATTTAGTGACGAACTCACTAAATATAACCCTTAGTCACACCATGAGGGTGGTAACGGGGGCGTTAAATAAATAGCTCTTTACCGGATTAATAGCAAAAAAAAAATCTACTTTGAAGTACAACTGCATGATTGTATTGTCATTTGCAACCGTGTAAATTTCTCACCTGTGAAATGAGAATCCATTTAAAAATCCGTCACAGGTCATAATTAAGCAGATTTCCCACGTGCTGTTATAACAAACATTCTTGTGATATCGTTTTCTATTTCAATGTAAAAAACGGATGGGTTTAAAGGGTGTGGGGGTTATTGAAGGCTGAAAACATGAACGTAAAACTAGCTCGCTTAATAAATACTTGTACTATGAATTAAATTATAGAAGATCAATTGCTTAAGAAGATTTGTTCTAACATTTTGCGCTACGACTCATAATAACGGGAATGTTTTGAATTTCCCTAATTCGTTCCCTCTAAACTCCTACCCCACCCAGTTCTTCGATTTCATCTATTTGCGAACTTGACCTTTAGTTTTGCAAGAGATGCTTATATATCAAGTCTGGTTACGTTTAAACAAGAATTGCGGTCGCTAGAGCGGTTACAGACGTGTGTGTGTGTGTGTTTATATATATATATATATATATATATATATATATATATATATATATATATATATATATATATTGAGCGGACCTCATTTTCTGACCTCAACTACTAGGTAGGATCGATGGACGTTTGAAGAATTATTTCAAAAATCTCGTCTTTAGTACGAACTCAATACAGGCTCAATAGCTAATACGAGGTCATTGAATAAAATCCCTAGTCCCAGTCTGATTAGATTGTTCTAATTGAGAGTTAGTAGTTCGAAGTGGACGTTAATAAATGACATTTAACATTTTAAGGGGCTCAGGTTAGCTTTGTGAGTTAAAGCGTTGACCTTTATCTCACATGGTAAACCTAGAGTTCGATTCTCGCCTGGGCAAAGGAAATTATTTAGTGACGAAATTCATTAAATAACGTCCCAAAATCCCTCCCTGGCTAGAAATGGGTGGTAACCTGTAGATAACCCGTCCCGATTAGCCTTAGTTGCAAAAAGTGGACGTTAATAAATAATAACAATAATAACTTTTTAAATAAATAATATATAATGAAAGTTATATATAACATATTCCATGTTTGACTCAGAATTTTATTTAATGTGTTGGTCTCTAAATAAATTCACTTCGCTCAGATTAGAAGGATTTCAACTCATAGTTCGACGTTTACCAATTAGGTCAACTCACTTGCCTGCTATTTATTTATTGTTTCAGATTATAATACAATTACATGGTTGTCCTTCAAAATATTTTTTTTTTTTTTATTATAATATGTAATTATTATATTAAAAGTCCTATTGTCCAGGTGGAATCAACTCACGACTCTTGGTTCACGCAGTGAGACTAATCACTGGACGAACCTTCATAAACTGAAAGTAAATGAATATAATATATGAATAAAATGAATCAATAATATAAAATAAAAATAATGTGACTGCTGTTCTTTAAATACAATGACCTGCAAACTAAGGAGTGAGTAAAATAAAGTGAAATTCTTTTAATCATAATCTCTCATGAAGCTACTTAAAATTTTATAGCATCTTTTTTAAAGTATTCATTATTTTTTATAGATTTCCACAATGAAATATTTTATAAATTGTGATAACCTCCAAGAGCTCCTCGTTAAATCTACTTTTAAGAATAAATATAAAGGTATTTACCCTGTTGTAATACTTAAAAGTCCGTCACGCACGGGCTGCGTAGACTAAGTAGATTTCCCACGTGAAGTTTTACAATAGAGAAATATGCCCAAAAACAAGTGTAGTAAGTAGTAAGGGATCACTAAACTTATACACAAGGGACGAATAGTTACGAAAACGACCGCCAGAGCTCTCTTCGGAAAGTACCAAACAGCTCACTCCTGCCGACCAATGCAGAATAAAAATGCAAATATCTCGGTTAATATTCAAGATACAGAATAAATGTATAGAACAATATTTATAGTAAATTTAATTTGCAATAAGATTGATTCTATACAATTTTTCGATCCGACGCATAATAACGGAGATATTTTGAATTTTCCGAAAATCCCCCCTCTAAACCCCCCCCCTCCCACTGGGCCGATTTCAGCCATTAACGAACTTGATCTTCCTTTTTACATAAAATGATTAAATTCCGAGTTTGGTAACGATCAAACAAAAATTGCGACCGCTAGAGCGTCCACAGACAAATATATATAATAATATATGTGTGTAGATATATATATATATATATATATATATATATATATATATATATATATATATATATATATAAAATTTTGAACGGACCTCATTTTCGTCATCTCCTGGGTAGGATCGATGGACATTTGAAGAATTTTTTCGAAACTCGCGTCATGAGTACGACCTCAATAGCTGATTTCCCCTCAGGGAAATCTGCTAATACAAAAAAAACCAAGGAAGTACGAATAACTCGCTAAATACATAACTTAAGTGTTATAATTTACATTACAATTGTAGAGGATCAAGAGTTTTGATAGGATTAGTTCTAAATTATTTTTCTATCCGACTCATAAAACGGAGGCATTTTAGCAGATTACCCTTAAGGGACGCGATTTGCGAAAAATGTCTTCAAATGTCGATCCTACCCTAGGAGATGACGAAAATGAGGTCCATTTTTACATTTTATATTATATATATATATATATATATATATATATATATATATATATGTGTGTGTGTGTGTGTCTTTGCAATGTTTGTTTGATAGTTACCAAACTTGATATTTTATTGTTTTATGTAAAAAGCAAGATAAAGTTCAATATGGCTAACATTTATCCAGTGGGAGGTTACAGGGGGGAATTTTGAAATACCTCTGTAACTGTGCGTCGGATCGAAAAATTGTATAGAACCAATCTTATTGCGAATCGAATGATTTCTAAATGCTGGTCTATACATTTTTTGTGTTTCATGAATATTGACCGAGACATTTGGATTTTATAGTTTTCCGCTGTCAGTAAACTCCCACTCTTACTCATGTAATATCATGAACTACTTCCTTTCTTTGGTAAATACCCATTATCGTTTTTATTGAACTTTTACTTTGTCAGATATGTGCAAAGACTGTCGGTCTGTTGATCCTTCCTCCCCCACCTTGTAATTCCGTGCCGATCAATTACCTTGAGCACCATAAAAAATGGTTCGCTCCTGTTTACACCCCTGAGGAAGGGATTTTAAAATTCTAGAAATATTTCCTTAGCCCAGAGTTTCCTTCATCTATATTGACCATCATCTTTGAAAAATAACCATAAAATCTACATTACAACCTGATCGAAAATATAGCTTTTGGGGAGTGTGTTTATATATATATATATATATATATATATATATATATATATATATATATATGTATATATATATATACATACATTCAGAGCAGATTTATACACTGACTGATTTCTTATTTAAGAATGTTTATTTGAGCGATAAGATCATAAAATAATAATTCCTCAATTGATTTAAACGACGTGCTAAAACGTTTTTAGCCGTTTATAGCTTTTAAGACGAATATATTATAGTTCATTTATTATAATATAAGGATTGTTTTTCATTTTTATTGATGCCTCAATAACCACTTAAGAAGGAGTGGTGACACTCGAAACGCGTCGGGGTTGTTATAAATGACTATTTGAAGGAATAATTATTTAAGGACCTTATGGATCAAAAAACGTTCTTTTATATATATATATATATATATATATATATATATATATATATATATATATATATATATATATATATATATATATAAATGCTGAAGAGTACTTCTATCTAAGGAGATTTCTCTTCTTTTTTTTTTTAAAATTTATTTTTGTCCGCTATATGCAAATGCGGCTAATGGCGAGATTAACGGGGTAAGGATTTATTTGGTGAGGCCGCCAGTAAGTAATTTCCTATTGCCCCCGCGGGAATCGAATCTTCCACTATGCATGTTACTCTAGACTTAGCAAATGGCTAATCCCAGAGCCTATCCTAAGCCTCTATTAAACAAATATAGGACTGGACTATTAGAGGTAAATAGTTGAACTACATTTATTTACCACTTTCGTTCCAGGAATAACTCAAATTAAATTCTTTGATACCAAGCCAATTAAGTATATTTCTATAATTTTGTTTGATCGTTACCATACTCGGTATTTAAGTGTTCATCCTTTGTTTTGGGGATGACATTTTCCAAACATCTCTGTTGTTATGAGTCGGATCGAGTCGTTGTTTTGGGGATGACATTTTCCAAACATCTCTGTTGTTATGAGTCGGGTCGAAAAATGTATAACTAATTTCATTTGACGTGTATTTTTTGGAACTATTTTTCTATGCAATTTTTCTCCAACTCTAATTGGAACCGAGAAAAAGAGATTTAAGATTAACTGATGTACGTTTTAGCGCTACATAATATAACTTCTAGATGTTAATAGGCCGTGTAAGAGTGGGGGTTTACTGAAGTACAAAAACGTACACAACATTTATGGAAAATTACATTTGCAATAAGATTGGATCAATACAATATTTCGATCCGACACATAATAGCGGAAATATTAAGATTTTTTAAAATTAACAAATTTGATCTTTGGTTTTGCTTAAAAGGTTTAAATATCGAGTTTTGTAACGATCAAATAAAAAATAACGATATATACACACACACAGTTTTTAATGCGTAAATTTTCAAAATGCGCGTCATGAGTACGACCTCAATAGCTGATTTCCCTTAGGGAAAATCTGCTGAAAAAGGAAGACTGAGAGATTTCAATAGTAGAATATATATATTAGTATTTATTTCCTTCTTGATAATCCTACAGAGCTTATTTGCCACTCGCCCCGTACATCCCCTTGGACATAATGTGTGCTTGATAAGTAATACCATTTTTTTAACTATGAATAAAATAAAAATTACTTCCAACAAAAAGAAAAAACAAATAAACTTAGGTTTCAACAATGAATAAATAATTATATTAGCTGTATGTGAGTTTTAAATAATTCAGCATATTTTTTCATTGTTTATTGTGTTTATAAAATAAAAGTTTCTCACCTACAGGCCAATTGTGTTTTTGTTGAGGCCGTTTTAAAGTCATTTCTTTGGTCCGCAAGTAGTCTGCAGTCATAGAGCAAGTGTCTGTAAGTCTATACTGTAGTAAAGTCGCAGTAAGAGTTTGATCGATCTGTTGAAATAAGTGTTTGTTGTTCCGTGTCCTGTTGATGTTAATTTTTCTCCAAAATACTCTTTAATGTCTGGAATAAATCATTTTGGATGTTGTCCTTTCGTAGTCATATACCATTTCTCATGCCATTTATTAATTGAGTCAGTAAGTAATTGTGTTTTTAAGTGTGATTTTGTTGTAGCATTCTGGAATTGTGGTATTTTTTGAGCCTGATTTTGCTGATAAATCAGGGAGTGTTGCGAAAATGAAATAGATGAATAATCTTTCAGAGAGCGTATTTGGAAAGTGTGACGTAGATAAAAGAAACCGAAAGAATGTTCTAGGTCCGACCAGTACCTTCCAGCCAGACGTCGAATAGTCCAGACAATTCCCCTTTGATGTATGCCGACCTATATAAAGAAGCTCGGGCCAGCCGTGAGCAGTCAGTTTTATTCTCACCTGTCTTGATGTTCACATCAGTGCTACAGTGCGTCTTAGTGCAGTGCGGTAAAGTGTTTATAAGAAGAACAGTGTTGTGCCGTGACTGTAAGTAACAGTTTAGTGCCGTGTTTATGACAGTGCCGCGAAGTAAAGGACAGTGCAGTGCCGTCTTGTTGTGAATTTCAATGACCGTGAGTGAATTGTTGGACTGTGTAATCTGAAGAACAGTGACGCTATCAGTCTATACTGTGAGTAGTAATTAAGAATAATTACATACCAAGTTTATTGTGCATTATCCAAATAAATTGTGCAGTGATAAAAACTGTGAAACTTGCGAGTATTTAATTTTGCAATCCAAAAGAACTCTTATTAAAAACGGTTGTTACTGGTTTTGGTAATAAAAACGTAACAATATATATATATATATATATATATATATATATATATATATATATATATATACACACACACACACACACGAGTGAAAAACAATAGGAGAAATAAGGAATAATAATAAATAAAAATATATAATACTTGCTAAAGAACCTGGAAAATAAATATCCAAACCTGACGTGAAAACGAAGGCCTTATAAGAAGACATTGATGATTCCTAACGCATACAGACATGCAAACAACTACGTTACACGATGAACAAACTTTCCCAAAATCTCAACCAATAGCCGACATGCTTGAGATAGTTCTATTTCACCGAATGCAATAAGGTCATATATACTTGACGATCAGCATAAATTATGGCATCTACTGACGGGTATAGCAATACCAATTACTGATATTTACTTACAGAGGAATATAATTACTGCTACAGAGTATGTACATTACAGCTTTCAATAGGAAATACAATCATTGCGGAAAATATACTGCATTAGCTGTTTTTATTTCTGTCTGAAGCCGAATAAAAAACAAATATATGCCCTGACTATCTTGGCTGGGAATAAAGGAGATTTTGTTGACTTTGAGGGAGAGGAAGGGGGCGCTCAAAGTAAAGGGACGCGGCTGGTAAAAAGGGAGACTTGTTTCTTTCTCTATTTGAATGGAATGGTTGGCCTATGGGAGCCCCATTGTGCTTTGGAATGGTTACAGGATTGGCAGGGACAACTATAGGCCTTACATTACCTAGGGCAGAATACGATTCTGATTTTCACACCACGCCTCTATTGAAAAGGGCTGTTTCTCACAATGTGTGTTTCCTTATGGTCTTCTCATTAAATACACCATTTGCTATGCCTCTTCTTTGAGACCGTTTGACTTTATTACAACTCAACTATACATGATCTTACAATTCATGTTATTTTAATGTAACAAGAGAAATGATACAACTCTCAGTTATAACAGAATTCCCTTCGGGGAAATCAGCTATTGAGGTTGTACTTATGACCAAATTATTAATAATTTCTCAAAGAGTACATCGTTCCTACCCAGGGGTTGGCGAAAATGGGGTCTGTTCAAAACGATTTGTATTTATATATTACACGTACAGGGAAAATGGCCGCACTTCCACATTAATAATTTACATAGTCGCTTAGTGTATGTCCGAAATATTTGCTAAATACTCTTATTTTTGACTTTCACCGGTGAATGCAGACATTCACCATGATGTGATTGTCGACGTACACCGGTAAGGGTCCGAATGTAATGAAATATTCGATCTTTCACAGACGATTTGGTGTTTGTTGACATTCACCGATATTCTCTGATTTCGGTCTTTCACGGTAACACACACACACACACACACACACACACACACACACACATACATGTGTGTGTGTGTGTGTGTATATATATATATATATATATATATATATATATATATATATATATATATATATATAATTGTCTGTTACTTATCTGGCGGTCGCAAATCGTCGTGTCACGGAAAAATAATGGAGGAGAGGTTTACTGATATATTCCATTTCGTTAATAGCTCAAATTTGACTAATGGGGGGGGGGGGTTAAAGGGATCAATTTCGAAAATTCTTAATAGAGAATAGTCTTATTGCAAATGTAATGTTCTATTAATTTTGCTATGCACACAATTTCTCTATCTTGAATATTAACCGAGATATATTTATTTTATAGTTTTCAGCCTTACGTAAACCGTCCCTCCTACTTCTGTCATAATAAAATAATAAGCTGTTATATTATGTAGCACACTATTTAAAGCATAAATAATCAATATTGTTCTCATTAAACTTTACTTTAAGATAAACTCAAATACGTTTCTCACGTGGTAAATCTGCTTAGTTTACGCAGCCCCTGCGTGACGAACTTTTATAGTTTTCAGCCTTCTGTAACCCCGAATCAGTTCATGCTGTCATTGTAGTGTAATATTATGAACCACATTATTTTATTTAATAACAAATATTGTTTCCGTTGAAATGTCATCATGAGATACATGAAAACACGTAGTGCCATGACGTCATCAATTAAAATTTTACGTCCGAGAATCGGAAATATTTATTACTTCTACACTATACTCAATGTATATCATACTCGATAAATATTTGTTTCTTTCCACACTGAAGATCGTATTGGTTAATGGCTGATTTCGGGGAGGAGTACGTGGGAGTTTAGAGGTCCGTTATTATGAGTAGTACAGCCAAATGTTACAGAACTAACCTTGTTAAGCTATTGATGCTGTGTAATTGTTGTTCTGTACGTTTTTAGCAGATTTCCCTTCAGGGAAATCAGCTATTGAGGTCGTAATCATGACGTGATTTTAGAAAATTTCTTCAAATGTCCATCGATCCTACCCAGGAGATGACGAACATGAGGTCCGTTGAAAATTTTATATATATATATATATATATATATATATATATATATATATATATATATATATTTGTCTGTTAACGCTTTAGCGGTCACAACTTTTGTTTGATCGTTACCAAACTCGATATTTAAACGTTTTATACAAAAAGACATATCAAGTTCGTTAATGACTGAAATCGGACCAGTGGGAGGGGAGGGATTTTTGTAAATTCGAAATATCTCCGTTACCATACGTCGGATCAAAACATTGCAAAGAACCTATCTTATTGCAAATTAAACTTTAACTTTAAATTTTACTTATTACTTATACATTTATTCTCTATCTTGAATATTAACCGCAATATTTACATTTTTATTAAATGTGGGCGGTAACACACAAGTGCCGCCAAAAGCTAGGTCGGCCGTTTCCGTAACTGCTCGGTTCTGGTATGGAGATTTCACTATTGTATAACTTCACGTGGAAAATCTGCTTAGTTTACGTAGCCCCTTCGTGACGGGCATTTTTTATTTAGAGCTGCGCAGCAAATGGCGATTAGGTCTGTATATTTTCAAATAATAATAAATAATAAAAACATTTCATTAGAAAGATGAAATATATATGATATAATTAATTAGGAAGGCTTTTCATTTCAATTTTTTCATGAATCGCATCATAAGCGGAAAATTTTAAAATCTTACTTTTCCCCCCACTTCTGGTTGGCTGTGTGTGTAACATTTTTATTTTTTTTAACAAAATGTTTGGGAGTTGCAGGCTACGAATTGATAGGAATGCTTCCTTTGGGATTAGCATATTCTGCATAGGCTGTTGATGTGGGTCTTGTTACGAGGCTGCTGTATGTTGCAGAGGGACAAATATTATTGGGATTTATGTTGACAGTTTTAATTTATGAGATAGCCGTATGAATTTTGTAGTAGCTAATCTAATCTCTGGCCTATCGGATTAATAAATTTAAAAGGATTGAGAGCTCTCTCGCTTTTCAATTTATTATTAATAATTTGTATATGGAGTAATGAGATTGGTTCACAGATCCTTTTCCTCATTTTCTTTTCTACATTTATTTATTAATCCATCTATCTCTGAGGCCGTTGCAAATAAATATTAGTAATAATAGTTCTTCATGAATACTCAGGACTGCGAAAACTAAGCAGATTTCCCACGTCGCGTGGCATTTATCTCAAAAAGTTCAATGAGAACAATATTTCGTATTTATGCTTCATTATCTAACAGCTTATTGTTAATATGACATAACTAGGCGTGGAGGGGGGGGGGGGTTCGCTGAATGTATTGGGATGGGGTAATTCATTTGGAAATGAATATTACCTTCTTACTGTGGGGTTATGGAAATGCTGGTTTTTATGAGGGTGGGTTATAAATGTAGTTATATGTGATAGAACAAATAAGTCTATTGAAAAATGTTTGCACGATAATACATATAATATACAATAAATATATAGATTAAAGGCTACAATATTGAATGGTGATGATGCTGAAGGTATATGTTGAGTTTCTGCTATTTATTCATTCCCCATTTTTTCCTTATTTTTTCCATTTCTCTCCACATCTATCTCCCTCCCCTGCCACCCGCCTTGGCTTGAATTCTAGTTATTTAGCCATGTTTTTGAGGCATATTAACAATAAATGAAATACTTCTTTTATGAACGAGACCGCTCTCTCAAGAAAAGTAGACTGACTTCTAGTCTCTTTTTTTCTTGTCTGGCTTTTGTTCTATGCTAACAGCTGGTGCTTGGTAGTTCCTAGGACTAGCACAGAGATGGTAGCACATGCGGGAGGCTCTTGAAATGTAGGTTTTGTTTTTGTTTGATTCATTGAAGATGGAATACTGAAGGAAAAAGCTATAACACGCAAATATCTCGGCTATTAATGAAGGTAGTGAAGAAACGTACATAACAACATTTATAGAACATGAACATTACATTTGCAATAAGATTGGTTCCATACAATTTATCGATCCGACACATAATAACGGGGGTATTAAGAATTTTCAAAATCCCTCCGTTCTCTTCCTCCCACCTCCCACTGGTCGGATTTTAGCCATTCACGATTTGGTTTTTTTTCTTCTTACTTAAAACGATTAAATAACGAGTTTAGTAACGATCAAACAAGAATTGCGACCTGTGTGTGTGTATGTATATATATATATATATATATATATATACATATATATATATATATATATATATATATATATATATTAATTAGCAGATTTTTTGAAATTTTTCTTCCAATGTCCATCGATCCTACCTAGTAGATGACGAAAATGAGGTCCGTTCAAAACTGTGTATATATATATATATATATATATATTTGTCTGTTACCGCTCAAGCGGTCGCAATTTTTGTTTGATCGTTACCAAACTCGATATTTAGTCGTTTTATGTAAAAAGAAAGATCAAGTTCGTTAACGGCTGAAATCGGACCAGTGGGAGGGGGGGGTTAGAGGGGAGGATTTTCGAAAATTCGAAATATCTCCGTTACTATACGTCGGATCGAAAAATTGTATAGAATCAATCTTATTAAAAATTAAATTTACTATAAATATTGTTCTATACATTTATTTTGTATCTTGATATTTGCATTTGTATTGTGTGTGTGGTCGGAAGGAGTCGGGTATGTTCGGGACATTCCACCAAGAGCTAGGGTGGCCGTTTTCGTCACTGATCGTCCCTCGTGGAAAGGTTTCGAGATCTATTACTACTACTGTTGATATTAGTCAGATTTCTCTATTGTAAAACTTCACGAGGGAATTCTGCTTAGTTTACGCAGCCCCTGCTTGACGGACTTTTTCGTCATCTTCTAGGTATGATCGATAGAAATGTTTCGAAAGTCGCGTCATGAGTACAACCTCAATGCTGATTTACCTTAAAGATTCTATACAGGCAATACTTGTTATTGGTTGAAATCGGATCTGGAACCGCTGGGCAAAATAATTCGATTTGATTTGGCTCTACTGTGAAAAATTACCAGAACTTGAGAAATAATGAAATTAAATTTAATAACTATGGTACCAATTTCTAAATACTTCGAGAATATTAAATTCTGTGTTTAATTATAATTAAATATGCATTTTACTATATTTGTACTTTGAAAATAAATTTTATTTTAGGGAAACTAATTTCTATGTGCTTTACAACTCAATATGCTGCGTTAATTTAAACAAAAAGAATTCTCCAAGATGAGAAATATCAACTTCCTAAATATTAGTTCACTTTAAAGGGAAAATTATTATGCATTTCTATGTTTATGGAGAAAAAACAAATTATATATATATATATTATATATATATATATAATTTTTATTTATTTCCTTCCTGAAGTAACCCTACAGGAAGGGAGTTTATTATAGACACGCCACGTACTCGCCATGTGTTTTGTACATAACGTGTGCTTGATACATACAATTTATTTTAAACTGTGAATAAAATAAAATATTTGTCAATTAAAATTAAAACAACAGAAAGAAAAACTACAATAAATTTAAGTTTCAATGATAAATAAATAATTAAATTAACTGTATTTAATATGTCACCTTAATTTGTTTTTTGTTTTCTTTCCTTTTTACTTTCTGTTTTAAATAATTTCAATTTACAAATATTATATTTTATCCTTAGTTAAAAAAAAAAAAATCAAGCTCACAATGAATACGCGTTTCGGGTAAAACCAATAATCTAAAAAAACGTTATCCGCTCAAATGGGAACTTTGAGAAGGTCAGGGGATTTTGAGGAGAGAATGAACAATTCTAAATATCCCCCCGTTATCATGTGTCAGATCGTAGCTTTGCATATAAATTATCTTATTGCAAATTTATGTTTTTATAAATGTTTTTTCGTACACTTCTTCTCAATTTTGACTATTGAAATATCCGCAATTTTCAGTTTTCAGCCTTCATTTAACCTACCTTTTACAGTCTTTGCACTTTAACCAAACGTTCAATATTAAATATTGTTCTCTACAGACCTTTATTGAGTGAAATACATGAAAATTGCTTCATCAATTAAGATTTATGTTCTTGACTGTAAAATGTTAATTTAATATATTCCACACATAATATTTAACCATTTCATTTTATACTAATGTTCATATTCGTGGATTGCTGACCTTGAATAAAGGTTTAGGTTTCGAAAATTCAATTTTCTCAATGTAACTTCCAATATTATTCAACTATATATATATATATATATATATATATATATATATATATATATATATAGAGAGAGAGAGAGAGAGAGAGAGTGAGAGTGAGAGAGAGGAGCCTCTTTCCGCTTTCTGGGTCGCAATTTTTGTTTTATTATCAAACTCGATATTCGTATTTCATGTCAAACTAAAGATCAAGCTCGTTAACGGCTAATAAGTGTTATGATATACGTAATTTCTTTATCATTAATATTAACCAAAATATTTTAAATTTTTCATGTTTATGATTGGAATCTTTTTTTTTTATGATTATGTGTTATGATTATGCACTAATCGTGTGAAATAAGTTCATCTATTCCTTCACAAACAGCAATGCACATTCGATAATATGTTTAGATTAGTATTAATTGGATAATATTTTTTTACGCATTTTAATAACATGCAAAGTGATTTTAGTATATTATTTACTTCATTAGTTGGCGAAAACAGTCTATACTTTTGTCCACAGTCTATCCTTAATCATGAGGACTGGTAAAATATCTCGATTGTTCATTGCTAGCACTCCAGAAGCATGTGAGCATTGTTTGCTGAAATTTGGAATTTATGTAGCATCCAATGAGCGCAGTCTATGATGGGTGGTAGTAGGATATTTATTTATTTTTATTATTTTTTTTGGAGCGTTCGCAGCGAGGCGGCGATATTGCTCATAAAAAAACAAAAAAACAATTTATATATACAAAATACAAAAATGAAGATAGTAACAAGAAAAAATTAAACAATACAAACTAAGAACGCAAATAAATAACAAAACTCGACTAAATGACAGAACGCAACAATATAACAAAACTCAACTAAACAACATAACGCAATCAAATAACAAAACAACGAAAAACAATAAACACAAAACAACAAATAAAATAAATAAACAAAAACAAAACATTAAATTCAAAAACAAAAAATCTTGTAAGGAAACTAGATAATTAAAAACTATAAAGACTAATAAAATTACGTAAACAATTATATACTTTCAATGGATGAAAATTGAACTAAAATTAAATAAATAAAAATTAGTATGTACAATAAAATGAAGATTTCTAATATCAAAATATTTACAATCATATGCTCTCACTTTCTTTATCACACATACAAACATGCACATACACACACACACACACACACACACACACACACACACACACACACACGCACGCACGCACACACACACATAAACATACAGTGAAACAGTTTAGCTGGAGTCTAAAATATTTAATTTAAGAAGGATTAAAAAGGATTTTAAAATGTAACAATTCTAAATTTGGGAGTATGTATATGTTAATGTCATGTAAATATTGGAGTATTATGGGAATGTGTTGGGCTACCTTCATTAAGTAAGTCGTGTAAGTCATGAGGGATCTTAAGGTGGTCACGTCTTTTGCAGTCTGTTAGTATGTGTTTTATTGTGGAGTATTACACACATTGCAGGTAGTAGGATAGAAGCAATATGCAAATGGTGCTACAATACAAAAATAATTTTCTTTCCACTACGAAGTAAAATTCATGTAATAAGAATGAAAACTCTTATTTTAATAAAGTTGAAATGATCACTTTTTAAATTTTGAACCGAGCGAAATTATCGCCGGCTTTTAGTTGAAATATGCAGGGGCTAGGAAGTTAGTTCCGCCACTAAAGCCGGTCCACCTTTATACACTTTTGAGCATAAAAAGATATTTCTTTTGGGGAAAGAAAATTCCCCCAAGTATTTGAAAGGAGTAATTGAGAGTGTTGGCCTCATTTCTTCTTTCTCCTTCTCAAAGGGGAATTTCGTTAAAGGCCTCTCACTCCTTTCTCTAATCTTCGTTCCCTTGCGTCTCCTACTTCCGCCCTCTTCAATGCCTAATATACCTAAATGAGATCTCCTGACCGCGCGCAAATAGGCTAATATACTTCTTATATGAAAAATAAATTTGTGCTCATATTTCATATCTTATTCAGTATCTTGGAGAATAAAGAATAAATATTCTTTCATGTATGTAATCTATCGTTGTGTTTTTGTTTTAGCAGTTTTCTTCATGAGAAACCGGCTATTGCGTTTGTACTCGTGACGCGATTCCCGAAATAACTCTTTAAATGCCCATTGAACCTGCCCAGTGGATGACGAAATAAAAGTCCGTCACGCAGGGGCTGCGTAAACTAAGCAGATTTCCCACAGAAGTTTTACAATAAGGAAATTTCATGAGAGCCGAACAGTTAAGGAAACGGCCGACTTAGCTTTTGGCGGGAAGCTCACTCATCCGTCATCCACCCACATTTCATAAAAAATCAAATATCTTGGTTAATATTCAAGGTAGAGAATAAATGTATATAACAATATTTATTGTAAATTTAATTTTCAATAAGATTGATTCTATACAATTTTTCGATCCGACGTATAGTAACGGAAATATTTCGAATTTTCGAAAATCCTCCCCTTTAAACCCCCTTCCCACTGGTCCGACTTCAGCTGGTTAACGAACTTGATCTTTCTTTTTACATGAAACGACTAAATATCTAGATTAGCTAGAGCGGTAACCGACAAAAATGTGTGTGTGTGTGTGTGTGTGTATATACAGTTTTGAACGGACCTCATTTTCGTCATGTACTAGGTAGGTCGATGGACATTTGAAGGAAAACGTCGAAAATTCCGTCATGAGTACGACCTCAATAGCTGATTTCCCTTGAGGGAAATTTGCTAAATTGGGGTCAGTTCAAAACTATATCAATTTATATCGACTTGATATTTAATCCAAAATTTAAAACTAGTGAAGAATTCGAGGTTTTTCTCTCTCGTAAGTTCACAATATTCTTCACTTCCATAAACACTATTGTGAAATGTTATTTAATTGTTTTTTGTAAAAATAAATTTCAAGTTCGTTCATACCTGAAATCGGACAAATGGGGAGAGGGGATCTCGATAATTCCAATTATCCCGTTACTATACGTCTGGTCAAAGCATTCTATGGCACCAATTTTATTTCAAAATTAATTTCCTAAATGTCGTATATGTTTTTTTCTTTATCTCAATTATTAACGAGATATATTTTGATTTCTTTTAGCAGATTTCCCTTAAGGGAAATCAGCTATTGAGGTCGTACTCATGACGCGATTTTCGAAAAATTTCTTCAAATGTCCATCGATCCTACCCAGATGACGAAAATGAGGTCTTATTCAAAATGTATGTTATATATATATATATATATTTTTTCTCTATCTTGATTAACAGAGATATTTGCATTTTTAGTTTCGGGTCTCCTACTCATCTCATATTAACAATATTCTATTATGTTATGAAGCACATTATTTGAAGCTCATGTAAAAAGATTGATCTCAAGTTCGTTAATGGCTGAAATCGGACCAGTGGGAGGGGGGGTTTAGGGGGGATTTTTGAAAATTCGAAATATCTCCGTTTTTATGCGTCGGATCGAAAACGTGTATAGAATCAATCCTATTGCAAATTAAAATTACTATAAATATTCTATACAATATTGTTATTCTCTATGTTGAATTTTAACGGAGATATTTGCATTTGTATTGTGTTTGTGGTCGGCAGGAGTCGGCTATGTTCGGGACTATCCGCCGAGAGCTAGTGCGGCCGGTTCCGTATTCAGATTTCATTATTGTAAAACTTCACGAGGGGAATCTGCTTAGTTTACGCAGCCCCTAGGTGATGGAATTTTTTTAAAATATAAATAGAGAATATGTGTTGTGATAGGATCACACCGGAATGTTATATCAGCACAAGGGAAATCTGTTTAGATTACGCAGCACCTACGTGACAGACTTTTTTTATTTAATGATGTTCGCTATAGGACTTGATTTCTTTCATATGTTGACTCAGTTTTCCTTATTGCATATTATATTAACGTTCTTCATTCGTATTTTACTATTCTTTAATTTTCCAGGAATTCCCGCTGTGTTTGCCTCAAATATTCGTAGTTTTACCCTTGTGATGATTTTGTGAAGAGGGGAAAAAAGTATTATTTTGATAAGTGGCCTTCTACTAGAATAACACATTTGAGAAGAGAGGAATAAAAAAAAAGAGAGAAAGGATTGCCTGTAGAGAAACTTTTTGATAAGGACGTAGGCGGTGTTTCAGCTCCATATTCCAGGTTTTTACGGGCCCTCATCGGGGGAGGTTTAAATGAGATATTTTTCGGCGAACAGGGATGAAGTGGCGCGAGAGTTAATTAATGAATCACCCCTCTCTATATTTTATCTCTCTCTTCAGGTAATTTGTTTAAAAGACGGAAAGACACTGTCTTTGGGAGATATATCATTGAAGAGCTCTCTCTCAGGCCGATATTACTCCTCTCTTATCATAAATCACTTTTGATAAGCACAGCAAAACAAATAGAGCCCCTGTTTCATCATTAATTTTAACAATTTAATGTTGCTCCCTATGATGGATTACAGCCCCACGGATTTATTCAGCACACATCCCACAGCTCGCTCTTCTACTATCCAATAATGCTTCTGAATCTTTGTTAACCATTTTTCTTTTCTTGTTGTTATTGGTTTTAGTATATTTGATGTTTTTCTTTTCCCATCAGCTGTCAGTAGCGGTTTATTAAATATCGCCCGCATCATTAATTCTTTTTAAAGTGAAAAAATACCTTGCTTCCTATTAGGCGTTGCTCAACTCAGGAAATACTTTGCTTTATTAATAAATGTAAACCTTAATGATATTGTTAGGGTCTGCTCATCACAAAGCTTAAACAAAACTCAAAACAGCATTGCTTATATTTTTCAATAAGGAAAAGTGAGAGCTCCTTGACGATCCACTTCATAGACCTTGTCAACAAACAACTACTTTATTCAATATTTATATTATTCATTAACGCCCACTTCATGCTTGAGGTGTATATACTTTTCCACGCTTTTCTAACCATGGTTAACCTAAGGATTGTATTTAATAAGTTCGCTACTAAATAAACTCCTAACTGCCGTCAGGCTCCAGATTAACCATGTCTGCTAAAGGGTTGTTCTGAATGAACTTGGTAAACTTCCCACCTGGGCAATAGGAATTTATTCAGTGACTATCTCATTAATAAAAATCCTTCACCCCTGCTAGAAATAGGTGTTAACCATTAAATAGCCGTAATATGATGAAGAGATCCTTAATAATTAACAAATTCAACTGCCGAAGCTGGAGTTGGCACCTATTCTAGGGGTTCGACTCTATGCCGAATGAATTCAGGACCAGCAACACCTTACGTCATATGAAGGTTTGGAGCACCTCAGTGTCGCGAAGCCAATGGCACCAAACAGTAACTAGAAAAGTATTCCTTGGCAGAACAAAGTATAAATTAATTGAGTTAAATAAAAGTCCGTCACGCAGGGGCTGCGTAAACTAAGCAGATTTCCCGTGTGAAGTTTTACAATAGAGAAATTTCAGAATAGAGAGTCAAACAGTTATGGGAACGGCCCGAACTAGCTCTTGGCGGACACTCACGAGTAGACCCGAAGTTGGCCGATCTCATCTCAGAAGCTGAAAACAGAAAAATGCAAATATCTCGGTTAATATTCAAGATACTGAATAAATGTATATAACATTATTTATAGTACATTTTATTTGCAATAAGATTGATTCTATATAATTTTTCGATGCGACGTATAGTAACGGAGATATTTAGAATTTTCAAAAATCCTCCCCTCTAAACCCCCCCTCCCACTGGTCCGATTTCAGCTATTAACGAACTTAATCTTTATTTTTGCATAAAACGTTTAAATATCGAGTTTGGTAACGATCAACCGAAAATTGCGACCGCTAGAGCGTTAACAGACAAATATATATATATATATATATATATATTTATATATATATATATATATATATATATATATATATATATATAATAATTTTGAACGGACCTCATTTTCGTCATCTCCTGGGTAGGATCGATGGACATTTGAAGAAATTTTTCGAAACTCGCGTCATGAGTACGACCTCAATAGCTAATTTCCCTTAAGGCTAAAAAACGACTGCAAGCACCTCTTAGGCGTGCAAACATTTTTCAAGTTTAAAACAGTTGTAAATTTTTTAGTTAAGAGTAAATTTTTTACTGAAGGTGAGGAAATATTAAATGATATATGATCGACAGCTAGAATCCGAAATGAGATTGTTCTAATTGACTTTCATTAACGCCTTAGCGCCAGCAATTATTATTATTTGACAGTAATGAAAAGTTTTAGTTAAGGAGTGAAATGTAGAAACTCAAAAGTCACCATGGCTGTGCATCGGATAATAAAATTGCATATGACCAATTTAATGACAAGTTTATATCCTGCTCGGAAACTATCGGAACTATTGCATTTTTTTTTCAGTTTTAGGCAGTAAACCCTTATCCACTAAGTGCATTTAAGCTCGTCAATCTGGATTTTATTTGAGCTTGGAGAGTAATAGAAATTAAAATGTCTAGACGTAGAAAACGTTTATAATTCCCAATCTTTAGTAATCTGGTTTGTTTACGGGGTTCCTGTGTTATACGGACTTTATATTACATAACCTTTTAGCAAATTGTTCTAAAGGGAAAGCAGCTTTCGAGGTTGGTATTACTGATATGCATGAGGTACGAATTGCTGGGAATTAGGTGGGTCGTTGGATTACCTAGTTAATTGTTCTCTGTTATTCTAGAGCCAGTGTTATTACCTCCCTCATCCACTTCCAGCTATTAATATCAGAATTCAACATATATTAAATTCCCCCTCATTTAGTGTCCGAGCCATACGATACCATATGTATCGTATCGGGTAGCATCAGCTCGGTTTTGCAGATTTACCTTAAAGGAAATCACCTGTTTAGGTTGTACTCATTACAGAAACAACAACAACTTGAAACAAAGCCTCCCCCCAATGCACATGAGATACTGCCTTGTTAAAATCCAGTCGAATAAATATAGGGTAGCATTGATCACTTGAGGAAAATACTCTGATGGAATGTATATATATGAAACTTAGATAAATTTGATTTTTTATTAGCATGGTGGATAATACTTTTGGAGGGTCAACTAGGGTATGCTGCACGAATACGAAACAATTACGGAAACAAATTTTTTCGCCACATCTCACAAATATTTTTACTTCCTGTAAACCAGCCTGTTTGTTAGGGATCTTAGCGAAAATTGTTGGGAACGTTGTCATCCGCTTTGTGAACTTACAGTGGAGTTAGACCATAAAAACGATTGTCCATCAACATTATTCTTTAAGCAAATTCGCCTCTTGCTCAATTGCTTTCAATCAAGGAGTGGTTCCTCTGAAATCTCCTTATATGCGTTTTAAATAAGACGATGAATTGTTTGATTTGTTCTTTTTATGGGACTAACATTGGGTCTCAGGTTAGCCATATTGTCTTATAACTCGGCCTTAATCTCCTCAGATCGTAAACCTAGACTTGCGAGTTCGGTTTCCGCCTGGGCAATAGGATTTTATTTAGTGACGAACTCATTAAATAAAATCGCTAGTCCCACCCTGGATGGAAAAGGATAGTAACCTGTAGATAACCCGTCCCAATTAGCCGTAGTAGCAAGAAGTAGATGTTCATAAATAATAATATAGCTAAATCGCCTGTTGCAGCTTTTCAAAAACCCATTATCTCCAGGTATCATTTTTTTAAACAAAAATTTCATGTCATTTAAAACAGAATGCACTTCTATCAAATAAAATATAACTAAATTGATTATAATTTATTGATCCCGTATTCCTTTTATTTTTGAAACGTTGACTGACTTCGTCATTCGTTCATCCATAATTATTTTTAAGGGAAACTGCTATAAATAATGGCTCTACATTATAACCCTCATAGAATTAGTGCAGAAAGTCTTATTTCAAAAGAATAGCTTTTTCGTCCAACTTCTACCAACTGAGACTCATAAAACCAAACTGGATTTTTTCGTCGCTTTTTTTTTGCCTGGGTCCAATTGAGAACAGTAGGTTGACACATTAATTGATATCGAGGACTGGGCCCTAACAACTATCGTAACGAACTCCAACAAAAACTTTCCCAATTTTACATGACCCACTTAAAACTTGGCTTATCCATTAACGAGAACACCTCTCCCTACACCGCCAGCCCGGAATACAGGGAAACTCGGAGAATTCATTCCATGTTATTTTCCTTCTTCCTCCTATTTTAATTTATAGTTTTCATATTTTGCCCTTATAAAAAGACATTCAGTCCGACGCCGCTAATCCGCTGCTCTTGATCTAGGTCAGTTAAATTACTTCGTCCTGAAGATATTGACGAAGAACTGAAAAGTGTGTTTTAGCAGATTTCCGTTAAGGGAAATCAGCTACTGAAGTCGTTTTGTTAGAAATTCCTCAAATGTCCATCGATCCAACTTAGAGGGTGTCGAAAATGAGGTCCGTTCAAATATATATATATATATATATATATATATATATATATATATATATATATATATATATATATATATATTTGTCTGTTAACACTCTATCAGTTACAATTTTTATTTGTTCGTTGATTGGATCGATATCATAATATATATGCGTCGACACGAAATATTGTGTAGAACCAATCTTATTTATTACAAATGTAATGTTGTGTCTATTATTAACTGTTGTCATACGTGTCGGTGGAGTCCGTCATTCTATTAATTATGCTGTTATGAAGGTGTTTTCACTAAGTTGATTATTAACATAGATATTCGCATTTTTCAGTTGTCGGGTTTTGTAAACCCCCACTCCTACTCATATCATATTAACAATCAGCTGTTATATTATGAATACTTTATTTGAAACCTAAATACCAACTATTATTCGCATTGAACATTTACGTTTTAAGGAAATCTGCTTAATTAATGTAGCCTCTGCTTGACGGACTTTTAAGATGTGTGAATACCTGGTGGCAAACGGAAAGAACCAAATCGCTTAATTGATGAATGTCAATCTATTAAGTTCTTTTTGAAGAACTTCAAAATGAAAAGTTAGATATTTATACTTAAAATATCAGTGAATATTAAAATTTATTAACAAGGCGTCATTTTAAAAATAATTTTAACCTGAGATGTGTATGAATATGTTTATGATACAAAGCTTCTTTTTGTAGATAGTCAAAAATTATCATCACATTAAGAATAGTGTTTTAAATAAAAACAACTTTGTCGATATTTGAGAAAGAGACAAAATTTAAATAAGCTGATTTGTAGAATATTAAATGGAATAAGATTAGATCTACAATTTTTCCTCCATTGATCATTAATTTTACATAAAATGCTTATATAACGACTTTTGTTAACGATCAAACAAAAAATTGAAACTTGATATATAATCGTTTTAAGTAAAAAGAAAGGTCAAGTTCGTTAATGGCTGAAATCGGTCGTGGAAGTGTAAAATATCTCCTTTACAATTCGACGGATCGAAAAATATTATAGAATCAATCTTATTGCAAATTAAATTTACTATATATTTATTATAAATATTGTTATGTACATGTATGTCTCTATCTTGAATATTATCCGAGATATTTGCATTTTTGTTAATTGTAACGGTCGAGGTGAGATCGGCTAACTTCGGGTCTAGTCGCGAGTTTCCGTAACTGCTCGGCTCTCGGGAAATTTCGCTATTGTATAACTTCACGTGGGAAACCTGCTTAGTTTACGCACCCCCTGCGTGACGGACTTTTAATCACATGAGTTCTACTTCAATAGCCCATAATGAATAGTTGCCATTTTCAAGGTTTGAATATATTATGTGTAATGGCAAATTCTGTATATAATATATAGAATGAGATAGAAGCCAAATAGAATGGTTGTCACTCCGGCTGTAGTTATAATGTGGTTAAAAGCTAGAAGGAGGTTCATTCAAGACTCGGGAGGTAAATGCTGTTTGATTTATTGCTTGATAAAGTATTTGCTAAGCCCAGCTGCCATCTATTACTAGAGAGGCCTACATGAATCTAGGTTTATTTGGCTCGGATTAGACCAACAAACTCTTCTTACCAACTACTATATTACCTACTATACTAGTTATAGTTCGTCCTTCGTAGTATTCCCAGTTCATTTAGGAGACACTACATACCATTAGTCATTTTAGGTGTTAATTACATTGGTCTGGATGCAAATCGGCCATGACACTATTCCTGAAGATTCTTATATAAAATGGACTTCAGAACCAATGAACAAAGCAATTCGAGGCTTGTCTTTAAAGGAGATATGCCAACGAATAATTAATGTGGTATTAGTGAACTGTATAAAGAATGACTGAAGTGTAACTAAAGGATAACATGATATATTTTTAATGATTACAACTAAATTGCCTGATTGCCAATGTGATCCTGATTGGTAATTGATTAATTGCCATGGTAAATATTAATATATAAAAGACAACGCTGCATTTTGTCAAAGGGCACTGGGCATCATGGCTGATGAAGGCTGGCTGGACTTGATGTTTGTTTCTTCTTTATTTTCTGAACATATTTGTTATAAAATGAGGTACCTCATGGCTTGCCGCTCCCCGCTGTGCTCTCCCTCCGCCCACACTCAGCTACTTTCGTGGATTTCTACTCCATGGCGAGCATTATCTTGTTCATGCAAAGAGTACTGTTTGTGGGTATGGTAGTGTCGCCATTTTATCCAGACTGTCCTTTTTTTTTCTTCTACCACGCGGCCGAGGAGGTAGTCAGCGGGGCACGGATTGCTAGGCAACGTCGTGGATCGACAGCTGGGCGAGAACTTTGACGTCATTTTGTTTCTTTGAGCATAAGTGCCGTAAACACCCAAATGTAATCCACGTTTCCCTGACCATCCACCACTTTGGGGGGGGGGAGGCCTCCCCACCTTCTTTTTGGTCATTTCGAGGGTTGAAAAGGATTACATTTCTTCTGAGAGCTTAGAGAGTTGAAAAAGTCTAAAATATGAATGTCTTCTATTTGGGGGGTGCTCTTAAATTGTAAATAATAATTGATTTTTCCCGAATATTGCCTATATATTTTTTTGGTCAAGCTGGGTAATGATCGCTAGAATTTTACTGATTTCGGTTTCCTTCCAGGGCCATATAGTGACAAGAACATTTCAAGACTTGAAAATGCGTCTGTAAACCAATTCGAGTAAGGCAATGAAAGCGCCAGTTCATCATGTTTCTGACTGCTTTCTGTTATGTATCTTAGGTATTGCTGAAATATATTTTTACCATGTATTCTTAATATTTGGTGGAGGTTAGGGGGGGGGTTGTAAGTTCGAATACGTAGAAAAAAAAGTGAGAAAAAAACGAAAAGGCGATCACTTTTAGTGACAGAAAATTTAAAGGACGGAATTCTTCCCTCCCTCAAACTCCTCCACAATCTTCCTCCTCTACACACGTATTTTAGGCTGCTTCACCTCTATAGCCCCTCAGAAGAAATGTATAGGTTAAAACAAACCCTTTCAACCCTTCCAATGATCAAAAAGTTACAAAGCATAAGGGTGTCCCCACCTCATATTTTAGACTCATATCATTCTACGTAAGAAACAGCAGGAATGGTGGAATGACTTAAAAATAATTTTTATTTTGGCTGGCCAGTGTTACATTAACCTCTCGGAGTCTCACCTGTTCTCTATTTGTGCAACATTAAGGATCCTCTGTGTGTAGAAATTTAAACACAAGCTCAATATAAGGTGTTTTCTGACTCGGTTACTCAACGCAAGGTAATTTTTGTTTGATCGTTGTCAAACTTGATATGTAAACGTTACTTGTAAAATAAATATCAATTTCGTTAATGGCTGAAATCGGACAGGGGTTTAGAGTAGGGGAATTTCGATAATTCTTAATATTTCCGTTATTATGCGTCAGATCGAAGACATGTATAGAACCAATCTTATTGCAAATCTAATGGTCTATAAATGTTGTTATGTGCATTTTTTCACTACCTTTAATATTACATGAGATTTTTGAATTTTTCAGTTTGCAGCCATTAGTAATCCCCCACTTCTACTGATGCCATATAAACAATACTCGGTTATTTAATAAACCACTTTATTTGAACCTTAAAAACCAAATATTTTTTTTCCAACAGACCTTTATTATACGAGATACAAGAAAATGAGTTCTTGGACTACTAAAATTTGACAGATTGTGATAAAAAGTATACTGATTCAATAATCTGCTTAAGTTTACGCAGTTCCTGCGTGAACTATTTTTTTTCTTCGGTATTGACATTTCAGGCATCCCTGTGACGTGCGCTGTCTATCTCGAAAGGCAACATATGTTTGTACTCATCTAGATATAGATTGCAAGTATATATTTTGTAGGATGACTATCCATTGTCATGACAGGTTCATCTGAGAGTTTGAAGAGAGTATTATGAATATGAGAGGGAGAGGAGGAGGAGGCCGAGCTGAGTAAAGCTGCTTTAGGGTTGGGGGCTTACACCAACAGCTGTTCCAGCAGACCTTACACCTTACAACTTTCCCAACGCCCAATTCCACCTTCGCCTCACCTCTACACACTATTTCAGCTCCAGGAAAATCAGCTATTGAGCTTTTCCCCTTAAAGGAAAACAGCTATGGTGGTCGTACTCATGAGTACAAAAAAATTCGTCACGCAGGGGCTGCGTTAACTAAGCAGATTTCCCACGTGAAGTTATACATTAGAGAAATCTCCATACGAGAGCCTAACAGTTACGGAAACGACTGAACTAGCTTTTGGCTGGAAACCGTCCATTAGGTGCCTACATTTAATAAAAATGCAAATATCTCGGTTAATATTCAAGAAAGACAATAAATGTATAGAACAATATTTATAGTAAATTTAATGTGCACTAAGATTGGTTCTATAAATTTTTTGATCCGACGTATGGTAACGGAGAGGTTTAAAAAATCCCCCCCCCCCCCTCTAACCCTGTCCGATTTCAGCCATTAACAAGCTTGATGTGTCTTTTTGCATAAAACGTTTAATATCGAGTTTGGTAACGATCAAACAAAAATTGCTACGCTAGAGCGTTAACAGACAAATATATATATATATATATATATATATATATATATATATATAATATATATATATATAAATATAATTTTGAACGGACCTCATTTTCGTCATCTCCTGGGTAGGATCAATGGACATTTGAAGAAATTTTTCGAAAATCGCGTCATGAGTACGACCTCAATAGGTCATTTCCCTTAAGGGAGATCTGCTAAAATGTCTTCAAATGCCCATTGATACTGCTCAGGGATAACGAAAAAAAGCCCGTCATGAGCTACGTTAACTAGGCAGATTTCCAGCATTTATCTCAAAACGTTAAAGTTCAATGAGAACAATATTTGGAATTTAGGATTCAAGTGAAAGGCTTCATAATATAACATTATTATTATTATTATTATTATTTATTAACGTCCACTTTTTGCAACTCAGGCTAATTGGGACGGGTTATCTACAGGTTACCACCCTTTTCTAGCCAGGGTGGGATTTTAGGATGTTATTTAATGAATTTCGTCACTAAATAATTTCCTTTTCCCAGGCAAGAATCGAACTCTCCACTCTAGGTTTACCATGTGATATAAAGGTCAACGCTTTAACTCGCATGGCTAACCTGAGCCCCATAATATAACAGGTTCTTGTTATATTATGGCTTATGAGTTGGAGAGAGAATTTACTAAAAAAATCTACATAACAACGTTTATGGAACATTAAATTTACAATAAGATTGGTTCTAGACAATTTTTCGATGCGACCCATAACAACAGAGTTATTTTGAATTTTCAAAATTCTCCCTCTCTAAATACCCCTCCCTCCCACTGGTTTTAGCCGGTAACGATGAAACAAACATTGAGACCGCTAGAGCGTTAACAGACATATATATATATATATATATATATATATATATATATATATACGATCTATAAATTTCTAAAATTCCGTCATGAGTACAACCTCAATAGCTGATTTCCCTTTAGGAGAATCAGCTAAAAATACTTTTACGTTTTATTACAAAACCAATACTAAACTTTGTAAATAAGAGTTCTTTTGGATTGCAAAATTAAGCACACATAAGATTCATAGTTTTTATCACTGCACAATTTATTTAACAATGCACTTGGTTAATTATTCCTAATTACTACTCACAATATGCGCTGATAGCGTCACTGTTCTTGGTATTGCACTGTCTTAAACACGGCACTAAATTGTTACAGTCACGGCACAACACTGTACTTATAAAAACACACACACAACCGCACTGCACTAAGTCGCACTGTAGCGCTGAACATCACTCGAAGACCGCTGGGCATAAACTTAACTTCGGGCACTTTCAGAGTCCGTTATGTAGCTTGTCGGAAAACATCAAAAAGAATGGCCAGAAGGGGCTAGACATGCTACTGGAACATACTTGGCCCTAATTAGACGCTGCCGGTGCAACTAATCTTCATCGGTCGGCTCCCCTCATGTCCCTCGCACCTCCCAAATACGCGGCTCTCTCTCTCTCTCTCTCTCTCTCTCTTCTCTCTTCTCTCTCTCTCTCTCTCTCTCTCTCTCTCTCTCTCTCTCTCTCTCTCTCTCTCTCTCTCTCTATCTGCTAATCCTTCATGTATTTAATTTTCGTAACAATATTATAGTATAAAATAAAAAGTCCGTCCCCACAGGGGCTGCGTTAACTAAGCAGATTTCCCACGTGCTTAACGTATTTGCGTTTATCTCAAAATGTTCAATGAAAACAATATTTGGTATTTAGGCCTTGGAGAATATATGATCTGGAGAGATTTGTAGTGACATACCAGCATGCGGGAAATCTTAGTTTTCGCAGCCCCTGCGCGACGGACTAAGTAAATTTTGTGTCTTCAATAAACCTACTCTTTTAGTCTGCAATAAGCCTGAAAAACGCCTGGTAACAAGCTGAAGTAGCAAATACCTGTTTTGTGATGACGTCGATTTTACATTCTAGAATAATTATATACGAACGGATGTCAATTTCGTCATCTCTTAGGATGGACTGATAGACATTAGGTAAGTTTTTCGAAAATTGCGTCAAGACAACCTGTACAGCTGTTTGCAGGAAAAGCTGCTATCAGTTGGAACATGGGAATCTGCTAAAGGATGAATTATTGTTTATTATTATTTACGTCCAATTTATGCTACTAGGGCTAATCGGGACGGGTTATCTACAGGTTACCATCCTTTTCTAGCCAGGAGATTATTTAATGAGTTCGTCACTAAATAAATTTCTACTGTCCATGGCGGGAATCGAACCCGCCACACTAGGTCTATCTTTGGCGAGATTAAGACCAACGCCTTAACTCGCACGGCCAACGTGGGCCCCTAAAGGATGAATTAAGCAGTGATCGTCCATCGAGTTATAACTTGAAAATTTTATTTGATACAACTTATCATATGTTTGACAAGTCGGTCCTTTGAAGCCATTTCGAATCTGATAATGTGGATACAATATTGCTCTTTTCGTTCCTGTAGTCGACAGGTCAAACACGTGTAAGTTGAGAAATCCTGAGCCGTGTAATAATTAATATTACAGTAACTAGAACATCCCCTAGCGCTGAGCAAACATTGGCCCTAACTAACAAGCCGTGGCTAACACAATTATTATATCTATTACACACAATAATTATGGTAACAATAGTCTCTAACTATTAATCGTTTAAATGATCATTAAACAACACGAAATGATAATAGCGAGAATTATTGTGCAATCAACGTACAGATAAATGAAATGAAGATAGAAATAATTTATGAAATTAGGGAAGATACCACTATAAGCCCTAATACTTCATGTTTCAAAACATATGCTTTCTACACACATAATGTATTAATATTTCAAAATCTTGGCTGCATTGCTGGTTGTGATAAAAGGTAAACTCTTTAATAAAGTCCATCATGCAGGGGATGATTAAACTAAGCAGATTTCCCTCGAGCTGATATAAGATACTTGTGATCATTATTTATTTCTATGTGAAAAACCGATGAATAAAAATGGGGGGGGGTTGAAAACAAGAAAGTGCAAATAACTCGCTTAATACTGAAGTTAACAAAAATACTGTATAGAACAACAATTGTAGAGCATCAAGAGATTAACAGTATTGGTTCTATTACAGTTTGCAATACTACTAATAATAACGGCGATATTTTGATTTTCCAAAATTCTCCCCTTTAAACCCCCACCCTCCTTCTATTCCAGCTCTTATTTCATCCATGAACAAATACAATCTTTAGTGTGTAAGTGGAAATCTTAAATATCGAATATAGTTATAGAACAAATAATACGATTCTCGATCGCAAAATCATAATTTCATTACGTATTTGCAGTAGTTGTAGTAAACGTTTAATGAAAACAATATTTGGTATTTAATCTTGGAATAAAGTAGTTGATCATATAACAGCGTATTGCCAATATGACATGAGTCGTGTTCGGGGTTTACTACAAGCTAAAAACTAAAAAAAGATTTACAAAGAGGTATTCACACAACGAATCTTATGTTCTCTATTTGTGATCAAAAATCTGATTCAGTGAGGGTTTATTGAAGGCTGAAAAAAGAATTTTGAGTTACGATAAAATATTTAGAAAACTTGTAATTCATTAAATGTTTATCAGAAATAGGTTCTATAACATATTTGATACGATTTTTCCCAAGACATTTCGCCTTCCTAGATTAACCTCCTAGCGCAAGTCAAAACTAACAAATACAAGAAGGCCGTCAGATTAGACTCTATAACTAATATCAATCGATACCTATCGATACATAAAATTACTTTTACCGCTCTAGTGGTCTCAATTTTTGTGTAATCGTTACCAAACTCGATATTTAGTCGTTTTATGTAAAAAGAAAGATCAAGTTCGTTAACGGCTGAAATCGGACCAGGGGGAGGGGGGGTTTAGAGGGGGAGAATTTTGAAAATTCGAAATATCTCCGTTACTATAAGTCGGATCGAAAAAAAGTATAGAATCAATCTTATTGAAAATTAAATACACTATAAATGATGTTATATACATTTATTCTCTATCTTGAGTATTAACCGAGATATTTGCATTTTTCAGTTTTCAGCCTTAAGTAAACCCCCACTTTTACAAGTGTTACATAAATAATGCTCTGTTGTATAATATAAGATATTAATTGAAGCCTAAATACCAAATATTGTTTTCATTGAACTTTTACTTTGTGAGATATATGCAAATACGTTCTGTCGACCACCCTCCCTTCTTTTGTTTTTGGATTACTAACATTTGAGTGATTGAGATAAAACTGATTCTGATTCAGTACAAATTACACCACTAGCTTTAGTAAATTGTTTTCAATAAAATTAATAGTTATATTCAAATATATTTCATTAATTGTTTGTCTTTCCGGTCTATCTATGCAGCACTACGAGGTTGGCTGGCCTATTGTTAACAATTCAGCCTTGTATTCACGGCTGTGTTACCTGTATATTTATGTATTGTAAACCATCACGTGGGAAATCTGCTTAGTTTACGCAGCCCCTGCGTGACGGACTTTTTTACAATTATAATAAGTCAGTGGTGGTCGATCACTTCTCTTGAATCCTCCTTAGAAGATTTTTGAATAAGCGCTGATCTAATATAATCCGACGTAGTTTTAACTCCTGTGCTCTCCATAGCCATTATCATAGGCTCGTACTCGTCTGATAGCCCACTTAACATGATAACACCGATGAATTCGTCATCTAGGCTAGCTCCTATTTTTTCTAATTTCTGGGATAGTGACAAAATCTCATTTAAGTAATCTTCCATGCTACTAGAATGGTTTAAGTCAATACGAAAAAGTTTTCTAAGAAGAGATAGCCTTCTTGATAGGCCCTTGTCTTCATAAGTATTTTCTAGCTTCTCCCAGATTTCTTTAGCCGTCTTGCAACATTTTACAATAGGGTAAAGGGATTCTTCAATCAACAAACAAATTTTGCCTCTAGCTTTAGAATCCTTCTTCGTATCTCCATCCCGAACTTCCAAGAGTTGTAATTTTCCCTTCCGAGTAACTTTTTAACGATAGGTGACCAACTAGAGCTGTTTTCCATGTTTTTCTTCGAATCCATAGCAAAAATAACCGATTGCAGTTAACACGCGTCCGGCCCGATTCACACTACTTACTTCGATTTACGCACAAATTTAAAAACAGGAACTTTTAATGTCTCTCGAATATCGTGTCTGGGCCCATAACCATTGTTAGTTAATAAATTAAGCAAGATTCGAGAGATAAAATAAGATTTAATACTCAACCATAATCTCAGTGCACCCTCAACTCATGACTCAGTCTAACTCTCTAAGTACAATATGGCGGGAACCATACACGTTGCCTACGTCTTATATATTATTTAGTAAATTAGAATTACAATATTAATATATATATATATATATATATATATATAATATATATATGTGTGTGTGTGTGTGTTGCCGTTCTAGCTGTCACAATTTTTTGTTTGATCGTTAACAAAAGTCGTAATTTAAGAGTTTTTGTAAAAGTAATGATCAATGGAGGACAATTCGAATTATCTATTATTATGCGTCGGATGGAAAAATTGTAGATCCAATCTTATTCCATTTAATGTTCGTCAAATCAGCTTATTTAATTTTTTTCTTTTTCCCGAATATCGACAGAGGTGTTTTTATTTATTTTTTTCAATTTCAGCCCCTGTATATCATCTTATTCCTAGCTAAAATACCGAATATTGTTTACAACGATCCTTAACCATGTGAGATACATGCAAATAGATAATGTGATGACATAATGTAGGAATGTTTTGTCGTTACAGGGAAGTTATATTTGATCCCTACCGCCGATTTCTTTGACCATTATTATGAGGCGGATCGAAAATTGCTACATAACCATGCTTACTAAAACTATTGCTACACAATAACTGTTGTTCTTTATATATTTTTGTAACATAAATGTTAAGCGGATTATTCGTAATTTCTTGTTTTCAGCCGTCAGTAAACCCATTTATTAATTGTTTATGTTAAACTCATTTGTTCCAACATATATTATTTTTTACATAGAAGAATATGTTGTGATATGAGATCAAAAGTGTGTTACACCAGCTCGTGGGAAATCTGTTTACTTTACGCAGCCCCTGCGTGACGGACTTTTGCTCTCATGACTGACTCTCGACGGACATTTATTTCCCCGTGTGAATAAATGTGTGAATGAATGAATAAATGTTTCATCCCTTAGTAGTGGTTCCCCAGCATGTGTTATGATGGTTACAAACTTAAGACTCCAGTAATAATGAAGAATACTTTGAACGAGGGCACCATATTTTGGGCAGAACGTCCGTTATATTTCCTTGGGTTCATTTTGATTCTGGTGTATAGGATATATAAAAGGTTGATGAAGGTTGAAGATGAGATGGGTAGATTAGAAAGGGGTAGTTGGTTGCTGTGTTAGCTCTGGAGGCTTGCTATGTGATATTCATGGGCAGACACCTCCCCCAGCAATCCTTATCAGCTTATCACACTTACATTTACACATTTCTTTTTACATCAGCCCTCCCTCCCCCCTCTCACTCTCTCTTTACACACACTTCCTAAATCCTCCGCCATTTCCTGCATGTCTTGGATAAAATCGGGAAGCTGTAATGGTAGTTTTATTCATTTCATAAAATTGGCATTCTGATGAATGGCCAGGAGTCAAAATAAACTCCTCCACGCAGGGGCTGCGTAAACTAAGCAGATTTCCCACGTAGCGGCTTGGCACACAACTGATCTCATCTCAACATGTATTCTCTCTTCCGATTAATAACAGTCCGTCACGCAGGGGCTGCGTAAACTAAACAGATGTCCCACCGAGCGGCGTGGCACACAACTGATATCACCTCAACATGTATTCTCTCTACCGATAAATAACAGTCCGCCACGCTAAACTAAACAGATGTCCCACATAGCGGCTTGGCACACAACTGATCTCACCTCAACATGTATTCTCACTACCGATACATAACAGTCTGCCACGCAGGGGCTGCGTAAACTAAACAGATATCCCACATAGCGGCTTGGCACACAACTGATCTCATCTCAACATATATTCTCTCTCCCGATAAATAACAGTCTGCCACGCAGGGGCTGCGTAAACTAAACAGATATCCCACATAGCGGCTTGGCACACAACTGATCTCATCTCAACATATATTCTCTCTCCCGATAAATAACAGTCCGCCACGCAAGGCTGCGTAAACTAAACAGATATCCCACATAGCGGCTTGGCACACAACTGATCTCATCTCAACATATATTCTCTCTCCCGATAAATAACAGTCTGCCACGCAGGGGCTGCGTAAACTAAACAGATATCCCACATAGCGGCTTGGCACACAACTGATCTCATCTCAACATGTATTCACTCTCCCGATAAATAACAGTCCGTCACGCAGGGGCTGCGTAAACTAAACAGATGTCCCCCATAGCGGCTTGGCACACAACTGATCTCACCTTAACATGTATTCTCTCTACCGATAAATAACAGTCAGACACGCAGGGGCTGCGTAAACTAAACAGATATCCCACATAGCGGCTTGGCACACAACTGATCTCATCTCAACATATATTCTCTCTCCCGATATATAACAGTCTGTCACGCAGGGGCTGCGTAAACATGTTTATCTGTAAAAGTTCAATGATACCAATGCCTGGTATTTAAGCTTAGAATAAAGTAGTTCGTGATATAACATGAGTGACATGAGTTTGGGTTTACTGAGTGATGTAAACTAATAAATCCAAATATCTCAGTTAATATTTTTGATAGAAAAAATATTTTAAATCAACATTTATAGACAATTAAATGTTCAATAATATTGCTTTTATACACTTTTTCGATCCGATTTATAATAACGAAGATATTTGGAATTTTCAAAATCCCTTCCCTCTAATCCCCCCCCCAGTCCGATTCCAGCCGTTAAGGAACTTGATCTTTCTTTTTACATAAAATGCTTTTATAGATTATTCAAAACTCGTGCCATTACTAAAATTTTTAGTACGTGTTAATGTAATGTGGTAGTGATATTAGTTTCTTCTAAGTGCCATTTGTTTTCTATTGTGTTTATGAAGTAGAAAAACGATTTTTCGATAGTTAGAAAACTATTTTCCGTTGGCATAACGCCTATTCTATTTGGAAAATGCATAAGGGAACTCTGCTATTGAGGTCGTACTCATGACGCGATTTTTGAACATTTTCTTCATATGTACATCGATCCTACCCAAGAGATGAGGAAAATGAGGTCCGTTCAAAATTATATATATATATATATCTATATATCTACGTTATATCTATATATATATATATATATATATATATATATATATATATATATATATATATATATATAAAATTGTAAGCTCTGTGTGTAAAGTGATTTTTTTCGCGAATTTCACGATAACTTTTTGTTTCACATGTTATAGACACCATAACTGCATTTTGGTTCTTTGGTGTCTGTTTGTTTGTTGCCTTTTCACACATAAACGGCTGAACAGAATTTTATGAAACTTGGTATGTATATTACTACTAACCTAACTTAGACTTTAGGCTATATTAATATTCTCTGAGACGAACAGGAGTGGGGGTTATAAGGGAAGCCTGAAATTAAAAATTGCGATATTTCATTTCCTATTGCATTTTCGGAAATTATGCACATAACAAAAGTTGTTTATTTTGTTATTTAGAGAAACTTTTGTTATATACACTATCGTCGAAGACCGAATTATAAAGGCGTTATACGGTAAAAATTATAGCGGGTGTCAACAATATTATTTGGCACAAAAGACTCCACCGAACTAAATAAAACTCGGTATGTGTATTATCTCTGACGCCTTAATTATCATAAGCCATACCAATATTTCTAGGGACGGGCAGGAGTTGGGGTTATAAGGGAGGCCTGAAATTAAAAATAGCGATATTTCTTTTTCTACTGGTTTTTCTGCAAATATGCACATGACAAAAGTTGTTTATTTTGTTATTTAAAGTAACTTTGGTTAAATTTACTTTTGCTGTATAACAAAGTATAAACGAGATATACGTTAAAAACAAAAGCGGAAACCAACAATTTTGTTGAGCTCAAACAATTGAACCGAATTTAACAAAACTTGGTATGCGAATTAACATTAATTCTTCCATGATTATAAGCTATATTAAAAGACAGGCCTGAGATAAAAATTCGAAATTTTCATTTTCTATTTTTTTTCGGCAAACTTGCACATAGCAAAAGTTTACTTTTGTTATTTAAAGTAACTTTTGTTGTATTCACTTTTGCCGTAAATGAAGATAACACGGCATATACGCTAAAACCATAACGGGAGTCATTAATTTTATTAGTGCTTATTTTAAGTGTTTTTAATAAATGCATATTATGACAAAAGATGTTATGTTTTAGTCTTATATGATAGTTGTAAGTATGATTCGGATTAGTGAGCTTATAAATTTCCGTCGCCGCCTCATTTATTTATTTATTTTCTTTATAACTTTGTTATTTATTTCTAATAGAAATATAAACTATAAGAGCATTTCCGGTATTTAATATATACTCGATATGAATGTTTAATGTATTACTAGGTTGCAGGGGGGCTCTCTTCCCCTCATCTAGCATTTTGAACATAAATGAAATTATGTTTAGGGATCTATTATTTAGTTCCATCAGGTAAATAAATTATTAAAATAATATTCTGAATCAATATTCTAAGGAAAACAATGATGATAACGCTCCTGCGAGAGCGGAAATTGACGGGAGTTAATTGAGTTTACTTATTTCCTGTGGAATGCTGGCATGACGGGAAGTGATTTCTACTGAGGCTTACTAATACGAATATAATCTTATGTATAAAACTATGCTAAAACTATAAGTGCTTGGATTGATTTTTGGCAGGAAATATGTTCATTATAGATGATATTTAATTTTAATAAATGCTACCCATGATTATGGTTTGAATTATTCAAAAACCGTGAGTCAAAAAGTCGTGAGGGATAGATTAGGAACCCATTTTCATATATTCTTCAAAACTAAAATTTCTATTCTATTAACCCTGAAAGTTACACTTTAGAATTGGCTGTTTTGAAAAAACAATCTCGAAATTTCATGATAACTTTCCGTTTCACATGTCATAGACACCATAACTGCATTTTGTTTCTTTGGTGTGTGTTTGTTTGTTTGTTACTTTTTCACGCATAAACGGCTGAACCGAATTATATGAAACTTGGTATGTATATTACTACTAACCTAACTTAGGCTTTAGGCTATATTAATATTCTCTGAGACGAACGGGAGTGGGGGTTATAAGGGAGGCCTGAAATTACAAAAGGCATATAACAAAAGTTGTTTATTTTGTTATTTAGAGTAACTTTTGTTATATACACTTTTTTCGTATACCGAATTATAAACGAGATATACTCTAATCCCTATAGCGGAAGTGAACAATTTTATTTGGCAAAGTAAAGTAAAAGAGGTAACTCTACTCTCACAGAACCTGGAAATGAAGGACAAATATCAAGTACCTCAACTGACAACAGTTACTGTAGTTGAAGAAGGTGAAATTGCTGATCTGGATGCGAGTGGAAACTTTATTGATGTTGAAGATGACTCTCCTGCCATTCAAGAAAAGGGTAGAAAGAGAACAAGGAATCCTGATTTGTGGAACGGAAATGTAAAGATGGAACGTGTAACTGGCAAATACAAAAAGTTTAGTTTCTATCATTGCAATTGTCTTAAAATCTGTAAGGTTAATGTTCCTGAAGGAGACAGGCTGTGCAGTTTTGAAAGGTTCTATTCCCTTGGCAAAGAAGGTGAATTATTATTATTATTTATTAACGTCCACTTTTTGCAACTGAGGCTAATTGGGACGGGTTATCTACAGGTTACCACCCTTTTCTAGCCAGGGTGGGATTTTAGGACATTATTTAATGAATTTCGTCACTAAATAATTTCCTTTGCCCAGGCAAGAATCGAACTCGCCACTCTACGTTTACCATGTGAGATAAAAGTCAACGCTTTAACTCGCTTGGCTAACCTGAGCCCCAAAGAAGGTGAATTACCTCAAAAAAGTTTTGTCTGTGGATTGGTGCAACAAACAACGAAGATGCGGGCATTAACTACAACAGAATCACGTCGTGCATTCACTCGTACATACACCCTAAAGAAACAGGATGGTACTAATGTTAATGTATGCAGACTCTCTTTCCAAAACACCTTTCAGATTTTGACTGGTTGGCTAAATCGTGTTGTTAATTCTTACAAACAAAAATGAGAAGTCGCTTTAGATAATCGTGATAAATGTCAACCTTCAGCCCCTGCGTGACGGACTTTAATTATTTATTTAACGTCCTTTCCTTCATCCTCAAGGTTTAATCGACCTGCATTTGAAGAACGTGATTAGAAAATCTTCTTGTATACTCGTGAAGCGTGACCCGAAAAATGTCTACAAATGTCCATTGATACTATATTTTTAGCTTTCAATAAATAGTTAAAGCCAAAGATAAAATTTGTTAATGGTTGTAATCGGACCAGTGAATTGGTAGGTGATAATTGGGATAAAATTAAAAAAAAAGTCTGTTATTTTGAGTTCTATCGAAGAATCTTACAGAACCAATCTTAATCATTACAACACAAGAATAAACAACAAAGAAGAAGAATAAATAACAATTCACTTAGCACTAAGTCCTTTACTCTCACTGAAGGAAATGTATAGCATACATCTCTATGCTATGGATACCCGGACATAAAGGCATAAGGCACAAGAAAAGCTAAAAAGAAAGGGGCTTGCGACAGCCACACCTCTCTACATGACGTGTTTCATATAACGAAAAGTAACGAACTCAATACATAGAAAGAAAACTGGCAGTACTCATTTAACAATTCGAGGGAAATTAAATAAAAGTCCGTCACTCAGGGGCTGCGTAAACTAGGCAAATTTTCCACGGTAGTGAAGGTTTGCATACAATAAAAAAGTCCGTCGCGCAGGGGCTGCGTAAACTAAGCAGATTTCCCTCGTGAAGTTTACGCATAGATAAACCTACATACTGGTAACACACCACCGTGAATAAATACTAAGGGCAATAAGAAATGTTTCATCCATTTCAATAACCTGCCGACAGGAAGCGTTAGGTTAGAAATGTAATCAAACGGGCCTGCCCGCCTCACATCGGAAAGAAAAACAATTACTGAAATATATCAGAATATAACATATTAATTTTATTAAGAACTATTTACTATATCTAGCACTGTAATTAATGATGAGTCAGAAAAATTGTTATCTCAATCAATCAAATTTTAGTAGTCCAAAACCTTAAGGCGGGGGGAGGGGTCACCAGGACATATTTGCATGTATCTCGTATAATAAAGTTCTCTTGATTACAATTTTTGGTATTTAAACTTCGAATAATGTGATTTATTATGTAGCAGAGTATTGTTTATGTAACATGAGTAGAAGTGGCGGTTTGCTGATGGCTGAAAACTAAAAAAATGCATAAATCTCGGTTAATATTCAAGATAGAGAATAAGTGTATATAACAATATTTATAGTACATGTAATTTACAATACGATTGGTTCTATAGAATTTCTCCTCGCAGTGGTCCTATTCCAGTCGTTAAAGAAGTTGACCTTCCTTTTTCCATAAAACGATTTGGTTACGACCATACAAACATTTTGACCGCTAGAGCGTCATATATATATATATATATATATATATATATATATATATATATATATATATATATATATATATATATATATATATGTAAATATGTTTTTTTGAACGGACCTCATTTTCGACATCTGGCTGGATTCGATGGACATTTGAAGAAATGTTTTGAAAATCGCGTCATGAGCACGACCTCAATGACTAATTGAAGGTAAAAGTGCTAATACACAGTCGAAGCATATGGTCAAGTGAACAGATGACATGACGAGACGACGTTACGTTAACAAGACTACGAATTGCTGTACACATTGTTGACACACATATTTGATTTAGATATTCAGTGAGTTATTCCTGTAAATTGTTTCTGTCCTTTTTTTAACCCCACCCCTACAGACGGGATTTCCCGCCTAAAAGTATTGCTGATCAGCCGTGCCCAACTTAAATTTGAAGTTGCCGTTACACCGGCTTCTTGAAATCCTTTCCGTTCCAGAACTTGGGAAATCTGCTTAAATTTAGCAGCTCAACCGCGATGGACGTAACGACACTTCCAGACAGTATTGAAACATATTTTTTGTTGTATCTGTTTTGTTATGACATGTTTTCTAATTTATCAGGTGTTGCAAAATACGTTTCTGCTTAGTTGGATTATTATTACCGAATGTATATAGAGTTTATGAAATAGCTGATCAAATTATTGTAAATCAGTTTGGGAATTATGAGATGAGTGGGCGTGTTAGAAATGAGCCTGGCTAAATAGTTTCGTACTGATTTTAATATATAATAATATTTAGTTAGTTTCCACTTGAACTATTTGTGACGTTGAGAGCAGTTAATTCCAATATTAAATATTCAGAGAACTTTCGGCCAGCAACCTGTTTGTATACATAATTGAACTGCAGCCTGTTATTAACACATGTTTATTATTTAAGCAGTCCGCTCTCATTATATAAACATAAATTGTTTGGGGCGAGTAAACAATAAAGTTTACTGTTTTTATACTTAAATGGCCCCGTTTGGTTTAATACACCAGGTTTTAATAGTAAATAGCTTTTAGCAAATATTCATTTATGGTTTGATCGCTTGGTTACTTGCTAATTCATGCATTTACCATATTGTATTTCTAAACGTTTCATTTAAAATAAAGACAAAGTTTTAGCAGATTTCCCCGAAGAGGAATCAGCTATTCAGTTGTACTCATGGAGTGATTTTCGAAATATTTCTTCAAATGTGTTTGATCCTACCCAGGAGATGACGAAAATGAGGTCCGATCGAAATTATATATATACACTCTAGCAGTCGCAATTTTTTTTTATATTCAATAGTTTTATGTTAAAAGAAAAATCTTGTTCGTTAATAGCTGCAATTGGACCAGTGGGAGGGGGGGGGGGAGTTAGAGGGAGATTTTCGAAAATTCGAATCATCTCCGTTCTTATACGTCGGATCGACAAATTGTATAGAACCAATATTATTGAAAATTAAATGTACTATAAATATTGCTATATATATTTATTTATTTAATATCTCGGTTAATGTTCAAGATAGAGAATAAATGTGAATAGCTATATTTACAGTATATTTCATTTGCAATAAGATTCATTCTATACAATTTTTCGGTCCAACTTATAGTAACGGAGATATTTCGGTTTTTCAAAGTTCTTTCTCTCTAACCCTCTTGGTCCGAATTCGGCCGTTAACGATCTGTATTTCTTTTTACATAAAACGACTAAATACCGAGTTGAAGGCCACAAACTAATAAATGCAAATATCTTGGTTAATAATCAAGGTATTGAAAAGTTGTATATAACAACATTTACAGAATATTTTATTTGCAATAAGATTGATTCTATTAAATGTTTTGATCCATAACGTAGGATTTTTTGAAATTTGTTTCCTCTAAACCACCCTCCTACTCATCCGATTTTAGTCGTTAACGAACTCTTTCTTTTTACATAAAACGACTAAATATCGAATTTGTTAACTGGGATCTATGTCATCTATTTGATGAAATTTGTCGAAAGTCGCGTCATGAGTACAACCTCAATAGCTGATTTCCCTTAAGGCTAATCACCTAATATAGCGTACTTGGACTGTTTGCTTTAGTACACTTGCTTCAATCGATGGACCTCGAAAGTAACTGACATTTTTGTTATGTATATTTTTGTCTGACCCTTATTTTTTAATATTTAAGATATAAAACCAAATTAATCATGTTAGGGTGTTTCGTTGTAATGTTATCTATTTACGTCTACTTCATGTAATTATGGCTAATCAGGAAGGGTTATGTACTGCTTGTCACCCTTTTCTAGACAGGGTGGATCTATGTATTTAGCGAGGTTTTCACTGAATAAATTCCTTTTGCTCAGGTGGAAATCGAACCCACGATCTATTTTTAGTAATTTTGTTTCATTTTGTTATAGTTTCATATTAAAAATAATTCTTCGCCGACATATAGTACCATGCATAGTTCTTTTTGTTTATATCTTGATACTAAAAATTATCTGTATAGTAATGAGAAACCCAGGTGCGATGCGAATGTTTCTAATTAAATCACTAGATAACCTCGCATTGAAGAAGAGCTATATAAATCTTACAAGTACAAAGATCTTTAATATAAAGCAATGCCATGAATATAGACTTTTTTAGAAGATTTCCCTTAAGGGGGAAGTCAACTATTGAGGTCGTAATCATGACGCGATTTTCGAAATTTTTCTTTAAATGTCCATCGATCCTACCCGATGAGATGAATAAAATCAGGCCTTTTTCACACACACACACACACACACACACACACACACACACACATATATATATATATATATATATGTGTGTGTGTGTGTGTGTGTGTGTGTGTGTGTGTGTCTGTCTGTTAACACTCTAGTGGTCGCAGTTTTTGTTTAATCGTCACCAAACTCGGTATTTAATCGTTTTGTGTAAAAACGAAGATCAAGTTCGTTAACGGCTGAAATCGGACCAGTGGGAGGGAGGTATTTCGAAAATTCGAAATATCTCCCTTACTACTACTGTTAATACTATTTGTCAAATTTCCCTTTTGAACAAAATCGATTTAGAAGTAAGAGTGGGAGGGGGTTTACAAGATGTCGAATATTCGAAGAAATCGAATCTCCGTACGTGTTATAGAAAAAAAATTGATTTCCCTTTCTGCCCCCCCCCCCTCAAAAAAAGGATATTTTTAAGGAGCGGGGGTAGTTAGAGATGTGAAATTTGTAAATTCCAAATATCTGAGTTATTATACATCGGATCGTAAAAATGTATAGTATCAATCTTATTGCAAAATGTAATGCCCTATAAATGTTTTATATGCATATTTTCTCTAATATGAATATTGACGGAGATCTTTGGAACCTTTACATTTCAGCCTTGAGTAACTCCTACTCATGTCATAATTCCAAAAGCTATACTACATGAACCTCTTTATTCTAAGCTTAAATACCAAATATTGAATTATTGATTAAGGAAAATCTACTTAGTTTACGCCGCTCCTGCGCGAAGGACTTTTTATTTATCGTTCTTTATTATATATCCTACTATATAGTGTATTAATTGCACATTCCAATGTCCTTGGATGGAAAAATATTACGGAATAAGTTTATCAATCTGAAGGTAGTATATTAAAAGATAAGTTCTTTCGGAAAGGCTTTTATTGCCTGAAGAGCTTAAATTTGAAAATGCTTATTTTGTTGAAACTCTTTTATAAAGACTTGGAGAAACGGACTAAATTGTCATTAATATAATACTCCAACTCTGAATTCCACAGACTTAAAAAGTCGGTGTAAATAAGTTTAATTAATTATGAAGGTAAGTATTTAGCTCTTAAGATTAAGACTCAAGTCTTAGGAATTCACAATTTACTCTTGACATAGAAAGACTGAAAATGAGAAAAGAATAAAAAAAGAAAAGACTTTTATATATATAAAAGGCGAATAAAGATGAATTCTCTATTTTAAATGTCAACAGATTCAAAAAATAAAATAAAATGTTCCATTTTACTGTCAATAGCTTTATTACGTCGAGTTTTTCTTTAAATACGGTTGCAAGAGTTTAGAAGTATTAAATTATCAAAGGTAGAAAATTCAGGCCTTATTCAGGGAAGAACTCTTCAAACTGTACTCGAAAAACTTCCTTACACAAAGGCACTTATGTTTCCCTCGAATAAATATGTTTTAACAGAGCAATTCTAAGCAATTGTTTCTGTATTTAGATTGTTAAATTAAACACACACACACACACACTCACGTCCCCTTTTGCAAATACCGCTAATATGTGGAGGGTAATGTTTGTGTGTTTTGTGTGCACAGTTTTATACACACACATATATAGATATATGTATAAAATTATAACCTCTATCTGTACATTGATTTTTTTTTCTCGAAATTTAACGATAACTTTTCGTTTCACATGTCATAGACACCATAACTGCGTTTTGTTTCTTTGGTGTCTGTTTGTTGCCTTTTCACGCATAAACGGGTGAACCGAATTTTATGAAACTTGGTATGTATATTACTACTAACCCAACTTAGACTTTAGGCTATATTAATTTTCTCTGAGACGAGCAGGAGTGGGGGTTATAAGGGAGGCCCGAAATTAAAATTAGTGATATTTCGTTTGCTATTGGTTTTTCGGCAAACGTGCACATAACAAAAGTTGTTTATTTTGTTATTTAGAGTAACATTTGTTGCATTCACTCTTTTCGTTAAATTAAGTAAACACGGGATATACGCTAAAACTATAGCGGGAGTCATTAATTTTATTAGTGCGTTTTTAATGAATGCTTATTATGAAAAATGATTTTATTTTTAGTCACATATAACTAATATGATTCAGATTAGTGAGGTTATATATCTCCGTCGCCTCCTCATTTATTTATTTTTCCTCGTAAATGACATTGTTATTTATTTCAATAGAAATGTAACTATAAGAACATTTCCGTTATTTAATTTGATATAATGTATTATTTAAACAAAGTCATGCTGAATTGGCACAAGGAGTGACAGCGGAAGTTATTGGGATCAAACTGTTTGGTTTTGTTAATATATTATCTTATTTCCGATATCTTGATGTTATTGAAACAATTATGTACCATCATAATAATTAGACGTTAATGGTAATATCATAAGAAAAAAGACAATATCCGTTTAAACTTGATATGATTTAAAGTATTAATTATTTTTAGGGTAATACTATTATTTAATTCAATCAGGTAGATACATTATTAAAATAATACTTTGAATCAATAATTCAAGGAAAACGATGGTTATAGCCCTCATGCTGGAGCAGAAGATAACTGGAGCCTAAACAGGTAATTGAGTTAACTCATTTCCAGTGAAATGCTAGCATTACTGGAAGTGATTTCCACTGAGCTCTGCTATTAAGAATATAATCTAATGTACAAAACTATGCTTAAACGATATGTGCTCGGATTGGTTTTTGACAGGAAATAAGTTTCATTATATATTTAATTGTAATAAATGCTATCCATGATTATGGTTTGAAATATTCAAAAAGGTGAGTTAAAAAGTGGAGAGAGATAGATTAGGAGCACATTTTTATTTATTCTTCAAAAGTAAAATTTCTCATTTATGTCACCAGCCTGCCCCCACGGGAAAACAATGCGCCCAGGCGGGAAGTAAACCTTGAAGCCTTGCCCAAAAAAATTACTATCATGTACAGTTTGTCACCCTTTTGTTATATATATCTTTCTCTTACACAAGTTTTTTTTAATATTAAATGATATAAAGCAAATTAAGTTTTTTTTTCTATTATAACAGTGTAACGTTATCTATTTACGTCCACTTTATGTAACTTTGGCTAATCGGGACGGGTTATGTACAGCTTGTCACCCTTTTGTTATGCATATCTTTCTCTTACACTAGGTTTTTTTTTTTTTTAAATATTTAATGATATAAAGCCAAATGGATATTCTTCAATTATAACGGTGTAACTTTATCTATTTACGTCCACTTAATGTAACTGTGGCTAATCGGGATGGGATTAAAGAAATTCCAATTGCTCAGGTGGAAATCGAACCCAAGGCCCTAGCTTACTAAGTTTGTTTTGTTCTTTTTAGTTTCATAATAAGGTAATTCTTCGCCGAGATATAGTAGCATGCACAGTTCTTTTTGTTGATTTCGGGATACTAACAATTATCTGTGTAGTAATGAGAAACCCTGGTGGGATACGAAAGTTTCTAATTAAATCAATAAATAGATGACCTCGCATCGAATGAAGCCGCATAAAAGAAGTGCAAAGAAGTTTAAATAAATGGCATGAATAAAAGGGTGGTGGTGGGGCAGAGAGGAATTTTAAAAATTCAACAATTTTCCATTATTATACGTCTGATTGAAAAACTTTATAGGACTAATCCTCCAGACATCTATCGACACAGAATCCCCAAAAGACGTCCAAAATATGATGGAAGAACTCTGAATCAAGTGTTAAACACGAGATGGTTATCGTCAAATTGCAATTTAGTATAAATGAAGCCAGATTTCCCACGACTGTCACTTATTTACATTTATCTCAAAACGTAAAAGTTCGATGGGACCAATATTTCGTATTTAGGCTTCAAATAAAGTGCTTCGTAACATAACAGCTTATTATTAGTATGACATGAGTAGAAGTGGGTGTTTACTGAAGGCCGAAAACTCAAAAAATTGCAAATATCTTGGTTATTAATCAAGATACTGAAAAATCGAATATATATACAGCATTTAAGGAACATTACATTTACAATACGATTGGTTTTATACAATTTCTCGACATGACGCATAATAACGGAAATTTTAAGAATTTTCGAAATTCCCTCCTATAAACCCCCCTTTCACTGGCCAGATTTCAGCCATTCACGAACTTGCTATTTATTTTTACATGAAACGTTTAACAAACAAAAATTGCGACCGCTAGAGCGTTAACAGTCACACACACACACACATATATATAGTTTTGATCGGATCTCATTTTCGTCATTTCGTGGAGTGATATTTTGGCAAATGTTTGGCGTTATGAGTTCGACCTCCGTTTGCTAACATGTTATGCAACCTGCCGGAATTGTAACAAAATTAACAATTGCACCTATTCCTTTCTGAGACTATTAAAGTATTTCAGGCAAAACAAAAAAAGTGTATTATATAAGTTATTCTCCTTGGAGAATTACGGTTATACTGACTTTGGGGAATAATTTTGGAGCATTGCCAATTCTTTTATGAAAAAAGATAATAAATATGGCGAGATCAAATAATAATAAGAATGGCGAGTTCAATTCCTGCCTGGGAAATAATAGTAATTTATTCAGTGACGGAATTCATTAAATAAAATGCTTAGTCCTACCCATTCAAGAAAAGTGCGGTAACCTGTAGATAACCCGTCCCAGGTAGCCTTAGTTGGAAAAAGTAAATAAATATGGCTGAGTTGAAATGAAACCTTTTTTTTCGCCTGAGAATTAACAATCTATATTGTGTAGGTGCTCTTTGCCTTTTCTACAAGAAGAATGTAAAATCTAGTATCTCCCCTACACGAAAATCTGAAAAATGAAGAAAATACTTTTTAGTACCTACTTAAGTTTCCTCCTCCGTGTAGAAGCAGAATAATTTTAAATAAAAAAAAATAGTAAACAATAATTAATAGAAAAAGGAAGGCACTTGATGAGGTTTAGTCCATTGTACCACTTCTGGATCAAACCTGAGGGAGTAATTTAATAAATATTAAATCATATTTCAGGATTTTTTTTTCTACAAATATTATTGACATTAGCGCTACTGTACAAAATTAATAACAATATAAAAAGGTTTTATCTTGTCCTTACACTAAATATCCAATTGTAACATGAGATAAACTGGCTATAAACACTGAAGTCAAGTACAGCCAATGATCTAAATAATTAATTAGACTTTGCATAATACCTATAACAACAATAATAAGGGAATATTATCATTTTCCGACCAATTTAACAGGTAATTGAATAATTAATTCCTCAGAATTGATTTGTGGCCGATGTAATGCATATGTAATTTATGTTTGCGTTCTATTGTATTTGTTAGCTACAATATAGTTAACTTTTTTCCATTCTTGATAACGAAATATTTCCCTTCTTTGGTGTATTTTGGAGCTTAGTATTAGATTCTGTTAGGGAAAAATATTGACGATGAACTCATTTCCAGTTCCATCAATTTTGGAAAAATATCTTAAATTATCCATTGATACTACGAAATGAGGTCCATAAAAATTGTGTGTGTGTGTGTGTGTGTATATATATATATATATATATATATATATATATATATATATATATATATATATATGTTTGTGTGTGTGTGTGTGTGTGTCTGTTAGCACTCTAGCGGTTGCATTTTTTTTCGTTGATCGTTACCAAACTCGATAATTAAGAGTTTTTTGCAAAAAGATGAAGTTCATTAATGGCCGAAGTGGGAGGGGGGATTTTCGAAAATTCGAAATATCTCCGTTACTATAAGTGGGATCGAAAAAATGTATAGAACCAATCTTATTGCGAATTAAATTAATTAAAACCTTTCTACGTTTTTGTCTTTTAACCTTTTACTTTGTTAGATATATGCAAATACGTTTCGTTCATCCGCCCACGCCCCCTCCCTTCTTTGTTTCTTGGTCTACTAAAATTTAAGTTATTAAAATATAAATTATTCTGATTCATTATAAATTCCAGTACTAGATTAGCAAATAGTTTGCAATAAAGTTAATGTGTTATATTCAGGTGTATATCAGTAATTGTTTTTCTTTCTAGATCTGTTCAGCTCTCAGTGTTTGCCAGACCTATTTGCTTACAATTCATAAGCCGTTTCCGTTGGGAGCTTATTAAAATTAACTTAAAGATTTCTCATTACCTATTGTATTTACTCACGGTGGTGTTGTGTTAGCAGTAAGCAGATTTCTCTATTGTAAAACTTCACTTGGGAAATCTGCTTAGTTTACGCAGCTCCCTCCTTACGATGAATTTTCATTTTTTGTAACCTGTATTGATTCGTTTGATCGTTACCAAATGGTAAATATCCATTATACGGAACTTGAAAATGATTCATAATCAGGACAAACATTTTACATCCTCAAAAAATTTGAATTCCAAAAAGTGTTAGTAAGTTTGCTGTATTAGTCCGTTACCTAATTTTGTTAAATAGCCAGTTATGAAGAATATCTGAAACTCTTAATTATTATTTATTTTTGTCTAAAAAGATAATTATTAAAACATCTACACTGTTTAATTGTTAGAATTAAGTTATTCAAACAAAACTTTGGTGTTTAATCACTTGTGCAAATTTGAATTTCTTCACCAGCTATTTCATCGTTGCTTAATTTTATTTCTTACATTACAGTTTATGTATTTTCTAGGGGCTCATATACAAAATACCTCTGTTTTTTTTTTCTTGTTTATATTTTTACAAACTATTTCCACATTTATTTTCCGTTGGCTTCTTTTGAATATTTAGGATATTATTGTAAAGCTTAGTCTGCCTTTTACCGGTTGTCCAAACTTAGTTTACAGGGATATTCTCACCGACTAACTCCAGATGGGCGGGGGAGGGGTGTAATGGAGGCAGGCTAGAAACGACAGGTCGCAATATTTCTTTTTATCTTTTTTTAGCAGATTTTCCTTCAGGGGAATAAGTAGTTGAGGTTGTACTCATGACGTGATTTCTGAAACTTTTCTTCAAATGTCCATTGATCCTACCCAGATGAATTATAACGAATTATACCCTTAACCACCCCGTTCAAAATTATATCGATATTTTCAAAATTACATCCGTTCAATATTATATCGATATATAAATATCGAGCGGTAATAGATATATTTATCTATTACTTCTCTAGCGGTCGTAATTTTTCTCTTATCGAAATTTGGAAAATTCGAAATATCTCCATTATTATACATCAGATCGAAAAGTTTTATATACTCCAAAATTTAATTGCCTATCAATGTTATATACATATTTCCTCTAGTCCTGAATATTAACCGAAATATTTGCATGGTTTATTTTTTAGCCTTCTGTAAACTCCTAATCCTAGTGACGTCATCTTATGTATACGCTGCTATATCATGAACTCCTTAATTGGATTTTACTGTGTAAGATACGTATATGCAAATACGTTGTGTGATAGCGTCTTCATTTAACAATTTACGTTCTTAATCTTCGCATATGTTTATTTGTTCTATGCTATATTCGATATTCAACTGTTTCATTCAGTACTAATGATTGGCTTAAGGGCCGAAATCGGACATGGAAGAGGGGGGGTGAGGATTTAATAATTTCCAAATATCTCTGTTTTACATAGAAATAGAGAATATATGATGAGATGAGATCACAAGTGTGTTAATACCAGATCGAAATCTACCCAACCCCTTCGTGACAGACCTTTTTTTTTCAAATAGGACCATCAGTTAAGTTGTTCATGTTTTTGTTTGGGTTATTCATTTATTGTACATTTTTGACGGATAAATATCTTTAATTAGAATACTGTCACCCACAGACTGGGTAACAAGACTGCCAAGCTCAGTGGAGAAGGGCGTGGGTTTATAAATTAAACTTCAATAGTTAGAAAATTAAAATAATAAGGGCGCCACGTTGTTTGTTTTCTCAGGTAACAACGAAAACCAATATTCTACAAACAAATCAGTTTATTTACAATAATAACTCAACTATAATTATCTCTTGAACAATAGAAGGAAAATACTAAATACATAAATGATTATACAATACTTCCCATGGGGACTTTTAATTACAAACTAATAGGCCTTTTCTTTTGAATAGTGTATACACAATAACTGTACTTAGGTACTTTTCGTACGATGAAATAACTGCTATTCTTCTAGCTGTATAACATTCCGATCCCCCAAAGCGTTTATCCGGAGCCAAAAATCCTCACTAGAGCTCGAGGTGGACGCTGCTGTCAGCTGCTCGCTTGTCCCCCGCCGATCGCTTCTTGCCTTAGGCTCTCGCGCAGCCCGTCCCGCGCACCAATCTCCTGCCTATCTTCTTTCTCAATCGCCCGTCTTCGGCGACGGTAAAAATGGGCCGTAACAATACACAATCATTTTTTGGAGAAATTTCCTCAAATGTCCATCGTTCCTACCTACGATTGCAATTTTTGTTTGATCGTTACAAAACTTGATATTTAAACGTTTTATGTAAAACTAAAGATCAAGTTCGTCAATGGCTGATATCCGACCACTAGAAGAGGTTTAGAGTGTGGAAGTTTGAAAATTCTTAATTTCTCCGTTCATAAGCGACGGATCGTAAAATTTTATTATACCAATATTACTGCAAATGTAATGTTCTATAAATGTTCTTATGAGCGTGCTTTCACTATTTTCATTATGATACGAGATATTTGCAATTTTAGTTTTAGCCTTCAGTAAACCCCCACTCCTACTCAAGTCATATTGAGTTCCCTGCGTGACAGACTTAATTGTATATAATTTCAATGTGATACCATTTTTGTAAATAATAAATCTTTAAAAGTCTGATGATTTTTTTTTTGCATTGTTTCAGGTTGCGTGATGACGTCGAGGTTGACGTGTTGAGTGACCACTATGAAGGAGGTAACACGGAGCAGACTTCCCTTCTCATCAAGAATGCTACACGGGTCGACATGGGCAACTACACATGCGTACTTGCTAATGAAGTAGGCGATATGCCTTCACAGAACTTCGTCTACGTCTCCATATACTGTAAGATTTTTGTGCTTGAGTATTAATACTGTTAAGTTCTTCGGGTATTGACCGTGTCTCCATTTTTGTTGCCAACGTTTCGCTAGACATGCTTCTAGCTTCCTCAGGGCTATCTCTGAGACTGAATGAGTCCATTCTTCCAGTCGATTCTTCTTAATGAGTATTGTTCGTCATTTTGCTAATTAAAATGTTTTCATTTTTCATACTTACAAATTTTTCTAAGAAGCAATAAAATTTATTCCCCCCGTGTTCATAATTTGAATTCAAGCGATCTATGATCTCTCCCAATCGGCCTGTGACTAAACCTCTTTCTACGACGAGGTGTTGTACGAAAAGCATTATCAGGCTTATCCATGGGAGTCCATGAGCCCCGATTCATTGTGTTTGATTTTATCGCAGCCACCTTCTCTCCTTCTCAGTGGGAATCCGTTACCCTTGACACTCACAGTTTGGAATTGCCCAATAATTACCTCAGCTAATTACCCCCCATCACCACAAGCTGAGCGCCAGCCAGACAAAACCGGTTCATACCTTTTGCCCCACCCTGTACTTTCATTGGAGATTCGAGAGACACCTAATGTTATTTGAGATCTTCCAGTTTCTAATATTTCTTACCGTTTTATCGGTGCAATTGGTCTGGAGATAATCATCATGATCTATAGGATTTGTGGGTAACCACTGGCCCCCGGCAAGGTATGATCCGGCCCACGAGACCTTTTGAAAAACCCAATTAAACAAAAATATTACACTACTTACTCCAAATGAGGGAGATGAGAGATTTATGCGTTCGGCAGTTCTTATAAATGCAACGTTGTTTCTTTCGAAATTTCTTTTTGCCTTTGTATCAGTGGAATCAATCCAAATATCTAAGGATTAGTTTCCCAAATTCAAGCTCATAGGTTTCATTGATTTCGGTGTCGCTATTTAACTTTTGTCGTTTGTAATAATTCCAAATTTTACTGTTTAATTATAATGTTGTACCTATTTTTTTTTCATTTTATGTTGTTATTTTAATAAATTGTATTATAATTATAATTGTCATTATAACTTCATGTCTGATATCTATCGTTATAAATTATTAACACTACTTTCAAATGCACTACTTTTAAAAGCGCCCGCGAACGTATTTGCACACTTAAGTTTGGCCCGCAACATGTCAAAGGTTACCCATTCCTGATCTAAAAGCTACGCCTTGAAGTTGCAATCATTGTGTTCTATCTAAAGTTGCTTGATGTCTTCAAAATATTAATTTCTAGGCCTTCTTACCCTATGCCCAAGTAGTTTCACTCTCTTTTCTTCCATTGCCTTTATAAGACTTTATCTCTCACTTACCTCATTTAGAACGTGTTGGATTTGATTTGAGTCCAACTTGTTCAACGCCAGATCCACATTTCCATTGCTTCCAACCTATTTATTTTATTAGCTTTTGTGGAGAGTCCAACTTTCGCCCCCGTAAGGCAGTGCACTCCATACGAAAGACTTAGCAAACATTTGTTTTGGTATCCATGTTTATAAGTTGAAATGCTTCTTTTACCTTTAAAGGCTTGCTTTGCAAGTGCTATTGTTCTGTGATGATGCTCCCTTATTTAAAAAAAACTTCGCGTTTTCAAGCACAATGTTTCCAATTCTAATATTCATAATTCTTACTTCTCTTCGACCAGAACTTTTTTTTTATGAGCATTTATTTTGAGTTTTAAATGATCTAGCTCTCAGTATGAATGAATCATAGTTATTTTATTTTCCTTTCGTTTAAAATTGTTTACATCTTCCTATTTTTTGTTAACTGAGCTCACCTGAGCCTAATTTGTTTGTATTTCGTAGACTATTGTTTTATTTGTAATTGTTTCTCTGGTTTTTATATTGTGTTATTTTCATTTTTACCCTTCCCCCTGGTAGGCTTGTTTTTATTATTGTAGCTCACAAGTATGAGCATTGTTGAAAGGACCAGATGGTCGATAAGTTCTCAATGCCTTCTATAAATGCTTGAGTATGATGCACTAATACGCGAACAAGGGCCATAGACCTTCTTGTCAACTCTGCACAAAATTTGGTCTATAGACGGAGTTATAATACTACTGCTATTAAAAGATTCCAGGTCTTTCAAAAGCTGTTTATAAAACCAGAATCCCAAAGTAAACCCGAATTAGCTTAGGCGCAGGAAGTCTTGAGTGACTTCCTCTCTCCTCTTAGGTATACTTGTAAGTCACCATTTCTAAGCCGTATGTCAGAAAATTACTCATGGAAATGCCAAGCGTTGCTACAGGGTTCTGGTGGTCAAATGGTCAGGTCCAGCTGGCACGCATTTCCTATCGTGGGATGCTGCCATTACAACCTATTCTGAGCTGAGTTATGGCAAGAACACCGCCGCTCCTTCTGCAAGATAGGTCTTTACCGAAATCAGCTGTTGTGGGTGACGCACATGACGAGATTATCGAAAAACAAGTTCAAGTAGTCCCTTGATCTTAACTTGGAGAAAAGGCTTGAAAAAAGAATATATATACCGGTATACGTTGTCTGAAGGGATCTTTATTAGGAGAGATACATGCAAATTTCATATGTAATGACGTCATTAATTAAGATTTTACTGCATTTAGCCAAAACTGTTTGTTTCATCTGTACCATAATTAATATTTATTTTTTTAAATCTGCAATTAAGATCATATTAGTTAATTGCTGATAACTGACGAGGAAAGGGGAGAGGGAATTGGAAAATTCATAATATCTGCATTATTTAGTGGGATCGAAAACTGTTATTGAACCAATCTTGTTTAACTATTGATGGATGCTCTACATTTGTTGGTCAAAACATTTTCTCATAACTCAAATATTAAGCTGATTTTCAGCCTTTAATAAACCCCCACTAAGACTTATGGAATTTTGACTTAGAAAGAGAGAATATATAGCGAGGTGACTTAACTAGTGTCATTCCAACACGGGGAAAATATTAGTTTATATTAAAATTTCTATCAATAACAGTACCCCAAAGCTTTTTGTGTAATATTTTATTTATTTGCAATACATCCAAAATGATCGATAAAACGTATGTTCTGTAATAAATCGTGATTAGGTGATGGAATGACACCCAGATGGACTACTTTTGTGCCATTCCTGCAGGGATATCATTTATTACAGAATAAATAAAACAAGTACTTACTATTTAATCTGCACGGGGCAATAGCTGAATGATAAAATCGCACTTGGTAAATGCGGTTTGTTAGTTTCTGCAGCCCCTGCGTATCTAATGTTTTTCATATATGCCTATTTTAATTCAGTTATTTTTTATTTGCAGTCAAACCAGAGACGAGAGTCAGCCTTCACCCTCCATCGCCTGTCATAGCATCTGAGGACGTGAACGTGACCCTGAGCTGTGACGTGGAAGCAGGCAACCCCCAACTCCTGACCCACGTCCGATGGTTCCTGGATGGCGAGAGTATCGCCTCACTCCCTAACTGCACCAACTCCACCTTCTGCGGGCTCAACCCTAGCGAGGTCTTCCTCGACGGTATAACTACCGTCTTCCACGGCAACTGGACCTGCAAGGGGAAGAACGATGCTGGCTGGGGACCCATAAGCCCAAAGACAGAACTCATTGTATACTGTAAGTATTTTTTTTTTTTTTTTTTTTTTTTTTTTTTGGCACAAGAAAGTGTTTATAACTCCTCCCAACAGCTATGGGATGGAGCTACCTCCTTTTTGCAGCAAACCCTCCAATTGTCAAGGTTATTCATTCGCGAGCCGCTACAAGATCATAAGTGTGCTATTCTTGCACGTGAGAAATCTGTTTAGTTTACGCAGCTCACGTGAGGGACTTAATAACTCTATGTAGGTGAGATGTACGTGAAGAGTGTATGGTCTAACAACTCTTTTGGAAGAAAAGTTCGTCGCTAAGACGTACCGCTTAAGTTTAACTAAAGATATTCTTGGCCAGTTACTACAGTGTAACTAAATTAAGACTGCAATGAAACCATGTATTTCACTTCAGATTTTTTTTAAGTGTAACAATATCTCCTTTCGGATTAACTATTGGTTAGTGTACCATAGTGTAGTAATGCTTAAAAGCTTGACTGCAATTTCTTTTAAAGATCAAAATCTAAATATATCTTCAATATTTTAACATACACTATATATTTTAAACAATGGTGTCCAAATTCTTTGGACAGCTACATGTTCATTATTAATTCATTTTTGAACCTCTGACACGGTACCAATGAGTAGGTAGACAACGAAAGAAGTTGCTAGTAACTACTAAATATAATCATAGCTTTATTAATAAGATAACTTCCTAATGAAAAAGCTAATAAGGCGTCAGGACTTTGAAAGTTGTTTATTTTAAGCATTTTTCCCTTCTGTTCTTACATAATAATGATTTTATTATAAAGTTTTAGTTATTTTTAATATTAAAGGAATTCTAATTAAAACTTCTTCATTTCTAACAAGTTTTAACTCCGTTACTTATGTTAAATTAACATTTCTTGTTCTTGAAAGTAACTACACTGAAATATTCATTATAACTAATTACATAGTTGCTTGTTGCTTTGATGTCGGGGAGCGTCAATAATACACTTTTACACTGCTAATAGTTTGCCTTAATATCCACTAATTACGTCTTGAAAATTTAGAAAAATACTATCCCAATTCGAAAATTAGCATTTACTCTCTTTAAATATGAATAATTTTGCCCTTTTTGTTCTCTAAAGCCTCACTTACAACATGCAAGTGGGGGAAAACTGGAGGTTAGAGTAAATATGTAGTCTGCCTGCTCTACTGGTTAATGCCATTCATAGTCAGTTTATGAAGAGAGGTGGCTTCTAATCAATCTGGTATTCAGTGGGATTTTAGCAGACTTCCCTTTGGGGAAATAAGCTATTGAAGTTGTACTCATGTCAAATGTTCATCGATCCTATCCTGGAGATGACAAAAATGAGAGCCGTTCAAAATTTGTTATATACTTATATATATATATATATATATATATATATATATATATATATATATATATACGTCCGTTAACAGCAACAATCGGACATCCGATGGGGGGGGGATTTTGACAATTCTTAATATCTCCGTTAATGTTCTATTAATGGTGTCATGTTCGTTTTTTTCACTATCTTGATTATTAACCGAAATATTTTCATTTTTTGCAGATTTCCCTTAAGGGAAATCAGCTATTAGGTCGTTCTCATGACGCGATTTTCGAAAACTTTCTTCAACCTAGGACATGACGAAAATCAGGTCAGTTCAAAATTATATATATATATATATATATATATATATATATATATATATCTATATATATATATTTGCCTGATAACGCTCTAGCGATCGAAATTATTGTTTGATCGTTACGAAACTCGATCTTTAACCGTTTTATGTAAAAAGACAGATTAAGTTCGTTAATGGCTGAAATCGGACCAGAAGGAGGCGGGGATTTTCAAAAATTCGAAAGATCTCCGTTATTATGCTTCGGACCGAAAAATTGTATAGAGGCAATCTTTTTGAATACTAAATTTACTTTAATTATTGTTATATACATTTATTCTCTATCTTGAATATTAACCGAGATATTTGCATTTTTATGAAGTCGTGGGACACGTGGTCGGGTATCGTTCGGATTAGTTCGGCCGTTTTCGTAACTGTTCGGCTCTGGTGGAAGCTTCTTCTAACCTTACCTGTCGTTTCTAACCTTACCTTACTTTTGTTATTTTGTGAGATTTATGCAAATACGTTCTATTTACCTCCCTTCTATAGTTTTTGGACTACTAAAATTTGAGTTATTAAAATATAAATTATTCTTACAATTCAGAAGCCGTTGCAGTTGGGAATTTATTAACCCTCCAAAGCCTAGAATTTTTTTTCTGTTGAAATTTTTGATTATTTTGGCATTTTTATGTTTATTGGAATATAATATATACATTTATACCAAATACTGAAATTTAGTACTGATGGATTATGAGATAAGCCCTGTTGCCGTATGGCAACAGTAGGCTCCTGAAGACAAAAAACCTGTAAATATTGAAAATTGGAATTCCATAATAAAACACTTTAATATATACATTTAAATTTATTTACATATAATACAGACTAATGTAAATGCATATTCTAAAAAAATTACATATTTTTATATTATTTTTTATGGTAGGCGGCAAAGTGAGGTATACAAAGTCCAACGTCACACTTTATGCATTTTGTTCTGATTATGGATTTGCATGAAGTAAACCCACATCGTCTTTTCTTCTCAATCGGTCCAACTAAGTGATCAAGCCTGTCATACTTTATTTCTTCGTTTTGACGACCTGGTTGAACAAGGGAAAATCTGGATGCTGTCGGACCTGGGGTTCGCCTCTCTGTCTTGTATTTTATTAGGTAGGTCTGTGCTAATTCCCGTCGAAATTGTAATTTTGTCATTTTTTTTCCTGATGCCTTACAAATGTTCCAAGCATTGTTGACGGCAGCGTCTAAAAGCCAAGTAAAAATAGGCCAATAATATTTTTTTCCCCTAATTGATACCCTGAATGTGTTGATATCTTGGTTCATTCGGTCACATCCTCCCATAAACGTGTTATATTGCTGTATTATATGCGGTTGGGGGACTTGAATAATTTTTTTATCCTGGTGGGAATATCTTCTTGCTGAACTTAGCGGTTCTATGCCATAACATGTTGACGCCATTGTCACGACACTGTTGTCCTTCCATCTTACAAGAAATATCCCATCATTTTTTTCTATTATGTAGTCCATAGTTCCCCTCCGCTCTTTTAGCATTTCCTTTTTTGTTTTAAGGGGATAGCTTTTGGGAATTCTGTTATCCCTAATTGTACCAGTGGCCCAATAACCCCTATCTTTGAGGTGTTTGAGCAAGTTGAATCCGGTGAACAAATTATCACAAAATATATGATAAGGTAAATTTTGTAATGCCTGTGGTATGTCATCCAACATTCGTAATAGTGGTGCTGAAGCCTTGCCAAACAGTATTTCATAATCTGAATTAGGCCTAAGACTTTTTCCTTGGTACAATTCAAAATTTGCTAAGTAACCATTTGTTGTACTTAGTGCCCACGTCTTATAGCCAAACCTAATCGGTTTGTTCCTTATGCATTGCTTACATGGGTGTTTGCCAAAATATTCAATCATACTCTCATCATAGCTTAACTGTTGAGTAGGTACGAAATGTTTTAAGAAATTTTTCTGAAGCAAATTCATGAGGGGTCGCAATTTGCAAAACTTATCTGTCATGTCCAAACATGTGTTATCTACAAAATGCAAAAATTTCATTATATTGATGAATCTATCTCGTCTCATTGCGTCAGAAACCATGCCATTATGCATATCATTTACAGAATCCCAATAAAACCGTTTTCCTGGCAATACGCAATAGCCTGACAAAATAAGGATGGCCAAAAAACATTTTATTTCTTCAATAGAAATTTGTGGGTCCAGAAATCCTCCATATTGTGCATATCGCCGTGATTCTATTGAAATTAGTTCCAATAGCTCAACATCAAAAAACAACTCAAATAATTGCATGGGAGTCATATCTTTATATGAATCATAATTGAAATTCCTATATAGAAAATCATTTTGTGAGGGCACTATGTCACCTCTAATCCATGAAGTTCTCCGGTTTTTCTTCAGTTCATCACAGCTATCAGTAATATATTTTTTGCACCTTACCTCTACTTGGGCTGAGAGCTGACGCCTGTTCAAATATTTAACAAGGCCTCCATCATCATCAGCTGAATCCTCATCCGTTAGAACCCCATGATCAGGTGGTGCTATGAAGAGTTTCACTTCTTCATCTGTGTCTGAGAAACTCCCAGATTCTAAAATGTCTAATGCCTCCTTCACAGTACAGTCTGTTAAGATCACTTTGTTACTGAAAAATCAATAAAAAAAAAAATCAACAGAAGAAAAATAAATAAAACTCTTAAAAATTTTAAAAGTAAATAAAGACTGCTAAAAAAAAATATTGATGAAAGCCTACTGTTGCCATATGGCAACAGCAACATATACATGAATACTATACGTACATAGAAACTGATATAGATCTAAAACAAATTTATTCACTTTCTAAAAACATCTCACTAACAACTATTTATAAAACTGCACTTAGAAAATGATTAATTATATATGATGTACTTACAAGATTGAAGAGTCCATATCTGTCCTGATTTTCAATGAAGTGCTAAATAAACTTAAGTACCACCTCCAAATCAGCAGCTAATCTCTTCAGCTATGAACACTGTGAAGTAGAATGCTAGACTGAGGAACTGATGAGGGTTCGGGCCTTCCCAGACCTGTCCAAGCCTGTCAGGATGCCTGTCAAAACATGACTCCATGCGTTGCCAAGTGGCAACTGTAGGACTTGGAGGGTTAAGATTAACAGAAAGATTTCTCATTACCGTTTGTATTTACTGATGGTGGTGTGTTACCAGTTTGCAGATTTATCTATTATAAATCTTCACATGGGAGATCTGCTTAGTTTACGCAGCCCCTGCATGACGGACTTTTATTTCCTTTTTGGCTATGAGCAAACCCCCCACTCCTTCTAATGCCATATTAACAATGAGATTTTAAATGAAGAACCACTTTATTTGAAGCCTAAATACCAAATATTATCATTGAACCTTTACGTTTTGAGATAAATGCTATTGCGTGACGCACTTTTTCCATTCAATGTCAAATTAATTGTTCTGATGTCTTTATTTTTGGATGGAGAAGACAACAAAAAATCACCGAATGACTAATTCTCTTGTTCGTTCCCTTGAAAATCAGGCTTCAGGTGTTCACTTGATCATTTACCTGATGTAGCGTGTAGATAAAATAACTACATTGTGTACACCTTGTGTAACGGATGAACGGACTAACTAAAGCGTTTCATGTAAAATACCGTTTGCTAACGACTGAAATCAAACAGGTTGGAGAGAGGGGGGATTTAAAGAAGGAGAAAACCCAGTTCAATATGTCTCCGTTACTATGATTTGGATAGGAAAAATCTGCATGTATATTTCATTTTCTATAATCGTTGTTCTATGCACTTCTTTTTACTATTCTATCTGATCAACTCGAAATTTTTCGGAAGCTATTTGCAAATTTTTTTCTTACTATCCGCTTTCGCTAAGACTCCTACTCCTACAATCGGCTATTCTGTGTATCACATTATTTGAACCCTAAATACCAAATATACTTCTCATTCAACTTTTATGTTTCGAGTTAATGCAAAGTTTAAGGTGATGCACAGAGGGAAATCTGCTGAGTTAACGCAGCCTCTGCGTGACGGACTTTTATTAGTTCAGTTGCCGTACTACTTGTTTCTTCGGTTGATTTCCCGATGATGATAAGTGTCGTCATTGAATTCCAGATGATTGGGAAGCTCTCCATTAATTTTATCAATGATAATCATATCTCCTCTATCTGTATCAATATTCTTCTTCTCTAAACCAGCTTTCTGCTCCAGTGGTTTCTCGTCGCTCTTCTTTGTGCTAATTGTCTGTACCTTCTTCAGCCTATACATCTGTTGTGGCAACTGAAAATTAGCTCAATAAAGCATGACGAAAAGACCACCAGAAAGCCGGCTTGGAGAAGAGCATTCAGCCCAGCCCGCAATGTCAAGTTTATCGCGTAAGAATTCAAAAATCTTATTTTTGTCTTGATAAGATTAATTTTTTTTTTAGCTTTTTAAACAACACAACCATGGAAGAAAAAAAAGGTTTCACTTCAAAAAATAATTTATTATCGTATAAACTTACATAATATGAAGTTAACGTACAATATTTACGAACTTATATAAAATATAAACAGAAAATTGGAAATAAAGAAACCTCAGGATCACTAGATTATAAACAAATACTATATTTTTTATTTAAAATTAAGTATGATAAAACGTTTTCTTTGTTTTTTTTTTTTTTTTTTCTGTTTTGGAGCTAACCTTTCTTGAAGTTGACGCATATGGATCTGATGAATGGAGGAGCATTTTCATTAAATCCTTATTTGTATCAATACAAGAAGTTCTCGTATTGTGTTCTCTGAGATACCTTACGTTTTCCCTTCAATGCTTCATCTAATAATTGTCCAATTTGTGTAATGGAAAAAGACATAATGTCAGGTCTAAGAAAAAACAATTTAGACTGACGTATATTACCAATGCCTCAAATATTAATCTTTAGTTACACCTATTAATTTCGGCATATTAGCTGACATACCACTAGAAACTACTTTAAGAATGGACCTCGTTGATTATTATCTCTTTTACGTATTTCAATAACGTTATCGAGAAGTTTAATGTTTTTATTTAACCAATATTCGTCTTTTGTTTCGAATGTTTCTGAGAGGCTATAACTATTCTTAAATATCCAGGAAATACAATTGTACTACCTGATATTGTCTTGAACTTCATCCCAACATTCCGATATATTATATTTTTACACGATTCTATCAAATAAAGTATCGCATCTGGTGTTCGGTTCCAAACGTGGTACAGTTGTGCATTGGTTGTGATATCTAAAACGACAAAATAATTATGAAGCAATGTATGGTTTAGTTATAAAAATAAATGATTTTACGTTGTTTTTTTTTAAAAAAATCAATTCCTAAGTTCAAAAATAGACGAGAATTTCTTATATAATCTTAACCTATAGAAATTAACCATTTTCGCACTGTTTGACAAAAATAGTCAATGAGCGATTCACTTAGGACTGACACTTGAACTGCTGAAAAGAGGAATGAAAATGATCAAGTAATAAGAACTGAACTGCCAAAATAAATACGTACTTACCGAACCAGTTATTTGTATTGGTATCAGCAATTCAAGTTAATCCTTAGCTTTGAGCCTTTGCATATAAAAATTCCTATCCATCGATCCTACACAGATGACGAAAATGAGGTCCGTTCAAAACTATGTGTGTGTATTATATATATATATATATATATATATATATATATATATATATATGTGTGTGTGTGTCTATTAACATTCTAGCGGTCGCAAGTTTTGTTTAATCGTTACCAAACACGGTATTTAATCGTATTATGTAAAAAGAAAGATCTAGTTCGTTAATGCCTGAAATCGGTCCAGTCAGAGGGGGGGGGGATTTTGGAAAATTTTCATTGTGAGGACTTCGGCTATCTCTCGAGCGGTTTTAATGTTTGTTGGTTTGCAAATTTTCGGTGGAAATGCTTTCATCTTCGTCAGGCAATGTTTAATCTGAATAGATACTTCATTTAATGTAGTATATAATCATGGAGTTTTATTTTAATGTGGCTTTCCACGTTTCAGAGAGTATGCCACCGTTTACGCCGTTTAGAGTATTTGTTAACTTATTATTTCTAGAGCTTCAGATCTAATCTTCTACCGAGGTGTTCTTCTCTGTGTATAACTTTTGTCTCGTCAAATTTAATTTGGTGAGAACACTGTCGTATCTAGCTATTGCGGAGGTCTTTGCTCTGTTATGTTTTAGATCAGCCCGGTGTTGGTTGACTCCCAGCCTGCCCCACAGACACTTTACTGGAATCACATGAGCCAAGCTTGATTCCCATTTTAGTCAGTTACCATCTTGCTCTGGTCTAAAGAGCATCAAGCCTTCGCTGTCGAAAGCTTATTTTCTAACGGTCACTCACTTGTTACTACGCAACGTGCAATTTCCGTGATTGCTTTGAAATTCTTCCTCACAGACTTGTTCCTGGCCGTAATTCGATTCTATTGTGAGTTAACGCATTTCAGGAGTGTAGAAGTGTCGCTAAACCCAGAAAACGAACAAGCAGTTACCGTGAATGCAGTTTGTTACAGGACCATGATGAGGATTTTTTTTCTTCCAAGCCTCAAAGAAATGAACATTAGGGACGTGTGGTTCAGCAAGAGGGAGCCACAGCAGGAGGGTTAATGAATTTGTTGCGACAACATTTCCCCGACCGCCTCATCTCTCTCAGAGCCGATCTCCCATGGCCAGGGCATGCTCTCCAGATTTGGCTCCATTCGATTTTTTTTATCGGGTTATTTGAAATCCCTAGTTTATGTTGATTGACCACGGACTATGGCTCTCCTCACTCCACTATCTTGTAAAAATTGGGTGTCTTTTGGGCTCTTTAAATATTCGTTGAATGTCTTATGTGGTTTCAATACTATTCGTAAATAATGTTTTCGAAGTATTCTTGCCAGTCTTTCTGAAGTCCCCGCTATATAGGGAAGTGTTACGTTGCTGAATGGTTCAAATTGAGTATTTTTAATGTCTTGGTGGTATCAAGTTTCTTCATAATTTTTCTTAATACTCTTGTTATTTCCATTTTTTTGTAGCCCTTTTTTTTAGCAGCATTATTTCATTTTTTAAATGCGTTTCATTGCTCCACACTGAAATTGCTCTGTTTACTAACGTATAGATGATAGCTGGGTAGTGGGATTCAGATATTTACCTGTTGGCTGGTTTTCTGTTCACTGTGTGACTGAATCTATTATTACCTTCTTTAATTATTAAAAGAGCAGATATTCAAACCGCTGGAGCAGATAGCCGAGGTCCTCAAAATGAAAATACTTCTCAGCGATGCAGCCACAAAAATAGAATAGTTGCTAAATGTGATAATTGTTTCAGATCCTCCTAGCGGAGCTAGCCTCGTGCATAGTCCCGAGCTGGTCGTGAAGCAGCGAGGTATGACCCTGTATTGCTCCGTGAAGGACCCAGGCCGGCCACACAACACCACCTTCCGCTGGACTAGGGGTGGCCTGCCCGTGACTGACGTCACTTCTGCCAACTACACCATCCCCTCCGTCACTCTGGCCTCCGAAACCAACTTCACATGCACTGCAGTCAACCTTGGGGGAGAGTCCGAACCTGCCACGCTATTCATCAAAGTACACGGTAAGTCTCCTCACCCTGAACAAATTTCTTCAAATCTCCATACTTACGAGGTGAAAATGAGGTCCGTTCCAAATTTATGTAGGTATATATATGTTACTGTAAAACCTCGGAGTGTGGTAAATGTCCGATTTTGCCTTTCAAATCGGACTTTAGCCAGTAACTCTTAGGATTTCCCAAGAGGCTCGGTAAAAGCTAGAATTATCTCAATCAGGATGCGTCTTTCGGACTTTTACCAACAGATTTTGGTAAATCCTAACATTTCCCAGCGTCTGTTGGTAAAATTTGGAATAAAGGTTATTTGAAATGAAAATTTTAGAATAAGTTTTATTATTATTTGTTACAGCATGGGAGAGAATTGTGGCACTTTGAATTGCACTTCATATTAGCTAACTTGCAGAAACATTTCGTTTTTGAACATTTTTTTAAACAGTTGATTTTTGAAACCCTGGCTTCCAACCAAGGACTGTTGACGAACTGCGGTGCGAAGGCTTATCTCTTCTTCGGCCACTTCATCGGGAGACATGAAAATGAGGTAGGGGGGAGTATCCCTGTCCCCACTCCTCTTCACTGGACATTTACCAATGAGCCTTGGCAAATCCGCACATTTACCAAACAGCAGTGGTAAAAGTACGAAATCTCACATTTATTTAATGTTTTTCGGGCATTTGCCAAGCTAGACGGTAAATCCCGGGATTGACCAACTGTCATGCGGTAAAAGCTGGAATTTCATCTAAATTTTGGACTTTAACCAGTGCTCTTGGTAAATCCTAGGATTTACCGGTAAGTCCTAACATTTACCACACTTCGGGGTTTCACAGTAACTTATATATATATATATATATATATATATATATATATATATATATATATATATTATACTAGCTAAAGTACCCGGCTTCGCTTGGGAATTCATTTGAGGTGTAATAATGATGGTATTCTTTTTTGGCAAGCCTTTAGTTTCCACAATATTTTAAGTTTTGTCAAGTTCCGTTCAATCGTTAGTACCGTTTTAGTTTTCAGTGTGTATCTCGTTTATACATGGTATACGACAAAAGTTACTCAAAATAAACTTTTGTCATGTACATATTTCCCGAGAAACCAATAGAAAACGAAATATCACTATTTTTAATTTCAGGCCTTCCTTACAACCCCCACTCCTACCCCTCCGTAGAAATGTTGATATGACTCGTGATAATTAAGGCGTCAGTGCTAATACACATACTGTTTTATTTAACTCAGTTAATTCTTTTGTGCCAAAACATATTGTTGACATTTTTCTGGTACCACATCGTGTACTTCCTTGAAACTATACAACTTTCAACAGATTTTCCTTAAGGGAAATCAGCTATTGAGGTCGTGGCGTGACTTTCGAAATTTTAGTAAATGCCCATCGGCCAACACTGGAAAAGACCAAAATGAGGTTCTTCCAAAACTATATATATTTCTGTTAGCGCTCTATGGGTCGCAATTTTTATTTTTGGTTTCAGTAAACTCCTAGTCCTACTAATGTATCAACAAAATGCTTTTTTATATGAATCACTATTTGATGCCTAAATACAAAATATGGTTCTCTTTGAACTTTTACGTTTTTAAAAAAATGCAAATACATGACGCACATGGAAAATCTACTTAGTTAACGCGGACGGACTTTTATGTAATTGAATATGTTTTTTTTTAAAAGAAAAAAATGATTAAATGAAGTACAATTAATTATCTTGAAGCATTTACGGCGAACTGAGAAAGAAGTTTTGATATCAAAGAAAATATTTTTCTTCTTGCTAGTCTTTTATAAAAAAGCATTGTTTTAGCTTTTTTTTTTTTTTTATTTTAGACAATATTAATTAGTAAGCGGGGCTAATCTGTGTAGCTATTTTTCTCTACTAATTGAATACATCTTTATTTTAATGTTGAAATTTCTTAAAGTTTACTAATGGGAATTCATTTCATTTTCTTAAAATAAACAGTGTTTAAATTGGATACCATACTCCGTTTCCATGTTATTATTGTTTTAGCAGATTTCCCTTAAGGGGAATCAGCTATTGAGGTTGTACTCATGACGGGATTTTTGAAATATTTCTTCATATGTCCATCGATCCAGCCTTGTAGACAACGAAAAAACCTGCTAAAAATGAGGTCCGTTATATTACGCTCTAGCCGTCGCAATTTTTGCTTGATTGTTACCAAACTCGATATTTAAACGTTTTATGTAAAAATAAAGATCAAGTTCGTTAATAGCTGAAATCGGACTAGTGGGAGGGAGGATGGATAAAACGGGAGAATTTTCGAAAATTCGAAACATCTCTGTTACGGAAAACATCGAACAATTGTATAGAACCAATCTTATTGCAAATTGAATGATCTATAAATATTGTTATATAAGTTTATTCCCGATCTTAAATATTAACCGAGATATTTGAATTTCCAGTTTTGAGCCTTCTGCAAACCCCCACTTCTACTCATGCCATATTAACAATAGGCTGTTACATCATGAACCGCTTCATTTAAAGGTTAAATACCAAATATTGTTTTCATTGAACATTTAATTTGTGAGATGTATGCAAATATATTCTGTTACCCCTCCCTCCCCCTTCTTTTGTTCTTGGATTACTAACTTTTGAGTGATTGAGATATAATTCTGGTTCATTACAAATTACAGCACTAGTTTTAGTAAACAGTTTTCAATAAAATTAATATGTTATACTCAGACATATTCCTTTAATTGTTTTTCTTTCTGGTCTGTCTAACTATTTAGCGCTGTGAGGTTGGCTGGCCATTTTGTTTACAATTCACTCGCTTTCCTTTGTAGAGATTATTAACTTGCAAATTGACTGAAGGATTTCTCATTACCGATTTCTCATAACCGTCGGTAGTGTTACTGGTATGTAGATTTATATTGTGAACCTTCACGTGGGAAATCTGCTTAATTTACGCATCCCTGCGTGACGGACTTTTTTTAACAAGTGTTAATATATTTTTATTTCTTCGTTTCAGCTCCGCCGACATTCATCAAGAGACTGCCGCTGTACTACGGAGCCCTGATGACATCCCAGAGCATCAGCATGACTTGCCGCGTAGAGTGTTCGCCCATCTGCTCCATCATGTGGCTCAAGAACGGCCACAGGTTCGAGACGGGGCCTCACGCACGCTACTACGTCGAGAACACCGTCATACCCCCGGATACACGGACCAATGATTTCGAGTCTGTCCAGTCTACCCTCGTCTTCAACATGAGCTCCTGGCCCGGGGGACAGCTGGACAGGATTTCGGACAATGCCAACTACACATGCTACAGCACAGGAAATGCTGTCGGGCAGGGTGTCAAAAGCTCCACCTTTTTCGGGGTTGAATGTAAGTATGAGATAGAATATAAATTTATATTCATTCGGGTGAGCAAAAATATTAGTTATTTCCACAAGGAAAAGAAAAGTCTATTTACTAAGAACTTGTCCAATTATTTATAAGCGCCCCGACTAGGCGGTTTTTGGTCAAAATTCAACTAAAAAAAATTAAGGAAAAATAACTACAAAATAAACGCAACAAATAAAAATGGAAAAGCGAGTAACAACAAATGGTAATTAGACACAGTAAATAAACAACAGCATGAAACAATTTATAATACAGAATGAAACGGGTTAGTAATACAGGATGTTTCAAAAAGAATATACTTATTAGAAAGTATTATTTTTTCAAACTATCGTTCGCTGCGCTTCGGCTCGGCTATCGGAGAAACGAATACATAGTCTAGTTTTAGCAGCTATTGAGGTCGTACTGATGACGCTATTTTCGAAAAATTTCTTCAAACGTCCATCGATCCTCCCCATGAGATGACGAAAATGAGGTCCGTTAAAAACTATATATATATATATATATATATATATATATATATATATATATATATATATATATATATATATGTCTGTTAACACTCTAGCGGTCGCAATTTTTGTTTAATCGTCACCAAACTTGGTATTTAACAGTTTTATGTAAAAAGAAAGATCCGATAACTGCTGAAATCGGACCAGTGGGAGGGGGGTTTAGAGGCGGGGAATTTCAAAAATTCAAAATATCTCTGTTACTATAACTCGGATCGAAAAATTGTATATAATCAATCCTATTGCAAATTAAATTTACTATAACTATTGTTATTTACATTTATTCTCTATCTTGAATATTAACAGAGATATTAGCATTTTTATTAAGTGTAACGGACGAGCTATGGTCGCTTCTAATCGTTCTCGCCGAAAACTAGTTCGGCAGTTTCCGTAATTGTTAGGCACTCGTATGGAGATTTCTCTATTGTATAACTTTACGTGGGAAATTTGCTTAGTTTTCGCAGCCCCTGCGTGACGGACTTTTGTTGACACTTGGTGACAGTTGTCTTCTGTTGAGCTTGATAAGAGTCATATGTTTGAATTCCTGCAAAATTTTCTACAGAAACACGAGGACTCTATCCTTTACATACACATCCTGTATTTACAAACTAGATACAAGCTGTGAATGTTCTACTCATTCGGAGGATCAATTTGGTACCTGAACCTGAAACGTCTTGGCACTGTAATCACGGAATTGCTCTTCGCAAGCAAACTTGAGAACACATAATGATTTCTGCTGCGGAGTAGCCATTTTAAACATTTGACCAAGCAAAACAGAGAACAGTCATAAACTAGACTATGTATTCGATTTTCCAATAGTCCGAGGCACAGTGATAGATAGTTTGGACAAAATAATACTTTGTGTAATGCGTATATTCTTTTTGAAACATCCTGTATAATAATAAAATATTACTATTTCCTTTAAAATATAGTAGAAAAACACTATTGAACATTTACGTGTGGCTGTTCACTGATGTTGAGTTGCTGACTTCACAAATAAACATTAATAAGAAGTAATGAACTCAACAAATTAACATCAAACACTAGGAATAAATCAACATTTTAAATGTTTTTTTTTTAAAATAAATAATCTTATTACTTTATATTAGGATTTACTTTATTTAAAATTGTTCAAAATTATACGAAATTTCTCTGTTCAAAATTGAAAAGGGGAGAAGTTAAATTTTGTAAAACAAATTCAATTATTTAAGATGATTTATGGTATATTGGTACATATCAATGTGGGCTCTAGACTGTAGGAAGTTTACATGTTATGTGGAGTCTCTAAGTATTCAATGATCCTGCAGATAGGCAGTAAATGTTTTAACAGTTCATGGCATGTTCTGCAGAATATATTTATTGGAGGCCATATTGTAAATTTTTTTTAAAAAAATTAATTGGTACATTTAATTACTGACGATAGCTGTTTCAACAATATTTCTATTTTTTTTTTTTTTTGTTACAAAAGTCTTATTATTGTGTAACATACTTGTAGTGTTATACTATAATATGAATTAAAAAAAGAAAAAGCATTCTTAATGGATTTTTATTCCAATTTGATATTTTTATTAGGTCCATCCAAGTAGTCTAGCTCTTTTGCTGACCATCATATATAAAATTCATTTTGTTTCGGAAACTTATTTTTTAAACGTTTATGTGATATATATCGAGTTTCCAATTGTGAAACATTGTTTTAGGTTGCACATGTACAGTTTTTGTAGCTTATACAGGCTACAAAGGGTAACCCTTAAAAAATTTGGTCTCGTGTGGACTCCATCTATTTTTTCATTAATTGTCAAGTACATAGCTTCATTTAGAAGGAAATGAAAAATTACATAAAGCCTTTGTGACCCCCTTTCCCTTGTAATAATTAGGAATTACTGCTCATGTGCTACCCATAGTCCTCTTGACATAACATTTTTTCCTATATTATCCAGCACTGTGTTTTCCCAGTTCTCTCTGTTAAAAGTTATTTGGAAATATCAACCCCTAGCGACCTTATATTGTTCACTTGTCATATTTGTATATAATTCCCAAATAGATATAATATAGATCAACAATGAAAAGCAATACAATATCTGTTATCACGTGGGTGTCAATTCTTCTCGGGAATGCTATATATCAGTATATTACTGTTTACAAAAGGCACAAAGATATTGACTTGGAAGAACTGTTCCTTTCTGGAGGTATTACATTGTGAATATTGAATTTTCTTATTTTTGTTTGATAAATTTGGCATCAATGATCCTCACTGAAAATACCCTGACACAGCAAACCTGAGTATTTATTAAATTTCTTTCTCTCACTCTCTCTCTACATTTTCTATTTCCATTATTTAGAAAAAAGTTGGCAATGAAGTAAAGCCTTATAGCGTCTTATTAAATGAGCATTTTAGTTCTTTGAAGGAAGTCCAATAAAGGAAATTGCCTACTTCTGTTTCTATGTGTTGGATTAAAAAGTGTTGTAGTGCTTAATTTGTAACAAGATCATTACTAGTTTACAATAGTGGTTTTCTACATAATAGGAACATAGAAATTCATAGTCCAATGTTTCTGTCCAACATAAAAACCCCTCTTACTTTAACGCTTCAAAATTTATTTTAAGATTTGTGAAAAACAATCATGCATATGTCTATGTAAAAATTTGATGGTCATATGATGTTTTTGTTACACCATATTTGATGAACATATGTTTTTGTTACACCATCTTTAAAACATGAACATATGTTTTTAGCATCATATCGCTGTTCCAGAAGAACAATGGCATAACAGCAGTTTCGTGACTAATGGAGTTTTACTGCTTGTTAATGATACTTGATGCTTAGTGATGTTCCGCCTTAAAGCTTATGGTGGAACAATGACGTATTGTATTTCGTATTTAACAGAAGATTTTATTTATGCTCCACGCCAAAGGTCATTGACATGATGTTAAGTTTCATGTTGAATCCTAATATTACCTGTTTATAGTACTCTATTTATTCCGAGATGTAAAACTTGATTATTTATTCATACATTATGGAAAATATCCCTTAAATATTTGAGGTTTTGCATATTCATTAAGAGAAAAGAAATAAAATGTTAATATTTCAGCACTATAAAGTGAGGAAAATTTTGGGGAGATTTTCGTAATTGATTGAGGGATTAAAATTAATTTTAGAATTTAATGATTTATTTCAAGTCTGTTAATATATAGTAATTAATATGAGCTTTGTCATTATTTTCAGTCACTTAATTAATTTCACTGTTAATTTTTCAAATGTTTAATTTTGATCTTCTATGTTATGGTATGTTTAGCACTTGAGTCATTGTTCTTTTAGAACAGCGATATGTGCTTGTGTCTAATGAACTTGTGTTTTGCCTTCAAAATGGAAAGAGGTAGAAATACAGGGGTGTCTTACATAAGGGTATCAGTGCCTGCTGAATAGAGTTGTGTAGCCTAAAGCAATACAGGAGGGTGTGCCTCCCCTGCCCCCCCCCCTTGTTTTGCCTCAGACTACACGACTGTCTGGAGTCACTGATGATGGTGCTTTGTCTCTGAAAGTGCACTCTGCATATTAAAGCACTTGTGGAGGATAAGGCTTTTTATTGATCCTGATGGATTAAATTGTATCTTCATTCTCAAAAAATAAATAATAAATCGAAAAAGAAAATATGCCGATTCACTTCGCAAGCCTACAGTGGGCAATAGGAATTTATTTAGTGACCAACTCATTAAATAAAATCCTTAGTCCTACACTGGCTAGAAAAGATTGGAAACCTGTAGATAACCCATCCCCATTAGCTGTAGTTGCCTAAGTGGACATTCAAAAGATAAATTTTTTTTATTATATGATTTAACTTTAAATATATAGCTTAGACGTATTGATTTATAATTGTTTTATAACTCAGGTGTTTCATCTTTTTTTCACCTATAATTTGTGTGTCCTATATTCTCATTTATTTAAGCTCTGAGCCTACCTGATTATTTTTAAGCAGAAGTGGCTAACTGTTTGTGCACTTTTTGTTACAATGGTATGGAGACATTGTTTATGTATACCCGTAGACAAATCATATTCAATAACTTTGAAATTATAAATACATCTAACTAATTTTTCAATTTATAAAATACTTCCATTGGTTTTGTGCTATTAGAATGAAGTTTTCTTTTTTCTTGTGATTCATATTATTACAATTTTGTTTCCGTATTCCCTGCATGAGCAATGCTTCTCTGTCATTCTATCGTAGTTCTAACAAGTAGTTGTTACTTTTGAATTGATTAACCCTCGGGCGAGCATGGGACCCTCACTGGCTGGTCTGTTTTGTTTTAATAAAACAAACAAAATTTGTTACTGTTAAATAAAAATAAATGTTTAATTACACATTCAAACTCTTAAAATGAGTTCCTACAATTCAAAATCTGTTGAAATCCTCTGCCCAATCTGCAGATACGTATGAGCTCCTCACGGTCGGTCAAGTAACTTTCAAACTGTGCCCACTTAAGGGTTATATAATTCTAATATGTTCGTCACATTATAATATGTATTCATTCCAGCTTTTAACATAAACACTTATCCAGAAAAAAAAAACACATTGAAGCTTACTTATTATCTTTAGTCCTTCCAATTTGTTCGATTGTTCCACAGGAAAACCTATGTAATCCACTGGTTGGATTGGAAGTAGATGCAGGTCAAATTTGAGTCAAGTTTTCCACCTACTCAACAGTACGGGTCCTGTCTGTCTACACCAAATAAATAAAATCTGATTAGGATACCATATAACTTACTCCTACTCCTATTAAATTAAATATATATTCAAAAGTACATGTATGTAATAAGGTTCATCATTTAAAATGATTTCATTTGGAAACGATGCACAATATTTCCATTTTTTACAGTGTTTCAGTTCAAAATATTTTAAAGAACATAATTTATAGATCTTTTTATAGAAAAAAAACAAGATAATAAGGGTACTATACAAATCTTTGTATTTTGTAATTGATACAGATATTTTTTTTTATTTTTATCCCTCTAACTCCCTCCCCCTTCTCTTTTTAGCCAATTTCAAAAGTGGAGGTGAGCACAACTAGATGTTCATAAGAGTTCTAAATATAAAATTTTAATACCCTGAGGCTTGTTATTTTTGAGTTATGCGAGATATGTCAAAACCACATCCCATTGAAACTGTATAAACTTTTTCGTCTTGAAAAAAATGCCTTTTTACTTTGTACAATTAAATAAAAATTAGAATGCCCGAACTTTCATTTAAAAAATCCTAGGCTGCCTAATCTAGGACTAACATGTATAGGCCTACTTAATGAACTCTCAACTTTTTCATCTTTTGACCCAATGAATACCTCACAAATCCTTATAAGAATGTATTTAATCACTAGAACCTTTTCTACTGTCTTTGATTTTTCATGTGATTAAGCACTCCTCAGTCCACCTCTTTTGTAAGCCGCACTTCTTACTTCCTTGGAAAGTATTTAATCACATACATTTTCAGATCTCAATGGAATTTACCGTTTTGACTTTCCCTGAACTCACATTGATTAGTTTCAACATGCTATCTATTTGTATCTTGCATAACTCAAAATTGACTTGCTTTAAAATATTGTGATTTTATATTTAGGGCTATTGTATCGTTTAGTTGTGCACTTCCTCTTTTGTGTGAAATTTATTAAGGAGGAGAGTTTAGAGATTTATAAATTATAATCTTTGATGTTTTTTGCTCAAAGCAATGAAATGGTGGTATTGTCTATCATTTTCTTAAGAAATAATTTTGAATTATGTATAACAATACATTTTATTTAATAGGAGTACAAGAAAATCTTGTAGTGATCAGATTTTTATAGTGAGCCATATAATATTTTCTTGGGCAGTCCTACAATTACATTAAATAAATGCTTACCATGTCTCATACAAATTGATCTACACAGAATTCAATTATTTTTCAATTGAGCAATATTATTACATCTCGAATTACAGAGTTTCTGGTAAATAAATATTTCAACTGTTGTGAGTTACACAAAGTTATGTCAAATTTATTTGGGTTGTTATAAAAGTGTGTCTTGGGAATTCAAAAAGTATTGATTGTGAACCTCATCTGTATCAAAGCTCCTTTCTCATAGAGGAACACTTTTCTGTTCGTTGGCTAAGAACCCATGTTCCATTGTTGTGAATATCCTTCGATCTGATATTTTTCTTCATGGAGGGAATTTTAGAACGAGGAACATTGTAGTATATCTGGAACTATTCCATGTTATTTTTCTTTATTATCAATTTGAGCTACTCGAATGTTGAACGGTTCTAACATGATTCTTCATCTTAAGATATCATACTTAAACTATGATGACTAGAATGTTCTTTCTGTCTGTGGTGGTTGTAATAAGTGATAGAACTCCTGATTACAAGGAAACTTTCTTGGGGATAATCAATACCAAAGGAAGCTATCTAATCAATTGATTGAATTATAGGTCCTCTTTGATTGCTGTCATGAAAGCATAAAACTTACCTAATTGGTAATCGTCAAACTATATATATATATATATATATATATATATATATATATATATATATATATATATATATACGAGGGTTGCTATATATATAACTGGCCTAATAATGAAAATACGAATATTTATCAACGAAAATGGTTTTATTGTTTTTCAAAATATTCTCCATCAAGATTTATACACTTTTGCATGCGCTCAAACCAATTTTCGAAGCACTTTTTCCACTCCGATTGAGACACCTCCAAAACATGGTTTTTGAATGCTTCAACAGCATCTTCTGGCGACGAAAATCGTTGACCACGCATTTTTTTCTTGATGTGTGGGAATAAAAAGAAGTCATTGGGTGCCAAGTCAGGGCTGTAAGGCGGATGACCCATCACTTCGACGTTGTGGCCGGTCAAAAAGGCGCTGGTTTGAGCCGATGTGTGAGAGCTCGCATTGTCATGGTGCACAATGATTCGTCTTCTCTTGTTCATTTTTCGAATTTCTCCGAAGACTTCAGGCAAACAAATGGTGGTGTACCACTCAGAATTGACCGTCCTACGTTGCTCAAGCGGAACAGTCGCCACATGACCAGTTTTGCCGAAGAAACAGGCGACCATTTGCTTCGAAGTGCTTCTTCCACGAACAACTTTCGTTGGATTTGGCTCGTCTTGGAAGACCCACACGGTCGATTGCTGTTTTGTTTCGGGCTCATACGCATAGATCCATGATTCGTCACCTGTGACGATCTTATAAACGTCTTTTGAAGCACCGCGATCGTATTTTTTCAGCATTTCTTTACACCAATCCACACGAGCTTTCTTTTGAGCGATTGTCAAATTGTGCGGGATCCAACGAGAACAAACTTTTTTTACGACCAGGTGTTCATGCAATATCGAATGTATGCTGGTGGGAGAAATGCCTAGGCATGCCTCTATCTCACGGTATGTCACATGACGGTCTTGCATTATCAGTTCACGTACGGCATCGATGTTTTCTGGCACAACGGCTGTTTTTGGACGACCTTCACGGAATTCGTCTTTGAGCGAGCGTCGGCCACGATTGAATTCGTTGTACCAGTTTTTCACAGTGCTATAGGATGGTGCTTCGTCGCCATACAAAGATTTAAGTTCATCGATGCACTCTTGTCGTGATAATCCACGTCGAAAGTTGTGAAAAATGATCGCACGAAAATGTTCACGAGTTAATTCCATTTTTTTGCCAAATTGATTTCTTCAAGTCCCTGTTAAAGAAAAAAAAATTGTCGTAAGTCAAAAAGTTCTGAGTACATTTATGCTAAAAAATGTCAAACTTTCCAATGGAAATGTCAGATTGCACCTGGCAACACTTAGTGTTGCCTAGGCCAGTTATATATATAGCAACCTACGTATATATATATATATATATATATATATGGTTTAATTGATAAAAATTATTGGAAATGTTAGTTTCTCAAGTACTTGAAAAATATTTTCTCTACTGGGTTAAGGCTATTCCCTCTGACCATATTATCAAGCACAATATATGACACACTCCTGTTGGAAAGAAAGAGAAAAAGCTGATCATTTTTATCACTAATCATCAATTTCTGTTTGGTTTTATCTACTATTAAAAGAAAAAATGCAGTATCCTAACCTTTGAACTGATCAGAATAGAAATTCAATCTCTTAGAGTAATCACTATTTTATTATAAAATACAGTTTAGATACCTACATTTATTTGAAGGTTTGAGTCAACTACAGATATCAAAGAACTTATAGATGGCAATGCATCAAATAGTTATTCTAAGCACAATTAGAACAAAAGGTTTTGCTTGATTGCTTATTTAATAGTAATAGTATCTTAGCTTTGTGTAACACACTACTCCTTACTTATTTACCAGGAACTCTGGTGCATGTGAGTAGTAATATGATTCTATTGAAAAATATAATAATTCAGTGTTAATGCACTTATTAAATTTCCAAATAGAACTTAACCATAACAAAAAAAATTACACAAATTAATATATTAGTCTAAATAAAAAAATGTATAAGACGAGGTATTACATTTCAACGTTGTCTAAGAACTTTTACATGTTTTTTGTAACGATGTTTACCACATAGTTATTTGGTTTGTAATATGAAGTCTTAACAGAAGTTCTTATTTTTTAATGTTCTAATTAAGACCTTCGACTATACATGAGTTAATGTGTTTATTTGGTTCAAGTATAATCCACAGCTGGACTTGATTAGATTTTTATAAATAAAATCACTGTTATAGGAGGCCTCTAGTATTTTTTTTATCTTTCAATAGGGAGTATTGATTAACTTAGTACATATATTTGTATGGTAAGTCTCATCAATAAAACACTTTACATAGACTTCATTCCATAATCACCCTACACGTTTCACTTTCTATACACCACCTCTTCAGGGGCCATTCCGTCTCTATAAATAAAACAATCAATTTATAAAGCCCCAAAGAAAAAATTGGTTTTATAATTGCATTCTCAATTAATACATTTATTAGTAGTGTTATTTAACAATAAAAATACTATTTAAAAAATCTACTTATAGTTACAAAGTGCTCGATTTATGTACACCCCTCAATACAAACCTGCTCAGAGGAGGTTGTTAATACTGAGGTTCTAGAAGCAGGTTGTCAGGTCTCTTAAATTTATATAAATGATTTTTGCTCCATACTTTGCAATTTTGAAAAAAATAACTATCTTCGGGATTTTATAAATTATTTTTATTATTTATAGAAAAGGATTGGCTACTCATGAGGTGGTATGTAAGCCATAGAACATGTAGGAAAGTGTTTTATTAGTCACCCTTGCCATACAAATTTGATGAATATTTGAATTATGTATCTGAGAAAGCTATAACATGTTGTATATAATTGTATAAATTTTTAATACTATTCACATGTATATTTGGATGATATCCTTAAAAACTTGGTAATATACTATGCCAAGTGCAAATAGGTTACTGGACACCTGTTAACTGTTCTAGACCCGCCCGAGAACTTGACGGTCTCTAACAAGGTAGTGAACGTAATAGAAGGTAACGTCCCAGAGAAAGTGCTATGCCATGCAAAGGCATACCCAGAAGCATCATACCAGTGGCGCAAAGAAGGAGAAACAGAAATCATCGTCAAGGGCAACGCTCTCATTCTCAATTACCCCATCTCGAGGAAGAGCGGAGGAGATTACGTCTGTGAAGCATACAATAGGCATGGAAATAATACACAGAAAACATACATTAATGTTTTGTGTAAGTAGTCCTTAACACCACTTAATCTCAAAATTAAAAATCATTCTTTATTTCCATTTATTCTGTTTTTATTTGATTTATTGATGTTTTTATTTTTCTATTTATGATTTAAATAACTAGTGAATTAAATGATAGTAGAGGATGGTTAGGTATTGGCTTTAAATTCTCAATACTTCAAATAGAGGCGTTTATTTATTATGATGAAAATTTCAGGCACCATTGGGCAACAAAAACCAACAAGTGTAAGAAATTTGTGAAAAGTAGTGAAACAAATTTTTTTAACAATGGCTATAAATATTAAAAACAATTTTTTAAATGTAACGTGGCAGTGACAACAGTAGGGGTGGGGTTGGATGTAAAAACTATAACAAGAAATTAGAAAGTTAGATATGGTACATACCAATTGTAGTAGAAGAGGAGCAGGGAACAAAATAACTATTGTTCTTTGTGAAAGTTCCATCTTGAATGAGGATAGGACAAGGGCAGGTAGGGGTGGAAAGGGTTTGGGGGAAACAGTATTGAGACTGTAATATTTTAAAGATGTGTGCATATATGGCAAATATTTCTTGTTTGTTTTGTAAGTTATGCTATTGGGGTCTATGTTTATGTGAAAAGTTTCAGAAATGAGGCGTCTATGGTGATTTTCTTTGTGTCTAATATGGAAGTGTATTTGTAGTCAAAAGTGTGGTTGTTAGTGATGGTGGGCTTTGCAAGTGCGGAGCTGTCTATTTGTATTGGTAGTATGTTTTTTTTGTTCATTGTTAGCTTTGAAGAAGGTGACCAATGGTGCCCGAAACTGACAGCGTAATAAATAAACGCCTCTATTTGAAGGATTGAGAATTTATAGCCGATACCCAACCATCCTCAACTATTATTCAATAACCAACAACTGATATATTAAAACTAGTGAATTAGTGGGTTAGCAATGCTTTAACTAAGTAAGTGATTCACTGTGATATATTATCACCTAAGTTTTCTTTTATAATTGTTTCAACAGTTATGAGTCTAGGAGCATAGCTTTTGGGCAATCAGAATAGCTTGAAGGTTAGCTAATATATTTCTTTATCATTACGTTAGTTGGTATTTGAGGAACATCTTAAAATATGATCTATTTAACTTAACTAATCTATTGTGGAAGGTCAACAAATAAAAATGAAAACTTCTAATGATTATTCAAAACATTTTTATTTCTCAACTAGTTTTGCACCCATATATGAGATAAATTAAAATCAAATACAATGTATTCATAATCAACTGTATAGATTGTGATAAACGTTATATAGGGAAATCACCACAATTACTCAAAAGAAGAATCAGACAGCACATGATTAATGTTGTCATATGGACAATAAAATGTTCCTAGCCGACCATACAATTAAATACAACCATAAATTTGATTTTGAAAATGTAAGTATAATAGAAAAATAATGAAATTTAAGCAAGAGGAGGATTAAAACGAATATGCACATCATAAAAGCAAAATAGAAACAATTGGATCAATAAGAAAACAGAAATAAAACATGTGAATTACATATATTTTAATTTATTAGAAACAGTGATAGTTAATCAATGATAAATTTCTCATTCAACTATGTTAGTGGGTCCATTCTCATAGAGGAACACTTATCTGTTCGTTGGCTGAGAACCCATGTTCCACTGTTGTGAATATCTTTTGATCTGATATTTTTCTTTCTGGAGGGGATTTTAGAACGAAAAGCATTGTAGTATATCTGGAACTCTTCCATATTATTCCATATAATTTTTCTTTATTATCAATTTAAGTTACTGAAATGTTCAACGGTTCTAACATGATTCTTCATCTTAAGATATATTTGAACTATTAAAGTGATAAGTTAACCAATTATAAATTTCTCATTTACGATTTGGATTACACTTCATTATGGATAATCAATATATTTTTATTTTGAGACGTATCGATATAAATCAGCAAACTTGACCCACCATACTTTGTAAGCCATTTTCCGACTGACACGGCTAGTGGAAGCTCATAGAAAAAGATGTAGCCGTTAGTTTAGTTCCTTTGTGTAGTATAACTTCTCCTGATGAGGCACCATATGGATGCAAAACAAGTGAAATATAAATAATTTGAATAATTATTTTAAGTTTTTATTATTTTTTTTGTTGTTGACCTTCTGCCATAATTAGTTAAGCAACTTAAAATATTTATTTCCATTATTACACTTACTCAGTCTAAAAATTCAGGCTAAAAAATGTAACCCTACTTTTTCCAGTGAACAATAACTCCACCAACTGATTATATGGTACAAACATTCAAAATTGACCAGGAACCAGTCAGATATATCACCCCCAACTGGACTCTGCGAAATGTTTAATTATTATTATTATTATTATTATTTTAATATCTAACATCATTTGGAAACATTTTAGAATGAGCCCAATAGGCTGTTTTACCTGTGTTGTTCTACTAACAATTCTAATGGCATATTTTTATCTCAGTATGGAATGAATTGCAAATAACTGTTGTGATTTTTTTATTGCTTTTATTTATTGGTTTTATAAGGTAGTGTGAACCCTTATTTAACTTTTGTGTGATCCTATTGGGACCCAGGGAAAATGTGTGCTCTCTAATTTTTGTTTTTCATTAATTTTCTTGATTATTTCAATTAACATCCGAAATATTATTATTACATGCCCCAAGAACTGTGAAATTGTTATATTCAACATCTCTTATTGGAAATCTGTTATGGATAGTACTCATACTATCTATAACAGATTTCATAATAGCAGTACTCATACTATTCATGACAGATTTCATAGTATTCAACAACACATGATGTAATTGTTGAAATATTTCTTCTAATTGTTCATCAATCAACCAAACTTTATATTTAAACATTTTATGTAAAATTGAAATCAAGAGTTTATTTTATCTTGTTGCTTGGTGGCGAAATTGGATCAAGAGGAATGGGTAAGCGGGATGCTAAAAAGCACAATTCCTAATATCCCCTATTATTTATCTTATTATTAATATATCAAAAAAATATTATATAACTAATTTTATTGGTACTGTAATTGTTATTCTATGATTTGTTTTAATAATTTGAATAATATTAACTGATTTATTTGATTTTTGCATAGAAAGATTTTCAATTTCCTTATGTAATACTGCTTATAAAAATCTGTAATTTTAATCTCTCTCTCTCTCCCTCTCTCTCTCTCTCTCTCTCTCTCTATATATATATATATATATATATATATATATATATATATATATGTATGTATGTATGTATATATATTTCAAATAATTGAACTATGGCTGCACATACAAGTTGTCTTAAGGAGATATTAAATCTAAATGAAAGTTCTATTTTTAGTTTTGAACAGCTTTTTTATCCTTTCTTTGATGAAAAAAGTCTGTCACACAGGAGCTGCATAAACTAAATAGATTTCCCATCCACTGACAGACACACTGGTGATCTATTTACTATTTCAAAATAAAAATCCAGTATAGAAGTGGAGGCTTACTGAAGGCTGAAAAGAAGAAAGTATGAATAACAAACATTGTTCCTCGTTAAGATGAATACTATATTGGTGTCTGAAATTGTCAGCACACTGAAGTAAAACTTTTCATTTTGATTGAGACCTTTCACTCAGAAATCATGTTTTTATTTGTTTAAAGAGATATTGATTAAATTAACTCCATTCGGTTTTTAGAAGTTACAGATGAGTAAATGAAAATATTGAACAGACTGCTTTGGAATCTTTTAAGCTCACTATGACTGCATGAAAATTAATATATTCAGAAATTCTAAGCACTTTTAGATATCCTCTTATTTTCTCTCCTCATTTTCTACTAATTTATCTCAGCTAATGTTTTTTCATTTAGTTTTAAACTACTTATATTTAACAACTTTAATGCCTCTTTGACAAATTAATATTTTATTACTTCGCTGATGTCTGAAAGACATTATTTTTAACAGATTTGTCTTAAGGGAAATCAGCTATTTCCCGTGATCCCGGGAATGACGTGATTTTCGAAAAATTCCCTCAAATGTTCATCAATCTTACTCAGGAAATGGTGAATATGATGTCCGTTCAAGCCTATATATATATTTGTCTCTTAATTCTCTAGCGGTTTCAATTTTTGCCTGGTTGTTACCAAACTCCAATATTTAAATGTGTTGTGTAAAAATAAAGATCAAGCTCATTAACTGCTGAAATTAGACTGGGGGAGTGGGGAATTTCTAAATGTTTCTGTTATTATACGCCGGAACGAAAAATTGTATAGAACCAATCTTATTGCAAATTTAATTACCTATAAATGTTCTTATATACATTTTTTTTTTCGCTATCTTATTATTGACCGAGGTATATACATTTTTTAGTTTTGAGCTTTGAGTAAACCCCCACTCCTACCCTGACATATTAAGTATGCTGTTATATCCTGAATGACATTATTTGAAGCTTAACTGCAAATATGTTGTGTGATAACATCATCGATTATGATTTAACTTCTTTAATCAACTACATTTATTTTATCTATACCATAATTGGCATTTAAATGTTGAATTTCCCACTAAAGTCCATAGTAGTTAATGGCTGAATTTTTGTTAATAACAGGAGGGGGGTATTTCGAAAATTCAAATTTCCCCATTATTATAATTTGTTTCAAAATATGTTATAGAATCAATCTTGTTGAACAATTGACACTCAGTTGTCCTTCTATAATAATATTTTTTGTAGCTTAAATATTAAGTGAGCTATTCGGACTTGATTGTTTTCAGCTGTCAGCAAACACAAATTTCTACTCATCAAATTTTCAATTAGATATAAAAATAAATTGGGAAAGGAGATCAATAGTGTGTCAAACCAGAATGGGGGAAATCTGCTTAGTTAATGGAGTCCCTGCGTGATGAACTTTTTGATTACCTGCCAGGTAGTTCATTTCTAGAGTTGCTAAGTTTCCAATAATATTGTTTTGCAAATTGAAATTATAAATCGTTTTTAGCAATGCCTAACTTATATTTTTCTAAGAGCATTTATAGTCAATGCAATTATGACATAACAAGAAGAACAAATGTAGTTAAAGGTCCCTAGAATGAATTGTCTTCCTGAAATTTTTAATTCATAATTTTAAATAAGTTGTGTTATCGTATTTTAAAATCAGGACTTTTTTAAACAAATAAAATTGCAAAATTTAGTCTCTAAAAATTAAAGACTAGTTTGTAACAACATAATAAGTTGTTATTACTGATAATTATTTAAATTGTATGCGAATTAAGAATTAAAAATTGAGTTGGCCACATAGGACAATTTTATTTATATATATAATGGTACTATATAGAAAGTCAGGTTATTACAAAGTGACCCTCAAAGTTCAAAGTAAGTGATACATTATGCTCATGTTTTCTGAAACGAAACTAAAGTGCTTCACGTTGGTGCTGCGTAAAATAAGCAGATTTCTTATGTGCTGGTATGTCATACTACTGATGTTTCGCCATGCTCTATATTTCTAAGTAAACATTTGATGAGTAGAAGTAGGAGTATTCTGAAAGCTGAAGACAAGAAAGTACAATTAACCCTCTAAATTTTTCAATCTGACTCATTATAACAGAGGTATTTAGAATTTTCAAAATCCCTCCTCTACCTCTTGGCTATTTCGAGTCCGATTCCAGCCATGATCTTCATTGAACTTTTACTGTGTCAAATATCATTTAAGATTTTACATTCTTAACTTGAAGATGTGATCTTTATTTATCTTTACCAAACTCAATACTTCATAATTTCATTCAACACTAAATCTCATAGTCGTTAATGTTGAAATCGGACCAGGAATAGGGGGGAGGGAATTCGAAAATTCATATCTCTGTTATACTGAGTCGTATCTAAAAATGTTATAAAACCAGGGCTTGTAAAACTATTAATGATCTACAATTATTGTTATATACATTTATTTGTAACTTAAATTTTAAGCGAATTTTTATTTTGTAGCTTTCAGTCTTCAGTAAGGAAAAAAATTATAGAGTGACTATAGTAGAAAATAAATTTCCGACAATATTGGTTTTATAACTATTTTCGACTTAACTTATAATAATGAAGAAATTACAATTTTTTTTTTATATCTCCTCCAACATTCAATCATTTTGTCATGATTAAGCCATTAATAAGCTTCATATTTGGTGTTTTGTGAAATGCTTTAGAGCTGGGCAATGGTTAAACATAAATTACAAGCTAGTATGGTAACAGATAGTTTTAGTGTGTCTGATATATATATATATATATATTTATATATATATATATATATATATATATATATATATATATATAATAGATCTTAAAGATCTTTAGTCGTCCTTGATTGGCTTAAGAGATTTGCAATCAGAGTTTTTACACAGTGAGTTTTGATGAACTCAATGTACAACCCTTATGGAGCACCTGGCATGGGTTATCTCCAGTAGATTAAGGGCCTCAATATACCCAGGAGGGGGGCATCCGAGTATATTGCCCATTGATAGCTGTGGGCATATCTCCAAAGGCCAGTTTGCTAGTTGACAGGATCTATAGAAGTCAATGTACTTTGTCATACCAGCTGACTGTCAGGCTGATTTAGGTGGCTCACCTAGGCCATTCCAATACCACTGCAACACTAGCACGCTCTGGTAGGGAATTGGTGTAACAACTCCAAGGTCACCCATTCAAGTACTATCCATTGCTAGACTAGACGTTGCTTGATTCAGGTCATCTAAAGTTGTATGCTGTACCCGCTCCCTATGTCCTCAAAATAGGATTTTCTAGGCCACCCATTTCCCCTATGCTCTAGGAACTTAGTTTCAAATATATATATGATGAAATCGTTGTGCTTTATAATATGGCCAAGTAGGTTCACTCCCTTTTTTCTATGGCTTTTTTTTGTTAGTTCAGCTTGTTCTGTTGATTCCATGCCTGATCGACATTTCCATTGCATCCAGTCTATCTGTTATATTCCCTTTTGTGGGGGGTCCAACTTTCGCTCACTTAAAGCAGTTCATTCCATATGAAAGATTTGTTTAGTATCCAATCCTTATTTGCTTATTGTTTAGAATACTCATTTGGCTTTAGAAAATTTACTTAGTAAGTGCTTTTCTACTTTTTTGACTTCAGCTCTACTATCATTGTCTTTGGTGATAATGCTTCGTATATAACATAAAACTCCTTCAATTTTTATTATGTTTCCTAATATTCAAGTTTTCAATGCACTTCTTCTTTACTACCAAAACTTTTGTTTTACATGCATTTATCTTTAGTTTAAACTGATCTAAGGTATCCTTTAGGACTTGCAGCGTTCTATTGCCACCACTAGTGAGTGCAATATTATACCGAAATCTGACTCGGTCGGTGTATTACATACATGCAACTATTTCAATACCACTTCTTTTTTTCCCAGATAAACCTGAGTGTGGAATTATTAAGAAAGACGTCGAGGGTAAAGTTGTGCTCGAGTGTACAGCTATAGCCAACCCCCAAGAGGTAGATTTCACCTGGAGGATCAAGAACGAAAACGAAACTGTCGAAGATCACATAGAGAAGGTCGGATTGCAGAGCATTCTCACTTTGGAGACGCGCGTAGAGAACTCCAGAACGTATCTCTGCTTTGCAAATAATTCCGTCGGAGTCTCCGTCCCTTGTGAAATGGATGTTACAGGTACTTTTTTTTAGTTTCATCTCATTTTATTTCTGAATAACGATATAACTATTGATGAATTTGATTTAATTTACTTCTCTAAAGTGAAAAAGAACATTTCAAAGTGTCATTTTCACAGTTTTACTAAATTGACATTAAAAACAAAAATATATTTGATAATTCATTTATTTACTTTAAGCTTTTTTTTTACTGTAATCCGCATATAAACTAATATAACAGAAGTGTCAGTAAGCAATAAAAATATCAACAAAAATAATGAAAAGACAGAATGTCATTCTCTTAAACTCTGACTTGACCAATGGGTTTCTTTTTAAACAGCTCTACATGTTTTGCTCCCCTACTGCTGCTTTTACAGGAGCTTATTACTAAATGCAGAACTATTTATATATACATCACAGATTACCTTCCACCAGGGTAGTCACTCTATGACTGATAATTTGGTGCAAATAACAGTTCTGTATTTAGTTAGTTGTCCTGAAGATAACAGTAGAGGTGTGAAACACGCAGAGCTTTTTTAGATTATGCCATCGGTTTTAAGTGAATGACCTGCTTTTTAAGCAGCTTAAGTTAAAATAGATTCAAGGTCATGTTATCACAACAAAAATAATGATTTTTTGTCCTCCTCGATCATATCTCGGAATGAAATCAGTCATTGACTAAGGTTTTTCTGAGTTCTTTGATTTATTCATTTAGTTTTTTTTCATTGCTTTGAAAGTTTTATGTACTTTCTTTATCTGTACCTTGTATTGGACTTCTCTTAAATATGTCCACACGTCTTCTTCATTTCTTCATCCCAAGTTTATCTTATCCAGATCATCTTCTTATCCTTTTAAAATCTTGGGGGTACCAATTTGTATTTTACTTCATCATACGTTCTAGTCCGCTTTTATTTACAATTGTGTATATACTATACTTGTCCCCTATCGCAATGGATTCTTTTCACATCTTATCATGTGTTATAATTTATAATTAGAACTTTCTATTTTTTACTTGGCTAATATACATATTCCAAAAATACAATAAAACTGAATACTTAGATAGGATTTTGATTTGTGTCAATTTTTAAATTTTGCATTGATATTCCAAAAATTATGTCAAGTATTTGTTTGGAATTTCATGAATTTGCACTAGACTAGACCAATTTTAAAAAATATTTTTGTGCTTACACTTACTGATACTTTTATCATTGCTTATATTTTAATTGCTTTTACATCAGTCTTTTGATTAAACATCTTTGGCTGCATTCTTATTATGATTCACTCTACTTTATGTTGGCTGTAACATATTTTCGCTTTTGTTTAATTAGTTTGAATTCCCCAAGAGCTCCGACCATCACCTTTTGTTATTATTGAATTACAAATTCGAATTCTAGTAGACTATAAGCACTGTTAATGTTGTTTAATGTGTTTGTTATATATTTCTTAAATTTTTTTAGCATTCCAGGAGAAAAGTAGTCAGTTCAGTGCAAAAGGTAGGAAATTTGACAGAGAATGCTCTTTGATTGAGGTAGCATATTTTTGGATGTTTGTTCAAGACAACAGAGTAGTTTATAGATTTTTCCTTCCTATCGATAAGAATATTTTTTAATTAAAGGACTGTATAAAATAAATGAAGCATATTTATTGTTAAGTATGTAGTATTTTGTTAAGGCAAACTGGCCTACAGATGAAAACATGAAACTTAAATATCTTTCACTTATTTAGTTTTTCAAGCCCTTTATGTCACCTCTTCTGGAATTGTACAAATACTGGTGATTACATTAATGATTTAAAAATGATGAGGATCATTAAAAATCCGTTGCAGAACAATAGTCGAAATATGAAAAATCGAGTAGGTACAGAAGGGACATAATTGCACACCTAATCGATGCTGTTTATTAAAATATGTAATATATATATATATATATATATATATATATATATATATATATATATATATATATATATAAATTTTATATTTCAGATTTTTGTGCACAATATTCTCCTTGCTATTTTTCCTATTTATTTATTTATTTTGCAGTGTTATATTTTAATGGGACAAACTTCTTTAGCTTGTGGTTTACTTTGTGGTTTTCTATTCAAATTTCCCACTTGATACAATTTTTTTTTTTTTTTAATGCAAAAACCTTTATTTTCCATTATTGTTCACTTCTTTGTCCCAGAGCTAAAATAATTTTCTGTCTTCACAATTGCTTATATTTGCATAGCCTTTTCATTGTCATTAACAAAGACATACGGGGGTACAATCAGAAAGAGTTTCAGCTTGTATAAAATAAAATTGTCTGCCTGATGATGTTAAACGGTATTTATTAACATCCACCTTGTGCTACTGAGGCTAATTTGGGTAGGTTATCTTCAAGTTATCCCTCTTTTTTAGTCAGGGTGTGACTAAGGATTTTATTTAATGAGTTAGTCAAATAATTTCCTATTATACAGAATCTAACTCACGATTCTAGGTTTACCAAGTGCGACTGTTTTAAAACAAATTTAATTCTGACGATGTAAAAAGTTATGATAAAGACGAAAACGTAAGCGTTTTTCATACTGTTCATCATTGTTAAAACATTGATGATGTAATCAGCTGATATATATTTTCCGTCTCCTTCTTGTTAGTCTTTACATGACTGCCTCAGTCAAATTATTTTACAGTATATGTACAACTCCTGATGAGTGTCAGAAAGCACTTAAAATATATAGAGTGAAAAAATAAGTGAAAGATATTTATTTTTTCATCTGTTTATCTTCTGTGAGTTTACCTTCATTAATATTGGATTGAGACCACATTTCAATGATGTAATATTATTATTATTTGAAAAGTATGAAGGTTGATTTCTTTAATTGGTTCTTATATTAAAATAACCTTGTTTGTAGGTGTAGTTAAACCTAGAGTAATGGGTTCGACTCCTGCATGATCAATATGACTTTATTAAGTAATGAACTCAATAAATAAAATCCTTAGTCCCATGCTGGCTAGAGTTGTAACCTTTAGTTAACCTGACAAAGTTATTAATAACACCATAAAGTTAATGTCAATAATTATAATTTTGAATTTTAATAAATCAGCATGGAAATGGGGCATGGTTGTGACTTTAGCCCATAATTAAGAGATATTAATGATCCATCAAGGAAAACAATGTTGCTGGTATTGGTATACGATTTAAAAGAGGTTTGTTGCTGCTTAAACTGACCACATTACCCTATCTCATGCTGATGACATCAATACACATACTATTCTCTATTTCTCTAAATATAAGAAGCCTATGTAAACAGGGCTTAACATACAAGAGATGTTTATTGACTCAGTTGCTTTAATTGAAAATCCTACAAGTAGAAGTGGTGATCAAATGAAGGTTGAAATGTACAAATTTCTGTGTTAACATTACAGTTAGAGAAAAATGTATAAAATAACAATCTTAGTCCATTACATTTCTTACAAGATTGATTTTATTAAGTTTTATTAATGTGACTGCTTGCTAGACTTTTTACAGACAAATATATTTGTGTACGTATATATACATACATATACATACTAGAGAAATCTGCTTAAAGTCCACTCTGGTTTTATGTTCCTGACACACATCCTTTCCGCTTTATTATTTTACCCTAAAATAGCATACATTGCTGATTTGCATGGACTGTTTAGAAATAGCCTATAGCATGAGCATGTGATTTTCAATAGTCCATAATCGAACTCATCTTTTTTTGTTACAACTTACTAATGGTATAATTTCAGATGCTTTCTATTACTGAGACTGAGAATGCGCTCTTATGTTAATATGCTTATATATATAATTAAAATAAATGTTACTATTTTATATTAAGTTGGTCTTCCATGAGCTACATTTGTCCCAAATATTTGATAGATGTTAATTTGTTAGCAGGATTAATTAATACAAATTTTTCTCTTCATCCTAACCTCATCGGTGCTCAAAGGGCCTTCATCAATTTTTTATATATTTATCTATTTAGTCTTCAATAAAAAATTAATTTAATGTGTGGGGCAACAAACAATAGAGGTTTTAAGCTAAAGAGAGAAAAAAACAACATTTTTACTTATTTCTGGACCCTGTCAACAAATGAAGAAAAATGTTTTTAATTAATTTGCTCCTAAAAGATAATTTAAGCTTGAATTTTGGAAGTTTAGGATTCAATTTTAGGAACAATTTATTATGCGCTGATGTACTTAGGAACCCAATTTTTATAAAATCCTTAAATAAGTAATAATAAAGTAGGTTTTGTACAAGAGCTGATAAATGAAATCAAGAATATATTATGGTTTTCAATTGATTGACACTCATATGTTCACACAGTAACTTTATTACACTTTCATTGGGTCATATTAATGAAAAAAGTACGTTAAGCAGGGTTTTGAACACTAAGGAGATTTCCCAAGTACTGAAATATCACACTCATTATCTTTTCTCCTGTATTAAGATGCCTATAATAAACAGAAGTTGAAATGTGCACGGAAAATGAATTTTGTATTGACTCAGTTACTTAAAGTAGAAATCAGACAATTGATTATACTGAGGATTTGTTGATGGCTGATCATTTAAAAATATATGAATAATATAATTAATATCCAAAATAACAACAAAATATACTGATAAAAATCAATGGATATATTATCTCCATCATAGTCTTATACAGATTTTGTTCATTCTTGAAGCCTGAGTCACAGGAATTTATTTAGTGATTAACTCATTAAATAAAATCCTTAGTCCTATCCTGTTTAGAAAAGGGTGGTAGCCTATAGATAGCACATCCTAATTGACCATAGTAATACAAAGTAATTATTAAGGATTTATTATTTAGGAGGAAACTGTAAGCATAAAAAATATATTCATATTTTGATTGTTTCTGTAGCTAATACCCAACTGTCCTCTACATCATTTAAAATCCACTGACTTCCTGCAGATTATAACTTATGATAATTAAAAAGTTGTTTAAATTAATATGATTCAATGAAAAGAATATGTTAACCTAAAAGTAGATGTGGTTTGATAGTTACTTAAACATGCGCTGGGGCCACACAGGTCTACTGCAATGATTTCAACAGATTTTAAATTGTAGGATCTCATTTTAAGGGATTGGATTTTTATTTCAGCAAGATAGTAGCATTTAATTTATTGTTTATTTTTTTTAATATTAAAGGATTTCGTTTCTTATATATATATATATATATATATATATATATATATATATATATATATATTTAAATAATAAAAAAAAACCATACCAGATCCCTTGCTCACCTGAGGGTCACATACAAAATTAAATATTAACTGCAGGTGCTCTAGGAGTGTTAAAACCATATTCACTGTCAGTGCCAAGAATAGGTGAAGCATTAAACATCTGTTTCTGCTTAATTGACTAAGTATGGTGAAGATTATGCAGATATTCTTTAGTGCAGTCGTTAGTGAGTGCTATACAGTTCAATTGTGATAAACAAAGTTTTTTAGGTAATAATACATGTCTTATGTGAGTAAATTGCAATTATTTATCTAACGCCAAATGGAAATTCTTAATTATCCACTTTTCCTCTTGTGATTTTATTAAATATGATTATTTGGATTTCAGGAACTGTGAGCTGGTGGGGAAGGCTGGAAAATGAGAACCTTATGATTATCCTGGCGATCATCGCTGGCATTATCCTCATGGTAATCATCATTTGCATCATCATCATCATTGTCTGCAGAAGAAAGAGAGCAGCCGACAAATGTGAGTACAAAACAGACAACCCTATATACCCTCCCATAGTTCCACTCAAAGAGATGATAAACTTCAAAGACTCCTACCTAAAATAAGAACCGTAATGATTGATCCTTGCGATTAGACATTTGTTGGTCAATGCACATTCTTGAAGAGGCAGACTCCTGAGGTAATATCAGAATGCAAGAAAATAATCTCCACGTCTGATTTATTTATGTATTAGAAATGTGCATGTAACATATTATTAAAGACTCTTAATAAAGAAATGCATTTGACTTTGCTAATGCTTTACTGTGATTTTATTTAAATATTTACATTTACTTTAACAATAATATTGAAAATACCAATGCAAGTAATATTGACTTCTGGAGCTTTAATAATTCCTTATCTAATTAACACTCGTTAACACAACTTTTGGAGCAGGGAATATAATTTGTGGATATCAAACTCATCCTGAATTCAAATTCAATTTCACTGCAATAAATAGGCGATGTTAAGGATCATTTTGTTTCTTAGAAGGGATTGGTGAGTACTGGTTAGGTAGATGAGATCTCCACAATTTGCTACCTCAAAGCTGGTTTTGTTGATTAGTTTCAAGGTTGAAGGAATTAGAAGAAATGATACCTGGCTAGAGGCCGAAGCAATGCTCTGCAGAAATTCATTCAGATTTATTTGCTGATCGCTTTACAACACATTGATTGCCAAGTGCCTTGGTGCTAAATGAAATGCTAAACTTATTTCCATCGAACAACATATAAAACAGGCTACATAAAAATACTTTTTGTGTAGTTTAACAAAACTTTAGAAATATCAATTGTGTTCTATTTGATTTCATAAATATACATTGGAAGTACAAATACTTTAAATACAAAAGGTTAAATTTTCTAAAAATGTAATTTCAGTTCATTAATTATTTTTTGTTATGGTCAATTTTTTTCACTAATCATTTTTTCATTTCAATCTAGCATTTTTGGGAATATCCATAAAATTTCTTTTTTTTAAAATTTATTATACTAACAAATGATCAGTATGATGTATAATCAATAGCTCAATATTTTGGGCATTTAGCAATATTTTGGTTAATGTGACAATAGCGTGTTTCCCCTTTTTTAGTTTTATAATTCATTGGCATCCTTCGTTTCTTGCTTCACTTTGAGTGTCATCTAAAAATGACAAGGCACTTATGTTAACCTAAAGGGAAATCCATCTGAACATAAATTGTTTCTTGACCCACTTATGATTGTAAGTTTTATTTCAAATTTTAAAATTTTTGGCGGTATTCATATTTGCAGGCGGTATGAACATTCTTCACATGCAGTTTTTAATTTATTATTAAACTTGAAATATTTATTAATAGAGTTAATAAATTCAGGAATCATACTAATGAATTTCACCCCCAAATTATACACTTTACTGAAACTATTTATTTTTAAGAGTTGTTATTACTACCATTTATTGCTCTATGATTTTGTTATGGTGAACAGTCCCAAATTGTTCTTTAGGGTTTAATACCTACTAGCTTATAGTTAAAGGAAAACTTGAAATTATTGTGTGTAATAACAGAACCAGAAACTTGCTAGATTTTCAAAGATGTGATTAATTTTCATATGGCCATTGTATGAAATTAAATGAATTTAGGAATTTTTAAAGAAATATTCAACCACAGCTTCAATTGAGTAATTGTAGTATTCACTGAAAGCATGAATTTTTTTTTTCTGATGCAAAATTCAGTTCAGTGAAGAAAACTCGAAGAGTCTGAATTCAGTTTGATTTGAGTGATACCCGCTAATTGGCATCCCTGTTACAAAAAGAATTGTGATTTTTGTTGGCTTGTGTTTCCTTAACATTTCATGTACTAAGTTTTGTGGTGTTTTCACATTTTTTAGATAATAATTCAATGGAGCTGGAAGATAGAGAGAAGTAAGTTAATACTCTATTTATATTTACTTCCAATTTGTTAAACATTTCATTGAAAATAAAAAGTAGGAATTTGGCTTTTGGTCTTCTTCATTAAGTCTAACTAACTTTGGGAAATATCGGACACAGTGTTTGAAAAATGCACTTTAAAAAAAAAAAAATAAAATAATAATATATAATAAAAAACATATTTACTTATAATGTCCAAACTTTTTGCATGAGCATGAATTGAAATAACATGTATTGGATTGACTGTTCAAAAAGTTAATTTGAAATGACCAAAGAATCTATCTATAAATCTTTTCAAGTTTTTATGATTAATACAGTAGAGATTCACTTTTTACAGTAACATTGCCATGTTTGTCATGAACAACTATTCCTTGAAGTAAGTATTTCTTATTAGACACAACATATATTTCAATTATATTTTCATTAACTTTTTTTATTACTTTGGCATATAGAATTAATTAGGTAAATCAAAATTTATAAACAGTTTAATTTTATCTTTTATAAATTCACGATTGCTTTTTATTCATATATTTATTTTAAAATTCTCTAAAATGTTGCATAAGTTGCCAAACTTGATAATATCACTTCAAGGGGACATTTTTGTTAACGAGAATCTAAATTTAGCACTAGAATTCTGTCCAAATGTGCTGCTCATACATCCACCTCAACGTATATTCATTTATCACAGAAACAATATTGACCTCTAAATATTATCATTTCCTATTTTCACAAAATATTTCGTACATTGCTAGATGCTTCAAAAGTCCATTACTTTGTTAAAAAATATGTTTAATCTACACATTGTATTAGGAGACTGGGTTAATGGCTAAAATTGCAAGAATTGGTTCATTTTATTAAAAAAAATTAATTTAGTCTACTCCCTCTTACGCTCTTATGGATGTTCATACATTTATATCATGTCTACATTACGTTTTTAGACGGTAGAGAATGCCTTGGGGGTATTTGAGGACTTCAGCTATTCACAGTGTTTTCATGAGTTAATTTTCAGAAAATTTCTTCTAAACTCTATAAAAACAAAGGGGTTTGTTGATTATTTTTTTTGCATTTATTTATTTATTCATTAGCATATTTCCTTTTGAAATCTGCTATTGAAGTTGCTACTCGTGACGCGATTTTTAAAAACTGTCTTGAACCGTCCATTGTTCTGAGAAGCTGATGAAAATTATTTCCATTCAGATATATAAAGTATGTGTGTATATATATATATATATATATATATATATATATATATATATATATATATAGACACACACACACACACACACCGTGCTAGCAGTTGTAATTTTTGTGTCATTAACAAACTTGATATAGGTATAAGTGTTTCATGTAAAACTAAAGATCATGTTCATTTAAAACTGATATTGGGGCTCAGGTTGGTCGTGTGAATTAAGGTGTTGGTCTTGATCTCATATGGTATACCTAGAGTGGCGGGTTCGATTCCCGGCCTGGGCAGTAGAAATTTATTTGGTGGCAGACTCATTAAAAAAATTCCTTAGTCCCACCCTGGCTAGAAAAGGGTGGTTTCCTATAGGTAATTCGTCCCAATTAGCCAAAGTAGCATAAAGTGGACGTAAATGAATAAAACTGATATTGGACCTGTAGGAGGGAGTTGGGAATCGAAAATTCAAAATATCTCAGTTATATGTCCCATCAAAAAATTGTATAAACCAATCTTGCTGTAAATTTTATTCTCCATAAAATATGATTTATACACTTTTTCGCTATCTTGAATTATGAATATTTTGCCATTAACCCATGTCTTTTTTGCTTTACATGTATAGTTCCGTATTGAGTAATAGTTTTTTAATTAATCTGCAGTTTATATTATGATATGTAGCAGCATTAGATTGGAGCACCATTTGAAAGAAAAAAAAAGTAGAATGGATGTAACAAATAATAGGTTCCACTAACAAATAATATTTTGGTTTAAACGATTAATTGTTTAATGTGTCTCTAGAATTTGATTTTTTTTTTATTTTTTATTGTTCTGGCAAACCAGTTGCAATTTAGTAATATTTAATCAATAGTATTTATAGAACAACTTCTGTTTTGCTTTTCAACGTAGTCCATGAATGGCTCTTATGCTTGTTATTTTATATGAAATGAACATTTCATAATTTGTTTGCTCTCCTTTAATTGCATGCCATGTTTTTTAAAAATTACTTCAAATTATAATTGAGTATGAAAAATTGGATTATTTTTGCATGCAGTGCACTCTTTTTCTTTTTCTATACTTTCTCTGTGTGTTCTATAATGCTATTTTATGTAAAGACAAATCTAATTCTTGGGAAATCTATTAAATTTCTCATATTGTTTTTATTTTATTTTGCCGGGAGAAAGACCATTGCTAAGAATTTCACTTGTTTAAAAAGAATCGACTGATTTTTGGGGTATTTTTACACTGGTAATGACTAGAATTGTGCTTGTTTTCCATCCGCCTGTCTTTCAAAATGTATATATTTTGTTGGATGGGACTAAATTTACAAAATTTGGCTAATATATGTATCTTGTGTGCGGTGATTTTCATAGTCAATTCTCTGTAATTTAAGGGCCTAAACGTGTCGCAGATTCATAACGTGTTCCCGGTGATGTTCTAGGAGCATTTTTTAAAAATAGAGTTCCTTGATTGACTAGATTTCCAAATGAATGCCCAATAATACTGCCATAGCAGACTGTTAGTTTTATCTGTGTAAATAAAACTCTAAAGGTTGCCTGAAAGTCACTCAGTCTGAAAGTTATTCAAACAGAAAAAAATAGCTCAAATGATTTTGAGAAACTTTAATATTTGTGAGTCATCTATCTCTAGGTACAAAATAGGTATAAGAGAATTTGATTTTTGAATTATGAGGGTGTCCATTGGGGGGGGGGATTACTTTGATACCAAAACATACATTCATAAATGTCTTCCATAATATTGGTTTTATAAAAAAAAAGTGAGTAATTTGTGTTTAGCAAGTATTTGTCAGCCCTAAAACATTGCTTAAATGAATAAAGTTAAATATGGATATGTGAAGTGGGATTCTCATTTTTATCTTTTATGATTGGCACTGCTGACTTTCAATTTCTTTATTCCCCAATCAGATTTGATCATCAGTTTTTGATATAGTATATTCATTCATTGATATATACTAATGAAGAACCGCTGTTAACTAAGATGCGCATGGAATGAGTTGTCTAGTGTTTTAACAAGTCTATTAGGGGCTGCACCCTGATCACTATTCATTGACTGGTGCCAACAGCCATCTTGCCCACAGATCCTATCTGGGAGGGACAAAGTTATAGTGTACAATAATACTTCCTTTAATCCATCCACTTTTCTTTATTATATGTTCATTAAAAGCCACTTGGGGCACTAGAGTAAGTACTCCATCCCTTTGTTATAAAGGTGAAGAAATTAAAGAATGGAATTCTCAAACACGTATAAATTAAAGAAATATAAATTTCTTAAAAAAAATTCATTAAAGAAATATTAATTAATATCTTTAAACTGAGAGAGCTACCTCAAAAGTTATAAAAGTGGGAACGACCTATGTCTAACTAGTTCAAGAAGTCAACTTATCTTTTAGAGGCAGCCTTCTAAGTTCAGAGAGACCTGTGGAGATACCATCTCCTCAGCTGACTGCTGATGGGATTATTGACGCTCGATGGGATAGGCCAATTCTTTATCATTATCTTTCTTGGTTAATACTTTATCTTGACTCACTTACAAGCCTACTCTCAGCCTGAGTGGACTTTCCCCTGATCCATCAAAAAGTGCTCAAAATGACTAAACAAAATTTTAATATTGTAATTCATCTCGCAAAGTGTTTATTTCTTTACAATATAATAATAAAAATATATAATTATAACTGTACAAAAGACCAATGCGAATTTAACTCAGAATTCAATAAAACTCTTAAGTTTCAAGTAAAAAACTCTTCCTGTGATATTCTAACAAGCATTAAGCTGGCATAAGTCAAAATCTAAAAGTGGAACATGTAATCTTAGATTCATTACAGATGTTTATTTTGGGTGGGGGGGGGTTATTCTCAATATACAGTGATCCTATTATTTTCAACACTTTTAATTCAAATGTTAAAGTTCATATTAATTCTTATTTATCTTGGTGGTGAGAGAGACAAATCAGGTTTATCAAGTACACAATTTTGTTGCTCTTCGCAATATATTTAAGAGTGCTTTCAGCAATTTACACTGCCGTCATCAGAGCTCGAACAGTTACTTAGGAGCAGAACAATAAACGAGTAAAAACTGAATTTAGTTAAAAAGTTATGTCCATGACTATTCGTTCAACAAAAATATTTTAAAATGACAGAACCTTAAACAACGGATTATTTAACATTAAAATGCTTCGGCAGAGTGCAGCACAGTGGCAATTCTAGCCAATAAACACTCTGACAGAAAATTGTTATCACTTTTCTTTGTAATTTATTCTACAGGGTCTTTCAAAAAGAATGAACGGATTTCATTAAGCTATATCTTATTAACAAACGGTAATACAAGATTGCAATAAAGACATATATTTAATCGGTGTTAAAGTTTTATGGTGTCATCATCATCATTATGTTCTATTTTCTGCATTGCTTGTATAATGTCTTCTTGTATTACTGTCTGTTAATCAGATATAGCTTAATGAAATCCGTTCATTCTTTTTGAAAGACCCTATATATTTAATAAATATCTGAATGTTCGATATTCTATTGTTATGTGGTGTTGAAGGTTCAGTCACTTTTAATAATTTTTTCCCATGACGTCATGAAAATTTTTAACTTTTCAACCAAATTCAGTTTTTACTCCTTATTTGGAGCACAAGTTAGCCAGGTCAAATAAGTTAAGGCGATGGTGTTATCTCTACTTGGTAAACCTAAAGTTGTAAGTTTGATTTTGACCTGGGCAATAGAAGTTTATTCAGTGACAAACTTATTAAATAAAATCCTTATTCCCGTCCTGTCTAGAAAAGAGTGGTGACCTATAGATAACCCGTTGCAATTAGCCTTAGTAGCACAAAGTGGACAAACTCCGTATTGTAGTTGGTATTATTAATAGCTTTCATGATGGTGGTGTAAATTGCTGAAACGAAGTACTTATTAATGTATTGTGACTAGCTACAAAAATTGTGTGCATGGTAAAACTAAGCAATGTTTTTTTTCTTTTTTTTAATTTCTTTTATCATAATTGTTGTGACTATAAGTAAATCAACTAATAATGCATGCGAAATGGATGTTAGATTAAAACTTCATTAGTGTTTAAGTGGCCTTTGCATGAGTTGCGTTGAAATATGTGAGTGTCAGTCCCGAAGGTAACTGCAACAACAATAACAACAACAATACATCGGGAAGGAGCACGAGCGGTCGGGGGAAGTGGCCGCTGAGGCCAGGGGTTCTCGTCCACGTCAATACGAGCCACAGCCTCCTAGCTAATAGCCCTCAGAGCAGCACGCTCAACGAGACTCAGGAATCTAGGGCGGCTAGGATTAAGAACATGTTCTCCCCGGACCAAGTCGATAGGATCAAGAGTGGAACTATACCCGGAGTATTTAGCTCCAGGAATGGAGGTAAGGAAGCGTCACAAGAAAAAGGTTTAATATAAGAATGTTGAGTATTTACTTGAGTAAATAAAAAATCTTCCATGACACACTACTGGTCTCATCTCTCTATATATTATCTATTTCCAAATAAAAATCTGATAAGTATCAGTGGGATGCCAAAACAATTTGTCACGCAAGTGCTGCATTAACTTAGCAGATTTCCCACGTATTCGTTATGTTAAAAAGTATAAGTTCAATGAGAACAATATTTGGTATTTAAGTTTCATATAAGCTGGTTCATTATATAACAGAGTATTGTTTATATGGCATGAGTAGTAGTGGGGGTTTACTGAAGGCTGAAAACTGCCAATATCTTAGCTTAGTTAATACTGACATTAGAGAATAAATGTACATACATTTATAGAACATTACATTTGCAATAAGGTTGATTCTATACAGATTTTCTGTCCGACTCATACAAACGAAGATATTTCGAATTTTCAAAATTCCTCCCCTCTAAAGCCCCCCAGTCCGAATTCAGCCATTAACAAACTTGATCTTTTTTTTATTAAACGCTTATATAGGTATTGAGTTTGGTAGCAATAAAACAATAATTGGAATCGCTAGAATGGTAACAAACATTATATATATATATATATATATATATATATATATATATATATATATATATAAATTTTAACGTACCTCATTTTTGTCATCTCCTAGGTATGATCATGGACATTTGAAGGCATTTTTCAAAAATCGTATCACCAGTACAACCTCAAAGCTGATTTCACTTAAGGGAAATCTGCTAAAAACTCGGAAAATTAAATTTACAGCAAGAATGGTTATGTATCATTTTTTGATCCAGTTTATAATAACGTTAATAATTTGAGTTTTTGATTTTCCTCTGCACCCCCCCCCCCCAGGCCTGGTCTGTTGGTCCGATTTTAGTCCTGCATGCAACACTGACACAATGAGTTTGGTAACGATTGAATAAAACTTTCGACTGCTAAGGCCGTAACAAACAAACACATATATATGTATGTATATAATATATTTATTTTTCAAATCAGAAGAACCTTATTAGCTGAATTGTTACATCTTCGAGTAGCTGAGTCACTGAACATCTCAAGTTCAACTTAGTTTTAATTCTTTTTTTCAAAAGCTTCCTACTACAGGAGGAATAGAGAATAGATGGTTAGAAGAGATCACCAGTGTGTCATTCCAATGTCTGGGAAATCTACTTAGTTTACTCCTGTGTGGTGGGTATTTGTTTTTGGATAGGTAAAACATTATTATTCCAAAATATATTTAACGAAAAAGATTTATTTCTTTTAAAAAAATCCATTATATTACTTTTGAAAAATAAAATATAAATTTCAAATTAAATCACACGTAATGGTTGCATAGGACCTTTTTTGTTTATCTTAAACAAAATTTAAAAATTATGCTCTGACATTTTTTTCCCCCGATACAAATTACCTTCTAATCAAATAATAATTTTTAAATGAAACACACATTTATTTTTCATTTTCATAGGAAACCCGTTTTATTTCAACTTATCAATCGTGGGTAACACAGCTATAACTAATAAAAAAGCCCAACGTGTTTCATGGCTCATTATCTCCTCAGGGGCTTTTCTTATTTTAATAGAGGATTTCTCACTAAGAAGTATCACCTATTGGATGGTAGTATATGCACTATCAAGACAGCAACCAATGATTTTTCAATTTACCACAAAACGTAAAGGTCATTTTTGTAAGTAATGATTTACAAATAACATTACTTCAATCCTTTGCCATGTTAAGATGAATGGTGGATAAACTTTTCTTTCTGATTTATTCTAAGTTTGATGTTAAAATATAGAAAATGAATTCATTAAATTGTACGTTTAAAACAGGCCTTGGCAAAAAATATTAATATTTTAAAATGCTGTATTTAAAGGACTCAAGTATTTTGATTTTTAAAATAAAGGGTTTTCCATTATTGTTTGAAATCCAAAAAGAAAAAGTATTTAAAATAAGTACAAAATTTATTTTGTATGTGAAATCCCTCCAAAAAAAAAATACAAATACAAAATGTTTTCTCAATCAGTTGATTTTTAGAACTAATTCGTGAACAAATGAAGTACTTTTTTAGCAGATTTCCCTTAAGGATAATCATTTATTGTCTTCAGACAATTTTTTTAAATTTCCATCAATCCTGGTTAGTAGATTATACATAAATAGTCCTTGTATGTATGTATGTATGTATGTATATATATATATATATATATATATATATATATACAAGGACTATTTATGTATAATCTACTAACCAGGATTGATGGAAATTTAAAAAAATTGTCTGAAGACAATAAATGATTATCCTTAAGATATATATATATATCTGTGTTTGTATATTTACATCTTTAAAAAATATCTTCTTTGACTTTTGTATCTTATTTTGTGTTTTAAAATACAATATTTGAATTACTGCCCAGGTCTAATTTAAAGTATTTGGTATAAAATTTATCTGATTCTGTTGTAATGATCGCTGATTTATGACATTTTGCTTTGTTAGTGAAAATTTATATACTGATCTTTATTGGAATGCATATTGTCTTGGACAGTTTTGCTGGTTCTTTATTATTATTTTTTTCTTATTTTTAAAAACATTAAACAACATAAATTACACTGGGAGAATTTCCTTGCTCAACTAATTGTCCCTATACACAACAATACTCAAGTGTCTCATCAATTTGAATCAAATGATAATTACAAAATGATGTTCCTTGATATTTTTATTCCATTTGAGTACATTTAGTTACGACACAGCTAAGTTTGAGTTGCTTTTTCTAATATTCTGAGTCGGGTTGTCATTTTCTGCAAATGCATTGTGTGAAGATGTCACAAATTCAGTTTTTACTTTCTTAACTCGAAAATGTTTATTTGATCTATTCTTGATATTTAACCTTTTCATTCAACACTAGTAAACCCTTACTTCCCTTACTCATTGGATTTTTACTTAGAAATAGAAAATTTATCGTGAGATGACTATGGGTATATGATAGTCATACCATCTTATGGGAAATCTGCTTAGTAACCAGCAGCCTCTGTGTGACATACATTTTATGTTTTCTAAGAAATATAATTACTTTACATGTATATTTAATAATTGAAGCAAAATAATTAATTAAAATTTACTTTACGTTTTTCCAAAATCACTTTATAGTGAAGCTGAAATAAATAGAGCTTTTTCTTTTGATAAATCGGGAGAATTCATTGTTTTTCTTTACTTAAATTTGGTTTTAATTTAGGATTTTATATTATTTATTTACAATTATAAATTTTTGAAACAAATAACACATATTTACAACGATATTGAACTCATATTTTCTTAGTTTCATTTGGATGAAAAACATATCGATGATATCACCTATTTCGTGATTGGATTAGTTTTTCTTGACCTTAAAATTTCTTAACAATTCTTTTTTGAGACAGTGTGTACACCATGTATTTTACATTATATTAACAATTAACCCACAATACATGTAGCCCAGATATGATTACCCTCTACATTTGTTTCTTTTGTGTTTTGATTTTAATTCCTATGCTAACCAATTTCTCATAACGAAACAGTTCAATTAATGTTCCATTTTGTCTTGTCTCCTTTTTAACTAAAACACTACTAGAGCTGCACATGTCTGGTCTAGCATGTTTTGAAGTATTTTACCTTACCTTTTGTTTATGTTTATGTCTGTGTTGACACCTTGCATGTCTGTATGTTTTTGCTTGCTGTCATAAAGTGGTCACATTCAAGAAGCTCGACCCACCCCCCGATACAGGAACGGCGAGGAAGCAGAAAAATTCAACTGTCGCAGGTAAAGGAAGGGGGAAAAACATTTGTTTCCCCTTTTTAATTAATTTGTCAGTGATTAAGTAATATTTTCTCATGACGTTTACATACTTAGTTTGATACAGAGTTGGGTGCATTTGAATCATTTATTATGTGGATAATGAATAAAAGATAATTATTTGTCTGTAACTTAAAACAAAAAAACACTACAAAAATTGATTCCAACTGAAAATGCTTTAGATGGAGGACTTTATCTTCATTGCTACAAAAAACACATACTCTACTATAAACTACATAAAATATTGTTAAAAGTAATATTAAAAAGATAATTTTCTAAAAACTAACATTTTAAAAAAAAATGTTAACCACTAAATACTACGTGCATTCAATATTTCAATACTGTGCTGTTAATTCAGTGCTAAAACACTACCTATTATACTAGAGGTGTCAAGTTCTATCCCAGGATCATACTAAATTTAATTTAGCCATGAGCTCTCTGAACTTTTGAGGCTGGATTTCTACTATGCTCCCACTTATCATTATTTGACAATTTGTTAATAATAAATTGAATTAAGTACCAATTTTCGGTCTGGAGGGCCACTACATTATGAAAGGAAAAAAGCTGACCCCCGCTTGACACCCACCAATGGTCCATCATAGGATATTGCTTTAAATTTACTCATAGACTTCCTGAGTCCTTGTCATGCTTTATATGGTCTTAAAGGGGTGGGATCATATATTATTATTATATTAAAAGCCTTAGAATTTATCCTCAGTTTACTAATATAGATACTGGAATATATATTTAAAAAAGTTTAAAACTATCAAAAAAGTTTTTCTTTTTATTAATTAACTTCTATATTCTAAATTATACCACACGCTTAAATAGTGAATGTAAGGGCCTGAAGAAGCTGGAAGCACAATGCTAGTCAAAAACCTGGTCAATACTCAAAGACTTTAATTGTAAAGAAATATATTTATTTATGCAAATGTTCAAGCCATGCAAGTGATAATTAAAGCTGTTTGAATATATTTCCTTGCTATTTCATTCCTCTCTTTGTTAAGTTTATTACTATGGTCAAAATTAATTGCAGATCTTTGCTCTCCAAATATTTTTATAATATGTATGAAGGTTAAGATTTTTTTATGTAAAACTATTGATAGTAAATTCAAAACTAATTTTTTAAAAAATGTTTTTCAGATGCTACCGTCAACAAAGACAACAAAAATGCATCCCCTAATGATGCACTTCTTCCACCCGACTCGGACAAAGCTTTTTATGAAAACCTGCCCTTCCACAACATGCAAAGTGCACCTAACAAGGTGAGTAATTTTGTTCAGATATTTGTTTGATTTATAAAATTATTCATTTTCTCTGCCAAGTTTTTTTTTTATATTTATAATATAAGCATTCTTCACATTTATTATTTATTGTTGTCATTTGTTAAAAAATATTTTTGAATTTTAAATAGGGAATTTACTGTAGCATTTCGGAAAATAGAGGAGCAAATTAAACTGAAAACTGAACTGTTTTTATTGTAGTTTCGTGAATTTTTGCCAGTGGTAAATTATCTTGTAGTGAAAATGCTATTTAACTACAGTTGGACTTCTTTTTTTTAAGTCCAACATCAGTTAAACAGCTTCAAAAAAAACAACAACTGTAAAATAGTGTTTTATTAGATCATGTTTTTTAATCATTGCCTCGCTCTCCCTCTGAAATGGTGCCAAAGTTGGTTCCAATCATTAAGTTTCAGGGACATAAATAATTAAAATGAGGACAATTACAAAGTTTTTCTTTTTTTTACCACTATTGAGACTGAAAGAGATTGAATGTAATGGTTGTTGTTGAATGCAGTAGATGAAATTATTTGAATAACAATATGTGATTCTTTTTAAATTTATCCCGTAAAAGGTTTGAAAGATAATAATTTTACTACGCAATGCCCCTTATTTTTTAGTCATTAATTTTTACTGTAATTTTTTATAAATGAGTATATATAAAAAAAAAAACATTAATATATTAAAACAAAAGTATTTTTTGTCTTTAACAACGAGTTAATGAGCTTAAAAAAAGTCCTTCATACAAGGGCTGAGTAAACTCAGCAGATTTCATACGTGACTTTATCTCACCATATATTGTGTAGTCCCTAAGTAAAAGTCTAATCAGTGGAAGAGGTTGTTTATTGAAGGTTGAAAACAATGAAGTATCAATAACTCACTAAATATTTGAATTGTGAACAAATGTATAAAACAACAATTGTAGAGCATCGATAGTTCAGAATGATTGGTTCTATAACAATTTTTGATCCGACTCATAGTAATGGAGATATTTTTATTTTTACCTCCCCCCCCCTATTCCGGGTCAGATTTCAGTCAACGAATATGATCTTCAGTCTAATATCTAGTATGGTATAGATGAAATAAATCTTTTTTGAGCTAAGAACATCTTAATTGATGTCATCACACAATGCATTTGCATGTATCTCCAATAATAAAGGCCCATTAAAAACATTTATTTAGGCTTGGAATAAGACGATTCATGATGTTAATATTCGAGATAGACAAAAAAATGTTTAAAAAGCATATCTAAGAAATTAATTTGCAACAAAATTGGATTAAAGTCCAAAATTAGTAGTCATAATTTATAAGATCTCTAGTAGTCCTAATTTTTGTTTGATCATTACTAAACTCGATATTCAACCATTTTTCTTAGTTGGATCCAAAGAGCTAATAGAATTGATCTTGTAAATTTAATTTTCCATAAATGCTCTACACGTTTTTTGTAACCGGAATATTAAATGAGTTATTTGTTTTTGGTTGTTTCCAGCCTTCACTAAATCCCCACTTTTACTCATGTGCTTTACAAATAAACAACGTGTGTTATGAACATCTCATTTCCAGCTTACATTTAATTCTGTTTTAATAGGCTTTGCACTTCTTGAGAAATGCCAATTAAATGACAAGATGTGTGACCACCAGTTCATCATTTTGTTGGAAATTTGTTTAGTTTACCCTCCCATGATCATGGATGTTTTATCATTATTTAGCTGATTCTGATCAATTTATCAAATCATTTGATTATTCATGGCTAATTTATCTTCTATTAATTAGTAAATTAAGTATAACTGAAAAGTATATCAAATTATCCTCCTTCATTTTTCCTCTGAAACAATATTATCTAACTTTGAGGGTAAATAAATAGTACAAAATTCTTCTAATTCATAGCTATCGAGGTATATGATAGAACTTGACTAATCTAAATTTCTCAGAGACATTAAAATAACTATAATTACAGTCAATGTATTTCAACTATTTCCCTTAATGTCTCTTGAGTTTTGATATGTGACTAAATATGGGATCATTGTCACCTTTTTAACCTTTTGTTTTTAACCAATATTCATGATGTGGGACTAATGAGATTATTTAGTGAGTTTGTCAGTATATAAATTCTTATCACCAGATGAGAACCGAACTCACTATTCTAGATTAATCAAGTGAGACTAAGACCAATTCTTTAACTCACACGACTAATTTGAGCCCCTGTAAGTATTTTGGAATTTGATTTTACTCCTAGAAAAGAAGCACAATCTCAAAACATGTTGGTGATATTATGAAAGAAAGATGTTTTAAATTAAATTGGCTTGATAGACTTACAAATAAAGATAAGGACTCAGGTTTCTCATTTGAGTTAAAATGTGTTAGTCTCATCTCACTTGGTATACCTAGAGTCATGAGTTTGATTCTCATCTTGGCAATAGGAATTTATTTAGTGATGAACTAATTAAATAACATTCTAAATCTCATCCAAGCTAGAAAAGGGTGGTAACCTATAGATAAGCCATCTCCAATTAGCCTTTTGTCATAAAGTGGATGTTAATAGGTAACAATTATATATTTCTGTATGCATATGCATTTATATATTTTTAATACTACTTGTTTGGGGCTACTAAATAAATTTGTCTAATCCTTGATGATGATTTGCTAGCCGAGCAGGCCACCGAGCAGAATAAGCTCAGGTTATGGCTCTTCCCGAAGCCAGCAGAAGATCCCAGCGAGAAAGTTTCTAACTGTGAGGCATTTAGGAGCTCGGCCGAGGCACTGGCCTCAGTTCAGGAGCCTGCGCTGTCCACGGACGGGCGGATCCGCTCCTGTTCCAGCCCCGAGGCAGTTCCTCCCCAAGCCTCCCATTGAGAAGCACGTCTATCAGAACGTGCCCGTTCCTGTCGTCCCCATCCCACCGACACAAACATCAGACCCTCCTCCCGATCCTCTCCCATCTTCCAATACTGAAGTCAAATCAGAGCAGGTAGTTTCAACTGAAGCTACTGTCTCTGAACCTACTACTGTTGCTGAACCTACTGTCGCTGAGCCTCCGCCCAGTACTGTCGAATGTGAGGTCAGTTTGTAAAGGATTGTCACGCTAGTTTTTGGAAGGTTGTCGGTGTTGGGAATAATCAACATTACTTTTTTGCCATTATTTAAAAAAAAAACTATTTGAAACATCAAGGTTTTAACACTAAGCCAGTACTAGCACTATAAAAATACATTTCAGTACAGGACCCCATCTTCAGTGCCTCTTGTTAATCCTAGTTTATACATTTTAAAAGAGATGGTAATGGTGTGGTTATATTTTTTACATTTTTAATTATCATTCTTGGTTTTGAATGTGTCTTGTTTTTTTAGTTAATTGTTTAAACTTGTTAAAGTGTAACTTTTTACATTTTATTAACTGGGGGGGGGGGCTCAGTTGCGAGTTAAGGGGTTGATCTTAATTAACTTGGCAAAACCTGGAGTTGTGGGTTCAATTTCCAGTGACAAGCTCAATACATAAAATCCTTACCAACCTTTTATAGGCAGAATGAAACTAAGGATTTTATTTAGTGAGCTTGTCACTGGAAATTGAAACTAAAACTCCAGGTTTTACCAAGTTAATTAGGACCAACCCCTTAACTCGCATAGCTAACCTGAGCAGCCCCCCCCCCCAGTTAATGAAATATAAAATGTCACAACTGAACAAGTTTAAATAATTAACTAAAAAGTCATGTCTCAATTAGCCATACTTGCATATAAGCAAACCTTCATAAGTAACAAATACATTTTATTATTAATGACACATATGACATTTGAAATTTTGACAGCATTTCATTTTATAGCATTTAGGGGTTAATATATACACTTATAATATCTTCAGAGAATCATTTTCAATTTTTTTTATGTTAAAATTATTTTAGTACACCTAAAAATCCAATTGCAAGCTACATTGTATATAGAATATTTTTAACAACATAAAAAAATGATTCTCTGAAGACGTTATAATGTATATAAATCCATTAAAACTCTAAATACTGTAGTCTAAAAAAACTTGGACAGTCACAGTTTTAAATATAACTCAACATTTTTTATAAAACGTTAAAGACAAAATTAAATAAGATTAAAAACAAGACACATTCTCTAACTCATAAATTCCATTTTCACCCTAATGATAGTTTAACAGTTATAAATATAAACGTATTAACTCTAATAAAATATATAACGTGATTAACTAAAGAGGGAAGAGAAAGAGGCTCTTAAAATGGGAACCTGCCTTGAAGGATGAACTGTTTAAAACAACTCCAAAAATGTTGGCAGGAAGCCACAACACAAATCTTACAGTTGATAATTAGCTTTGAAAAAAAGTTTTGAAATATTTTCAACTCTCATATTGCATTATTTTCATTCATGAGATTAAAATAAAATAAAATAGTTCTTTTTGATTAAAAAAATAACTACTTGTTTGATGAAGAGAAATAATTAAATGTTCGCATTGGTCTAAAAAGAAAATCATTCTTGCTGATTAAAAAATAATTAAATTGGTCGACGAACAGAAGTAATAAAATTGATAATTAGCCATCCTGAATTTTATTTTTTGACTAATTTGAAATATTCTATTTTTAACTTTCATATTGCATTATTTTCAGTCATTAAATTAAAATAGAATTGTTCTTTCTCACTGGCTAACAAAAAATATTAAATTGGTTGATGAACCAAAGGAATAAAATGCTTGTATTGGTATACAAAGAAAATTTTTCTTACTGACTAAAAAGTAATTGAATTGGTTGATGAACAGAAGTAGTATGTTTATATTGATTTAAAAAGAAAGTTGTTCTTACTGACTAGAAAATAATTAAATTTATCAATGAACAGAAGTAATAATATGTTCATATTTGTCCAAAAATAAAATTGTCCTTACTTACTAGAAAATGATTTAATTCATCGATGAACAGAAGTAATAAAATGCTAATATTGGCCTAAAAAGAAAATTGTTCTTAGTAACTAGAAAACAATTAAATTTGTGAACAGCAGTAAAAAAAACTCTTCATATCATAAATTGAAGATAAAAACTAATAAAGGAATTGGCTAATTAACAGAAGTATACAAAAGTTCAGATTGTAAAAGAATTTGACCTCCATGATTATTAACATCTGCTCTGCGTATTATTTTCATTTTCCATTAAATTTTCTAATTGAGAAAGCACTGTTGATTATTCTTGTATTTCGGTGTTGGTTTTCATTTCTTCCACCCAGTTGTTCCATTTCACAACTCCACCACTCTCTGACTGCATCACTCATGTAATTAGTTCCTTCTCACCTTGGGCGTAAATCTCATATAGCACTTTTCAAGAGGTATTTCGGCACAGTTTCTTGGTGTTGGTCACTTTTGGTTATATGTATCTTTTCTTTATTTATGTTATTCCCTTTATTGGAATAATAATTTGATTGTTTTCAGTCACATCAACTTTCAATTGGCCGAAATCCTAAAAAATAAAATTAAACAAAACTACTGAGATAATTGCTATTACTTACAATTTGTGCCTACTTAAAAATGATTTAATGTAACTAAAGTTGGACACACTAAAATTTCTTTGATGGTTTTGTTTTTTTCATTCAGCCAATTAAAAGTTAATTTTTAATTGTAGAAAACATGCACTTTTTAAACACCTACAATTTTCAGTGTGGTTCACTATATATAGTAAAATTTATTATTTGGTGATGGTTGCTTTATGTATATCATTTTCATTTTACAAAATTATTTATTTTATCCAAAAAGCAAAATAAATACCTAAATTTCAACTTTAAAAATCTTATTTTCCTTATTATATTTTGCTATCTCCATATCTGCAAATATTTAAAAAAAATTATATTGTTTATTTTTAAATTTCCTTGAACTTTTGTAGGTTCATATGTGGTTAGAGTGATTGTACATGACATATTATGTAATCGATTCTTGAGGTCTTTGCGAATGCAATATTGGAAACTTTCTTTTTGATGACACTAACTTCTTTTCATGAACTCCTTTATTCCAAACTCAACATTTCTCTTTACATGAAGCCTCTTCAGGTGTTTAATATTGATTGCTTAAATTATCAATTTATATTAAATATAATAGATCAGCTGACTTCTATGAAATCCATAATTCACTGTCAATTTTTGTGACATTACTTTCTAGGCAGAAGGCCAAAATTTATAGTTTTATTAGTTGACAAGAGACATATTATACATTAGAATAATTAGAATAAATAGACATATAATATTAGAATTAGAAACGTTAAAAAGTGCAGGAGTTTGGTTACCTAGGAAATATCACTGATGATTATAGAGCTGAAGTCGATAGAAGATAGCACTTGTTAAATAAGCCTTTCAAGGAAAAGGAGTATTTTAAGTAATAAGTATGGGTACCAAGAATAAGATTCCTTAGTCTTTTCTTTGGAGTGTACTCCATTACAGGAGCTAAAGTTGGACTCTAAATTTCTAAAGGGAATATAATAGATTGTAAGCAATGAAAATGCAGATTTGGTCCAGAATCACCTGGACAAGTTGAACTAAAAAAGAAAAAAATATACAATATTGAAGTTCTAAATGAGGTAAATGAAAGGACATGGAAAAAAAGAGGGTGAAACGTCTTCATGATGAGTCACAATTTTATCAAAAATATATTTGAAGGTGAGGTTATTGGGAATAGAGGCAGAGGGAAGACTGGAAATTCCTTTTTTAAAGACATCAAACATTTTATAGATTTCGTTGGGACTTGAATATAAAAAGAGCTTCTGAAACAAAATCATTCTAGCAACTACAAGGCCTTTAGATGACGATGATTAAGTTTTTTTTGGGGGGGGGCTTTAAAGAATAAATGTGCTATTAATGTTACCTTACATAAAAGATTCTACTTTTCAAGATTCCATTATTCTTGTTATTGGAAATATGAAAGGAGATTTATGTTTACTAACTGGAATATATAATATATATATTGGTAGGAAAAATTAAATATATTTTTTTCATAAATTAAGGATTACTTAATTATAGCTATTTAAAGTTAGATATATATATATATATATATTATATTTTACTTAAGAATTATTTTGCAAAGTAGGGTTAGGGTTCTATCGGAAGCTGTTTTTTTTATATTGCAATACCTACCCAAATCCATAAGATGCTTGATGTCTTCACAAAAGGATTTTCTAGGCCTATTATATTTTCTGCTCCTAGTTCCAATAACCTTGCCTTCAAATACGTTTGTGACAAAATTGTTGTGCCTTTTTATCTGCCAAGAAGTTTCATCCTCCTTTCAATGGCTTTAATACTTTTTTTTTACTTTCACTTATTTTCAATTTCCACATTTGATTTTTTTGAGCCAACTTGTTTTGGTGACTTCACCAAATCCACATTTTCATTGCTACCAATCTACTTCACTTTGTGAAGAGTTCAAATTTTTTCCTGTACAGTAGTACACTCCAAACGAAAGACTTAATAAACATTTTTTTTTTTTTGTATCATTATTATTATTCTTGTAAGTTAAAATACTGCCTTTGCTTTGTAAATCTTGCTTAGCAAGCACCGCTGTACTTCTGTTGACTTCAGCTCTATTACCATTATATTCAATGATGATAATTCTAGGTAACAACTTTTCACAACTTCAAATATAATGTGGGTTCATTATACATGTTATATCTGAAAATCATATTAAGAAATAAAAATATTTGTAAACCAAATTAATAAACCATTAGTCAGTGATAATGTTATATCGATGATCAGAAGTTTTTATTATTAGGTGACTGTTAATTGGCTTAAGTGATATTAAGCTCCTGAAGTGGCTTCATATGAAGCGAAACATTAAATAAAGGAGTAGAATGTCCTTTACCTTACCTTTCGTTGATCTAGTTGAAATCAAATGAGACTAAGTCACAGCTTTAATAATTGATGTTTTTTAAAATAATCAATTTTGGTAATTATAAGTTATTACTATAGTGAGCTGAATAAATAAATCAATGTCAACAACTATTCTAAAGATAGTAGGCATATACGTTATTTAAAAATATTCAACTTATTATTGACTATTTATATAACTTCTTGGATCAATATCAATCATATATACGAGTTATATTTCTGCTAGACTTGAAGTATGGTTTTATATATTACATGAATTGTAATTTTTAAAACAGCTTAGCTTGTGAAAAGTTAATCTTTATGTGCATAATCTGTCAATTGGGTTAATACTAAACAAATACCAATAAAAAATTTATTCTATAATATTTATGAAAATTTCTAAACACCACTGTTCCTATATTAACAGTAATATTAATGATAGCAACTAAAGTAGTTCCTCTTCCTTTCTTGCTTTGCATGCCGTAAACTCAAATTTAAAATTTGATAATTGTTACTGATATTTGAGTTAATTAAACACATTTGTTAATTAAAAATAATCGTAAGCCATCTTAAGGGAACATTAGTTTGTGATAATATTATATCAATGTTAAGAAGTTTGTATCTGAAGTGCTAATTGCAAAAATTCTATTTGAGGTGTGACTTATAGTTAATTAGAATAATTGTAATAATGGAGTTAATTCAGCGTTAAATTAGTGTTATAGCGATCTGGCTGTGGTGCAAGCTGAAAAAAAGAAAGAAAATTCCCACAAATGTACCACTTACAAAGAAATTAAGGAAAGAAAGTTCACCAACAATTAACTCTTATCAAAATTAAATAAATATAAATTTATTCATATGCCTCCCGGCAGCTGTCATTTTTACTGGGTGATCATCGAGAACACATGGCAAGCTTTCGGTGCGATGGCACCATTCTCTAGCCTGTCATTAGTTGTACAATTATAAATATATTTAAACCGAAAGAGAAGCACCTTTTAAGATTATAAAATGCTGACAACTTAGTTCTAACTGAAACTTTGTTACAAAGGTACTTAATTTTATTGAAGGCTCTCTAAGTGCAGAGCTGATAAAATTGCTCAATTAAAATTGAGATGATAAAATCGCTTAGCTGATTGTTGGGAATTTGCAATGTGCCACCCACCAAGATCTTGCTTCCATGAAAACTGATAACTGGCTGAAATCTCTCGCTTGGTGTAATCCCCATGTCTAAGATGTTTAATTGCAGTTTTAGAATAAATATGTATTGCTAATTTATTAATATACAGTTTTGTGCTTCTAGGAACCATTTCCTAAAATTCTTAATGTGCATGCAATTATATATTTTAAAAGCAATCCATTGTATTATTAATTGCACTACAGTATAAATAATTCTTGTATTTTCTCATAAATTCATTAAATTAATATTAACGTTTCACAACAGTTAGGAAGTAAAAAAGATTGATTTAAAAAGTTCAAAAGAACGCTATTTTGAATGAAGCCTCTAAGAAATGACATTTGAGAATATTTAGTCATGAAAAATTAAGACTTGTTTTTATTTCTTTTTACTGGTTATTCACAAAAAAGTATTTTTGAGTTTTTTTTTTTATTCTTTATAATTCAAAATATAGTATTACTGCGGTTCCTCGATGAATGCAAGTAAATCCTCGTGAACTTTATTCACCCGAATACTTGGGTTTTTTTTTAAGTTTGAGTGTTCATCTTTAATTGTAAATCCGAGATCGCGAGTTAGATAATGTTCTCGAGAGGTGCGAGTATGAAGAGTAACCAATGAAAGTGTTATTCATCATAGAATAGTTTTTTTAAATAATATGTTTTAATTTTGTTCAGGCTTTCTCTTGCAATTTATGTGAAGTTGTAACAACCAGAAGTTTTGAAATAATAATTCTGAATTTTATTATGTCTAATGACAGTCTATTAGATGACATGAGTGCCTATTGATCTGGGATTTCAAAGAACTCATTCCAAACTTACTGGCGTTATAATTATGTAAATGATGCCATAAAATACACTATAGTTTACTTAGGTTTGGCAATATTCTTTCCTTTAAAATATATATATATATATATATATATATATATATATATATATATATATATATATATACAAAAACTTTCACAATTCCATTGATCCATTTTTGTATAACACCAAAGAAGTTCTATTTGCCAAACTGGAGTCAGAAGTAGCAATTTTGAAATTCCATGGACCGAAACCAATATTCTAATCTCAAGTAATTACTTTAATATTATTTGATAATACCTATGAAGTTATTAATGAAAACCTCCACACACTGGGAAAAGCAAATTATTGTGTAGTTATTGTTGTGCCTTAAAGAAAATGACAGAAAAGTTGATTAAAACCATTCAAGCTATTTTTAGTGATTAACAAGCAGATTCATAAGAATTTCAGTTTTGATACCAATGGTCTTAGAATAATCTAAAACATGATAAAAATATAACCCCCAGATATAATAGCGTCGTAATTTAATATTTGTGGCAAATATATTTTGGTTTATTGTTTTCTTTCAGTATTGAGAATGAGTGAGAAAATCGCTTTTCATCTGCCATGTTTTTTGAGATGCGTAACATCCATTCGTAATTAGACTATGAACAGGACAGTATGGTCTCCTGTTGGTTAATTTTAAAAATTGAGGATGATGAAGGGGCTAAAATAAGTAGAAACATACATGTACAGCTCAAGAGCACAACTTTTTTTTTTGTGTGTGTATGCCTGTATTAATTAACATATTTTGAAACTTTGTAAAGCAGTTTTCTTTAACGTTTAATATTTTGTTGTTGTCTAACTTGCATGTGTGTGTTGACTAATGTTGTATACAGAGAATGCAAAATGCTAACTGCGAGAGGCGAGCTAGAACAAGGAGGAAGCCAGCCCACCATGGGAGTGCGAGGGAGATTAGCGGACTACCATCCCGCGATGATTACCACAAATATAAAACTACCCCATACAATAGCCGGAATGGCTCTCCTCCCAGGTCCGGCCACCACAGATCTCACCGAGCCCACCACACTAGCCCTAGGAACCACGCTGAATATGCTTTCATTAAATTCCATGATGTTGGACAGGAAATAGATGTCTGAGATTAAGGTTTGTTGAGTTCTATTAAGTTCTTAAAATGAGCTCTAGCACTCTATTGGTTTAGAACATTCTGGGGTTTCAGAAAAAAAAAAAGGGTCTTCTTGAAACATTTCGAGAAGGAAAATTTTCTTTTCTGAACCCTGAAATATTTACCTGCAACCAACTGAAGGAACCAACTTCAGCTTGTGGCAAAAGGTCAACATCATAACAACACCAAAATCTTCTTTATTGTTTTTATTACACGTTTTAGGGCTCAGGTTAGCCATTTGATTTAAACTTAGTCATAATCTCACTTGGTAAACCTGGAGTGGTGGGTTCGATATCTGCCTAGGCAATAGGCATTAACTTGATGACAAACTCGTTAAATAAAATCCTTTGCCTGTCTAGAAAAAATTGGTTATCTGTTGACAACCCACTCCAATTAGCCACAGTAATGCTACTGAGGCTAATTGGAGTGGGCTCTTATAAGTGGATGCTTATAAATAACATATAACACGTTTCACGTCATCCGACTCCTCTTCAAGAGCACAATTTATTCACAATTGAGCACTACTAAATTATAGAGATGGGTCCTTCTGCTAAGTGTGCCAACTCAAGACTAACAAAAATAAGTTGCCCACTTCAGCTGCTTTATCGATTATTCTTTGAAACCATCTGACGATCTGCCGGCAATCTTGTTTTTCTTGGCCCTCGTACTAGGAGGTCCTCAAGTGATACATTGTGCTCCTGTAGAGGCATCCAATGACATGGATCATGTAAAGCTAATAAAAACAAAGATTTAGGTATTTTTATGGTGTTGAGCTTTTGCCACAAGCTGAAGCTTATCTAGCTACCTGTATAAGCGGGGTCAAGATTGTGCAATAAAAACTGAAGAGTTTAGTTCCCTGTAGTGGCATGTAACTAGGCAAAATGTATATGAAATTTATTTTCAGAACTCAGTAAAGTTAAGAAAGTAATTATATTTTATTAGAATTTAAATATTTAGAACTCATAGAAAGAAAAATTTAGTTACTTTAATGCATGTCAAACACACTAGATATTTCCCATCAGTTGAAGCACTCTATCCCAATACCTGACAAGCATATTCTGCAGAGTGTATTTCACCCCTATGTGGCTTTTATTATACTTAAAATTATTAAACATATGGGATTATTATGCCTGGGAGCTAATAGAAATGCAGACAAATTCTTACCTGCTTTCTCATATCGTCATAATACACAGCCACCAAAATCAGGTTTATTTAATAATTAGGTTTCTGCTAGCATGTGATCCTCTTTAATCAAATTGTATCTTCTAACATTTTTAATCAAATGTGAGCCTAACATTTTTATCATCAAGGGTAATATATCTGTATTTTATCGCGGAAAGGGAAAGAGGGGCAAGGCAGACTCACTAAAGTTGACAAATAGATTGACTGTACATTATTGGTGATTCTTGACTGAATTTCAAACATCATGAATAATGATGTTATAAATATGCAGCATAATATTATCTTGGCACAGATAACATGTTCATACTGAATCTTAGTCTAGGTACTAAACTAAAGAGCATAGACAACGTAATTCTAATGTATAAACTCACAGACTTATTTTATTTCCTTTTGAAAGAAATTTGTGAATTTGTGTCTTAGAATTAACTTGTTCCTGCTCATTACTTCTTTTAAACACTTTAAAACATAGAGCTCTGGTTAGGCGGATGGGCTAAGATTACTTGAGAAATCTAGTCATGGGTTCGATTCCCATGTGTAAATAGAGTTATTTAGTGACAAATTCACTTAATAAAATCTATAATCTATCCTGATTTTGCTAGAAAAGGATGGGACCTGTATATAACCCATCCTGATTAGTCCATGCTTCCCTAATGTAGGACTTATTAAATAATAATTTTAAAAAAATATATAAGAACTAACAAAAAATAATATTTTAAAATAATAAGTTTAAATCATTTGATTAATAAATCATATTTTATATACAGAAATATTCTAGAATCATCTGAAACTCATAATAAATAGCTTCAAATAAAATAAATTTCACGCAGGGTTAGCAATGTAAGTTTAAGGTCATACATACATACACATATACAAAAGATAAGAATATTTTCATATTAAATTAACAAACGTATCCTGTCTAAAAAAAAAAGTAACGGAAAAAAACAAAGTAAATCCAAATCTTTGTACTTTAAAGGATATGGTTATTAAACTACATGAGATAAATATTACTGGAATTATTCATTAGGCCCTGCAATAATTTGCTGAACGTTCTATGATGTCAGAGATATCTTCAAGGGCCTCCAACATTATAGAATGTTAACGTTCTTTTGAGTTTTTAGCTGGGTACTACAATACTAGGTTGTTACAAAAGTCCTTGTGAATATCAAGTTGTTTACATTAACTAATCCTCTAATTATTTATGTACGCCAGCTTTCCCTGCCTTTCATTCAGTTTATTAAATTTCACTAGAAATGTCGGAAGAAAAATTTGTTATCCGCGGCCTTCTTAGGCATTATTGGAAAAAAGGTTTTAGTGCACAGGCCTCAGCCAAGGAAATTTGTGCAGTGGAAGGGGAAAGTGTGGTGCATCGAAACACAGCCGCATTTTGGTTCAGGCAGTTTAATTCTGGGAATACAAGCCTTGAAGATGAACCTAGGTCGTCCTTCAGTCGTCGATGATCCAGTGCTACTTGAGTCTGTTGGTCGGAATCCACATGTCACAACTCGAGGATTAGCCGAAGAAATGGGAGTTTCAAATGCTACAATAAGCCGGCATTTCAAAAAGCTTGGTGTCCAAAACGGTATATGAAGTTTTAAAAGTGAAATACCCTGCTTTGATTAATAGGAATCAAGCGTTATTTCAGCAAGACAGCGCCCCTGCTCATCCCTCACGATTAGTTAAAGAAAAATTTTCAGAAATGAACGGGATTAGCGTCTTGCCCCACCCTCCTTACAGCCCAGATGTCGCACCGTTTAACTATGGACTTTTCAGGTCAATGGTGCATTTTTTGAAAGGTCGGCGCTTCGAAAACTTCGATGATGTCAAATCTGGATGCGATGAGTTCTTTGCCTCGAAAACTGCAGAGTGGTATCAACATCAAATACAACTTTTGGCTGAAGGATGGGTTAAAGTAGTTGAAAATGATGCCCTGTATTTTGAAGAATAAATTTGATTTGTAAATTTTGTACTCACATTTGAATAAAATTAATTTTGTGAACAAGGACTTTTGTAATAACCTAGTAATGGTTGGGGACTGTTATTCAATTAGTCCTTCTCCGAGTTATGAAGCCACCTTGGTTTATTGTATGAAATTTTCCGCCGTCTGGAGGACTCCCTTCTCTCTATATGCCCCGACAACTAAAGCCTGCCTTTTCAATATGTATTTCCCTTTATTGGCTCCTAACATTTTCTCAAGACTTCTTTCTAAGACCAGCAGTATACTTCTGTTTTCCTTTGCAGAGAATTCAAGCATCATTTTCATAAGTAACCAAAAGTTTAATCTGCATTTTCTATAGAACAGCTTGGCTTTCCTAGCAGGCTTGTATGGTCGGCAACTAACAATAATCAAAAACTGTCTTCCACAATATCACCCAAACGTGAATTAAGGTTTAAAAGTCCGTCTCTCAGAGGCTTCATAAACTATGCAGATTTTCCATTCTCTATTTCTAAATGAAAATCCGATCAGTTGAAGTGGGAGTTTACTGGAGGCTGAAAACAAAAAAGTACAAATAATAACTCTCTTAATGTTTAAGTTAACGAAAAAATGTTCAGAACAACATTTTTACATCATTACTGGTTTTACAAGATTGGTTCTTTAACATTTTTTAATCAAACTCATAATAACGGAGATATTTTGAATTTTCGAATACCCCTACCCCTATTCCTGATCCGATTTCAGCAATTAATGATTATGGTCTTTCTATCTTTTGAGTGTTAACTGAAATAGTTAAATATCAAATGTGTTACTAATCAAATGAATATTTTTGAATCATGAAATAAAATATGGAAGGCATTTGCATGTGTCTTGTGTTTTTATATAATTTTGAATGTACATGATTTTCATCTTCCCCTAAGTAGGGGATTTGAATTCAACCTCAATTGCTGGTTTCCCGTAGGGGAAAATTAAATAATTTAATTAATAATTAATTTTTATTAATTAAAAATGTTGTGCTTATTAAAACATATATTTAAAACTTATATATAAAATATACCTTATCTAATTTTCCTAAACCTACATTTAAAAAAAAAAAAACATTAGTGACATAGTAATTTGGAATACTAGTTTTTAATAATAATATGCCTTTCAACTTTCCACTTCTGATCCTTCCTTTTCATCCATAATTAACAGGTACTGTAGTAAATAAATATTTTTCGAGATTTAAGATTGAAAGAGATCTAAATTTCATTCGTTTAAATCTTGTCGGTCATCACTCTTAAGTTTTGATAATAAAGTTATTAAGCTTTCATGCAATATTTTTATTTGCAGCCGGAGTCACAGGGCTCAAGCAATACATACATATTTTAGAGCATAAAAGAAGGAATGATCAGAAAGGAATAAGGTATATATAATTAAAATAATGCATTGCTTTTACTAATATTAAACCAAAACACTTTTGCGATTGGAGCCTAATTTTGCTCCCCCAAACATGCATAAAAGCATGACTAGCTAGCATATTAGTAATTATGTGATAAATTGCTTATTTTTTATTTTTATTTTAGAAGGAACAACTTCATAATAACTGTCATTCTCTTCATTGATGAGTTTCAATTGAGTATATCTTATTGTTTTTAAAGTATAAAATCACCTTTGTTTATTTAATTCGTTAGTAAAAAATGAATTCCTTGACAATTTATTTTTTGAGTAGTTTTATTTTCGAATAAAATCTGCATTCCTTTAAATCATTTCTCAGGAACTTGGCCAGGGCATGCTTAAAATGTTGTTTCTTTACATTTGTCCTAAGAATTGCCAGATTTGTATTACAAGAGAAAAATGAAGAAATCCCATGTCTGATCAATTACCTTCTTAACCTCCCCAGTTTCAATTTAGTATGATAGACTCGAATGACTGAGTGAGTAATGCTGCCAATTTTCAGATGTTTATATTGAAAAATGATATAGGAAAGCGATGTAAAAGTGTAAATTAAAAGTTACAAATACCTGAAAGATCTTGTTTTAAGATATTTAGGTCAAACAGCGAATGCCCTTGAAACTTTAATCTGTCATAAGAAGCTAGAAAGCTCGAAAACTTAGCTTTTCAATAGTAATTCATTTCCCTATTATATATTTTGGGAAACAGGTCTTATCTCACATAAGGATCTGTACTCCCATATCCATCACCATATAAATTAATACATATTTTCATTTAACTGCACCTGGGATAAACTTAGCGATTTGCAAGTATTTTTTTTTTGGTGAATTTTTATTTCTTTACATTAGCTTAAACAATTTAAAAAAAAAAACAACTGAAAATTGGCAGAATTATTTATGTTCTCTTGTATGTCTTTTATACCAAATCTTATCAAAATTAAAACTGGTGAAGTAAAACTATTATTGGTCTGAGATGGATTGTCAACATAATCACATTTTTCAGAACCTATTGCTAACTAAACTAATACGATACACCATACACATACAATATACAGTCGAGCCTCACTAATTCGAAATTTATGGGGTCAGCAAATTTATTTTGAATTATCGAGAGTTTGAACTATAAAGGTTAGTGTGAATGACGAATAGAGGCAAGTTGTTTTTTTTCTTTTCTTTTTCTATAAATTGCCTAGTTACCAAGAATAATTCATTAGTAAACTAATGTGTACATGATACGATAATATTTGGATTAGAACGTTAATATATGAGTAGAAGTGAGGGTTTATTGAAGACTGAATACAAAAAATGAAAGTATTTGATACAGAAATAATGGATTGGATGTCATTTATAGAAAATTAAATTTGCAACAATATGGGTTATGTACAATTTTTCAGTCCGTCTTTTAATAATAATGAAGATATACATTCAATCTTTGCAGCACATTTTATTTTATTAACAACATAATTTATTAAAGACACATTGTATTATTGAAATGGTTTTTTTATGAATATGAGAGGTTTTTTTTTTAGAGAACAGACATAAGTTACTAATTTTCCTCTTTTTGGAGGTTTTCAAATCAGTGACTTTCTATTGTACTACTCATTTTCAACATATGCCGGTTGAGTGCAAATATAACTAATATAACTACAAAAAAAGATAATTATAAAATTCTTTGCTCCCCAATTTTGTTTGTTTCATACTGATTTTTCTGGCAACGATCAAATGCTATTCAAATGCATGAAAAAGGATGTAAACCTCAAAAAGCAGACCGAAATCTCATAAATTGCCTTACATGCTCTCATTTATATTGTAGGAGGGTTATTTAATTGCTCCTTTAGTTCAGTTGCTAAGATTTCCTAAGCATATAATAAATATACACATTAAATGAAATTTAATTGGATTGTGATGACTTTTTGATTAAATTTTACCATGAGAGAAAGATAATTAAAATAAAATTATTCACTTCTGTTGTATCATTAGTCGAGAAAATTTAGATTGAATTGGAAGAATCGGTAACCCTGAATCAGCTTGAATTCTTAAATTTACCAATCAAGGGTAAGGTAAAAACAATGGTAAGCTACACTATTGTTTCATAGTTAATTTGTATTATTTCTTACCAATCTGCTTTATAAAAACCTTTTAAAATTGTGAACTTTGAAGTAATGCTTTGGGTTAAATTGGAGTAAATCCAATAACTTCTATCTGTTTGAAACTGTTTATAACAAATAGTTCATATATTAGTTAATATGTAGCGTTATCCATAAGAAAATAACATGATCTATTTAGGATAATAATAAAGATAGGATAGAGCAAGGCTTGTTTTTTTTTTTCTCTAGTCAAAATATCTCGTGGTGTAACTAACACTTGTTAGATTCAAATTCAGTCCTTAGCTGAGAAAGTTTGTGTAGTGACAGGAAGGTCAATTATTATATCTGTAAAAATTGTCAGAGTTAAGAGTTAAAAGAATTTTATTATCTAAAATATTAACAAATAATAATTTACAATACAAGTAAATACAATTTTTCAATCTTATTGGCTTTTTTAAATATTCAACATTACTTATATCTATTTTTATTCTAATATCTAAATGTATAATAAGGGAAAAGAATTTGTCAGAAAGAGGCATCATCAAAATATATTTTGATGAAGACTGGTACGTTGTACATTCAACAAACTCAATAATCTGCTTGCTAATATTATTAACATTCCCAATCGTAGAAATAATTTATAAAAATATTAAGATATAAAACTTAAGAAATACGACGGATTATAGCTACTAACCTTACAGAACTATACAAGCTAATCTCTGCTAGCGAGATAGAAGAAAAAACGTTTTAAATCCATAAATAGTCTTTTTCTACAGTATGACAAACTACTGTCTTATACCATCACCATATATATATTCTCTTTTAGTAAATTTTAAAATAATCCAGTGAGTACATTTGGGGGTGGGGTTTACTGGACTCCAAAAAAGAATTATATATAAAAAAATATTGATAAAGAAATGTTCACAATTTGTTACACATCACTACTATAACAAGATTGGTCCTATAACATTTTTCGATTTGATTCACAATAACAGTGATATTTTAAATTTTCAGATCCCCTCCCCCTTATTCTTTGTCCAATTTCAGCCATTAATAAATATGGTCTTTTGTGTTAATTGTTGTTTATCGTAAAGATCAAATAAACTTTTTTGGGGCAGAATTAAAATTATAATTGATGACATCGCGCAACGTATTTGTATGTATCTCATCTAGTAAAGATTTGTTGAACACAAGATTTGGTATTTAAGATTGAAAGATGTTTCATAACATATTCACTTATTGTTATAGTACAATGAAAGTGAGTGTTACTGAAGGCTGAGAATTAAAAAATCCAAAATATCTCTAATCGTACATACATACTTCTAATCGAGAAAGTTTATAGAACAAACCTTATTAACAATTTAATGTTCAATAAATGTTATATGCGTTTCACTGGCTTGATTATTAACTGAGATATTTGCATTTTATGGTTTTCAGCCTTTAGTAAACCCCACTCCCATTTATGTCAAATTAACAATAAGCTATTATATCATGAAGCACTTTACTTGAAGCCTAAATACCAAATATTGTTCTCATTGAACTTTTAAGTTTTGAGATAAATGCAAATACGTGGTGCACGTGGGAAATCTGCTTAGTTAACGCAGCCGCTGCTGCGTGACAGACTTTTTAACTTTACTGTAGCAGTGCAGAAGCAATCGTTCAATTGAGGTCTGTTGAGTCATAATGCATTATAGGTTTAAATTTATTATTTCAAACCAAGCTCAAATAAAATTAGCAGATTTACCTTAAGAAAAATCAGCTATTCAGGTTACATTCACTTGGAAATAAGGTTCTACAACCACAATGGAACGAAATCTACAACCACAATATACATCAATATACAAAAACAGGAAGGAAGAGACACACACACTCGATACTCTTATCGATACCTACATATTTTTATATAATTAGAAAACATTTCCAACACATTCATTACACGATTTTCGAATATTTCCCCAAATGATGCCAAGTTGAGAATTGAACTCATGACTTTAGGTCATATTAACTGTTATATTATGAACTGTCATATTAGCTGTTATATTATGAAACAAGTTATTTGATTCCTATAAATACCAAAAAATTGTTCTCATTGAACTTTTACTTTTTGAGATAAATTCAAATACGTTACAAATGTGGGAAATCTGCATAGTTAACACAGCCCTTGCATGACGAACATTTTAGTTCTCAGTCTGAGTAAACCCTACTCAGACTCATCCCATATTAAAAATAAGCTGATAAATCATGAAATATCTTATTCCTAGCTTATACATCAAACGAAATATCTTATTCTTAGCTTAAATATCAAATATGGTTTTCATAGAGCATTTACTATTTGAGATACATCCAAATATTTTAGTTGTTACCTCATCAATGCAGATTATATTTTCTACAGAGCCCAATATTCATGTGGTCATCATAACCTTGATCATAACCAAACTCAAATTTCTAAATTACACTTACAAAGCTAAAGATAAAATTTGTTAATGGTCGTAATTGGCTCTTTAGAAGAATAGGGGGTTAAAATAAAAATATCTCAGTTATTTCTAGTAGTTTGTTGTATATAATATTTTCTAATTTGAATATTATTATTAGTAGTTCTTATATTCCAGCCTTCAGTTAACCCCCACTCCTCATGGGATTTTCAATTTTCAGCAATGGTATCACTAATCCTCTGATGTCTTAACTTTACGAATTTTTATTTTTATTTTTTTTTTTTGGTGTGTCAACCCTTATGGTTTTATTAACTTGAGGAGAGATTGGAGTCATGGCGTGCTTGAAAAACTTTTCTTTGATGTAAATTTACCATGACTTCATCCTTGGTGATAATCATCTTTTATACGTTTTCTCAATAGTCAGAATGTTTTGTTGAATATTGCTTTTTTTTAGAGAATACAAGGGAAACATTCCTCTTTATCAAAAAAACGATTGCCAAATTTGAGGAAATGATTGCATGGAGTATGTTGGTTGTTAAAATTCTCTTTGTACGTCTGTAGAATTCAAAGGATGTCTAATTGTTTACATGGTTCAATGTGGAATAAATCATGTTCATCTGTAGAATGTATAGGATGAGTAGTTATTTATTAGTACTTATTGTTGGTTAATAAATAAAGCAAGATTCGAGAGATAAAATAAAGATTTAATACTCAAACATAATCTCAGTTCACCCTCAACTCATGACTCAGTCTAACTCTCAAAGTACAATATGGCGGGAACATACACGTTGCCTACGCCTTATATATTATTTAGTAAATTAGAATTACAATATTAATACTTATGAGTAATCCTGGAAAAAATCATGCCTGGAAGAAAAAATTGAGATGAAATTTAATTTGATGGTCAGTCACATACTGGGATGGCCTAAATGTGGGGCAGGTTGGTACACACATACATTTTGTGCCCCTTGCTATCGACTCAAGTTTTAGTAATTAATCGTAATAAAATAGGAACATAAATAGTGTGTAAGGCACATCGAGTTTTTCTTCAACATTATATTGCAGGCCTGGAGTTTATTTTTAATAAGTGTATCTACTCCACCTATGATGTATATACTATATTGTATATAATTCTAGTTTTAATTTCACAAGCATGACTGAAATAATGAGTAAATTTGTACACTCTTACACCACTCAGCACTTACTTTCTTTACATTAACCAGGACTGTTTGCGTTTTCTTGAAATAAATACTTCTTATAATAAAAGTGTAATTATAAATTAATCATTTCATTGTAAATTGAATACATAGTTATATACTTAATTTGTTATTTTTAGTCATTATTCTTATAATAACAATTCTTTTAATAAAATATTAAAGTTAATAAATCCTCCCTTTAAAAAAATTGTTGATTATTAAAGAATACATGACTGACAGGAATTTTTTTGGTAAGTGAAAATTGATTCTAAAAATTATTTTAATTTTTAAGCAACTTCTACAAATAAAATCCTTCACTATATTTCTTGGGGGGGGGTGTCAATGCCACTTAAAACCCAAGCATCTTTTATTAGAAAGAAAGAAAATGTTTAAAATAATGAAAAATATTTGTATAGCCAATGATTTGCGAGACACCATCCATTTACATTGGACAGACTACGAGGGAATAAATAAATAGGATCGACGAACAAGGCATTGGGGTCAAACCTACAGAGAAGAGTGCATGAGAGTTTAGATGTTATTTATTAACCTTTTTCTTAGTCAGGATGGGACTAGGGATTTCATTCAGTGAGTACTTCAATAAATATATTTCTATTTCCCATAAGGGAATCAAATCCATGTCTCCAGGATTTATTAAGACCTCCAATGGCCTAAGCTGAGCTCTAAGTGCATGAGAACCTTAATAAGAAGCCAACTTAGGTATAATTTAAGTAAAGGCAAGAAAATGAATTTAGGTTGATTATAAAAAGCAAGAAGTGCTGAATATCCCCTATTAACATGTTCAACAGTAGAGGGTTGGCTTTCTAGGGACTGGATATTTTATTCTGTAAACATGGTACTATTTATTTCACAAAATATTTTTTTCAATATTGCGAACTACGAAAGGAACTAAATGTCTCATGAAATGTGTAGTACATAAAATGTATAATCAAATTCACTAAATAAAAATCCTTATCCATTCTGGCTAGAAAAGGGTTTTAAATTGAGGATAACGCATCTCATTTAGCCATAGTAGCATGAAGTTCATGTTAACATTAAGATAATCAGTATTATAAATACAACTATAATAATACCCGAACTGACTGATAAAGGTTTTTGCCAATTTGTATTTGGAAAGTTTTTAATACTTATTACATGTTTATGAATTAAAAGTTGTTAATTAAACTAATCCTTAATTCTTATAAATATAAAATTATTATTGGTATTATTATTAATGGTATTACTGTTTTTTGTATGTTTTGGATATTAACATTTTTTTTTATCTTTTTAAAGTGTCACTTAGCAGTTGCATCTAATTATCAAATTAAGCAGCATTATGTGTAAAAATATTTATAGTTTCCTTCCATAACTCATTTTCAGTGTTCGCCTCATAGTATATATGTGGCCTCTTAAAGATATGGGAGTCTAAGGTACCTTACAACACTTACTTTAGGATGGAGTAAGACTTTTATCAAGTCTGATTAATTCAGTGAGTAATGAGTGCCCAAAATTTTAAGAAAGAAAAAATATAAACTGAATTATTTTAAAAATGATTGTACTACTAAGAAATCTCAAAATTTAGTGAATAATATTTAAACAGATTAAAGATTTTATTTCGGAATATATTGAATTTAAGCCAGATGTACTAAAATAGTGGTAGCTATTCAAAATTCAATGAGCATTCATTTAATATTTAATGTATTCTAATTAATTTGTCCTTAAATTCCAGCCATATCGACCTGAATTCTCAGACTTGGACTATGCAGACGTAGATTACCGCTCTTACGGTCCAATTAACTACAAAGCTGCATCCATATTTGCCGCTCAGAAGAAACAAGATGATGAAGAATTACTGTGATCTTTTTATAGCATTTAACTCTTTGTGTCTTGCAAAGTGAGACTATAAAAACAAATTCTTCACTTGTTCGGTGCCACTTTTCTGACAGGGATTCATGGACAATTCAAATGTTGCAATTCAAATTTGTGTAGAAGTTTTTATAAATTTAAAAAAAAAAAAAAAAAAAAAAAATGTAAATACTAATTGTATATAAAACTGTGAATTTCTTCGAGAAAAATCAAATAATAGATAATTGAATGTATAATTAAACCTAGCTGTATAAACTATTGTACAGGAGATATTTTAAACCTTGTGATTTTGAATAAATGAAAATAGGTATTTATTGAAACTTTTTAACATGTAAGCCTTACATTTGGTGTTACCCTGTCATTATCTTCAGTGGTATAATTTGATTTTGAGGCATATGTTTATTTAGTCGTAATCCAAAACATGCCAATATCTTTGCAATACTGTCAGGTCGTTTTTTTTTTTTGGTATTTTGAATTTGTGTTTTTGGATTTTTATTCTGGGGAAAAAAATGTTATAATGCAGATAGTTCTTATTCTTTAAGTGAGTAGAACAAGAAATTGAGTTTATATTTTAAATGGGAGAATAAAATACTCCATCAAAGGCTCTTAATTAAAAACTTGGTTGCCAAAAATTATTTATTAACCCAAGAATTCAACTGTCATTTCAAAATAAGACAATGAAGCTTAGTCTGGCATCTGTGGTATTTTCTGTTTAACAAATGCTGAGTCCTTTATTCACTTTTTACATGTGTCAACAGTATTATTAAAGTTTTATTCAAGTTTTACTCAAAATTAAAATATTTTCTGACTAACTAAATTAAAATATTCTCTGATCAGAACAGTGCCTAACCATTGTTCTTGTTGCAAAATGAGGGCATTATCGGATATGCTAAATAAAACATAATTTTCCAGAAAGAGTACATCATCTCTTCCCTGTCAAATGACCAATTCAGATTTTTTTTTTACTTGCGTGTAAAAGAACTGCTGAAATAGTTTTTCTCTTTATACTGAATAACTTTATTTTTTGACCCTTTATTCCTTGCGTATTAGATGTAGTTAAAACATATTTTGAATGAAAAAATTACAAACATGATTCCAATTCCTTAAAAAGATATAAAAAGAAAAAAGAAAGATAGGTATTTTTGACTCGCAAAGTCTATAGTTTCATAAGTTGAGCCTTGGGTGAAATAAATAATTTTTCTCAATGGTATATTTTCATATAGATCCTAAATGTTTTTTTTAATTATTTCCGTACATGCTTATGATAAGAGTCATGCAAATAATGTTTCTTGTCTGTTTTTTTTAGTTTATTTTTTGTCACACTATTATTGCTCAACATCTGTTTATTATTGTCTAGCTGCAGAAGTCTGGTGGGTAAATCCCATTCAATTACATACAGACTGAATATGTAATTTATTTATTTAAAGTAAGCATATCTTTAAATTGTAGGTATTTATTATTAGACTAAGTAAATTAAAATATTCTTTGAACAGAACTGTGCCTAATCATTATCGTTGTTAATTTTTTTTTAATTTATTAACTTAGATATATTTATTTATTAATACTCATATGTGGCTTTATTTAACTTAATTTTTAAGTTTTATTTGTAAAGGTTTTTTTTTTTTTTTTAAATCAAATGTTACCATAAACCAAAATTAAAAATTAAACCAAAAAAAATGAATGAGTCATATTATACGAATGTTTTGTTGTTTATATTATAATTATTTATTTGTAACACTAATATATGTTCTTGTAACATTGTTATTGAGGCAGAACTTGCTTGCAAATGAGAAACCATGGGCTGTCGAGTGCTCTACAAAAGGAAGCATGCTAGAAAATTAATTTTACAGCAAATTAATGTATTAGGTCAGTTAAAACTAGTATATAATGAATAGTTTTCATGTGGTTTTGAGTGTAATGTGTGATACGATTAAATAAATCTTTCGGTGTATATTGATTATGTAAATTCATCTGTACAGTACTTTAAAATAGATAAAACATTAACATATTTGGTAATAAGTAAGTCTGCTACACCATTACGTACAGTGAAAAATAAACAACAAAGGAATATAAAAGAAGTATTTAAAGATGGCATAGATCGTGTTTAATTTCTGTTCATGGCAATGAAATGGTTTTCTTTTCAACAAGTTGACAGACCATCCATAAGCCTATTCTGTTGATACCTTGTCTTCTATACTGTAATTAGAAATGAATAAATTATTTTTAGGTTCTTGTAGGTTTTCACAAATATTCCCTATGATTATATCTCAACATTTAATCATATAATTTATCTCATTGAGCTTCATAATTTCTTATGATCATTCTTTTCAAAGGTTGAGATTAATCAAATAGTTTTTTCGATTAAACAGCTAAATAAATGATAATAAAAATGACCAGATATTGTATATGAGACCCAATTGATATATCAGCTGAAATTATTGCTAATCAGAAATGTTTGCCATAAAACTTGGAATATTTGCCTAGTACTTATGCCACAAAATTACAATGTATAGAAGGAGTATGAGACTATGTAAACAGAAGGTGTAAATTTGTTTTTTCTTGATTCAAAAAGAGTAAAAGCTCATTTAGGACAACACATAGACATTTCCATTAATATTTTGTCAGAGCATCAACTAATTCTGTTGGAGGCTGTGGCAAAAAAAAAAAAGAAGAGTAGTTAGTTATAGTGGGTCTAGTAGAAGAAGGGTTTGCAGAGTTTGGGCATCTAGTAAATAATTTGGAGACACCTGGGTGCTGTGATATATATATATATATATATATATATATATATATATATATATATACATACACACACATTTGTGCATACACACACTCTGAGTGTCAACAGTTTAGAACACCTGATTTTCATATTATTTAAAGTGATTTAATCACTCAAAATTTTGTAATTATACTTATTATTAACTGTTATAGTTTTAAAGAAAACTAATTCAACATTATAAATAAGAAGCATAATATTGCAATAATGTTAAGACCAATTTTCTAAGCCCATTAGTAGTCCATAGACTGTGCAAACTACGGAACCAGCTCAGAATTCCTCCATAAGTTATCGATTTTTTTTTTTTTTAAGCCCAAGTTAATGTGTTTGCGTGTGAACACGCACACACACACACACTTTTTCTTTATTTGTTAGCCTTTTCAGTGGCAAATCTCATTCAGAAAATTATTTTATTTTCACAAATCCCCAACACATTCAAGTGTGAATAAAGAAAGGATAATAAAAATGTAATACATTCTCATTTCTATTGTGAAACTGTTTATCATTCATAATTTATTTGGGTGATGCCACAAAAATGCTTTATAAGCCGAATAAGGACAGCCTTCTATCCTTGTTATTAACATATATATATATATATATATATATATATTCATTCTCCATTTCAGAATACAAAATTTCGAATAAATAGTAATAATTTTAATAAAAATAATGCTTAATTTAAATAGTAGGCATAACATAGAATAAGAAACACCGAGTGGTAACCCCTCTTTTCTAAGTCCAGTATCTTTGACAACTAAATTTGTATCATCAGCATAAAAAATTTATGAGTATAAGGTTAGTTAAAAGGTTGTTTTTACATATTAAAAATAGTCATGGACTTTTGGGAACACTGCAAGTAGTTGCTTGAATTGATCGTTTTTGAATTTATAATACTTAAATTTACTTTCTCATGTTTTCATAATATCTAATAGGCAGTTGGTGGAATGTAAATTAACTACTCCATAACAATGAGGCTAATATGTAACTTTTCTCTTGTTTGTTGAATAAAAAGAAAACATGCATCTTTTAATTGGGTTTAAAATGTTCTTTAGCATGTTCAATATGGTGGATTACAATCAGAATTGGAGGTGATGACATAAAATTTTTTGGAAAACAGTATGGTCAGCTCCAAATGTCTTTGAAAAGCAATTATAAAAGAGAGGACTGTTCTTTGAGGAATTTGCCGAAAGGAAGTGAGAAATTATTACTTTAACCGTCATTGCATTTAGTAAACTTTTGAGTGGAATAATTAAGCAAGTTAGTTCTGGAAGACATGTTTTATAAGAAGACTCGTTTGTTTACATACATGAACACATATTAGGTGCTCATTTGAATAGTTCTGTTTTGGTTAGCTTTGGGCGAAAATGCCACACGAGGTGTATTATGCATATTGGACCTTTTTATATATTCATTAAGGTCATTCAGTATGAGCAAGTGGGACAATCACTTTTTTTGAGAGGGAGAGTATAGTTAGACGCTCAGAATTTGAAACTGAGACTGATTTTGCAATAAGGATGTACATATTTGTCTTCACTGTACGGGGTAGTAGATTTATTTCTAAAAAGATGCACTGTAAATAGAAACAATATTCTATCGGCCTACTTTAAGATTCAAAACTCATCCTTCTTTATGAGTGTTCAAAATATGTAGTTATAAATTTTGAGATGTCTATCTCAAGTGACTGTGAACTTTCTCTTTTATATAAAATGTCCATATGAACCCTGTCGGTTCAAATGGACAAACATTTCATTTGTACATTTTTAGGGAACGTAGCATTGAGAATAAAAGTGTATTTTATATTGTACAGAAAGAATTGTTTTCTATGGTAGTAAAATGTGAATGCTCTACATAGGGATGGTGACTACTGAATGAATATTAACTAAGTGTTTGTAAAATATGTAACTATTTTGTGAAAACAATCCTAGAAAATGTCAAAAATTTGTAAGTTGTTTCCTGCCATTAATAGTGTTTATAATAAAGTTGTTTAAATAAACAGCTAGTGGACTTTGTTTTTGTTAACAGAACCTTCCTACCATTCCTATTAAATAAGGTTATTGGCACTATTGGTCATTGTGGTTACAGCTGGTCGATTCAAGGTTGTAATTTTAATTAATTTAAAGTTTAATTATATCAATTGATTTCTTTACATATTATTCAGTAGAATTATACTTCTATGATTAATGCATTATAAAAAGCGTTGACACTAATCTCACATGGTAAACCTTGAGTGGCAAATTCAATTCCCGCCTAGGCAAAGGAATTTATTTAGTGATGGAATTCATTAAATAAAATCCTTAGTCCCAACCTGGCTAGAAAAGGGTGGGAACCTGTAGATAACCCGTCCCAATTAGGCTCAGTTGCAAAAGTTGCTCAGTATTTACGTTAATAAATAATAATTTAATTTTATAATTATATTTGTGTTGTTCATATACATATATATATATATAAAATCAGTAATAAACGTTATTTATCAGAGTTCTTTTCGATTGCAAAATTAAACACACAAGCTTCACAGTTTTTATCACTCCAAAATTTATTAACCAATGCACTACACACTTGGTTAATTATTCTTAATAACTACTCACAGTATGCACTGATAGCTTCACTGATCTTCTTATTACAAAGTCCAATAATTCTCACACGGTCACTGAAGTTCACAAAAACACGACACTGCACTGTCTTAAACACGGCACTATAGTGTTCTTAACAGAGTCACGGCACAACGCTGATCTTCATATAAAAAACTTTCTTGCACTACAACTAAGTCGCACTGATGATTACTTGAAGACAGCTGAGAACAAACTAACTGACTGGGGCGGAGTGGGTTCCTTTTTATAGCTTGGCGGATAAACATCTTTATAACATGCCTCATCTTTTCGATTGAAACATTGACATTGACTTGTATATGCACACAGAAAATCCAAGTGTGAACTCTTCAAATTCATAAATGAAATTATACATTAAGTTACCAGTTGCAGTGCCCAGTAAAATCTTAAGTCTAATGGAACAATAAATATATAAAATTCTTTTCAAGGCCAATACGCATCCAGAACAGGTCGGGTATTGCCGAGAACACCTGTCGGCCCCTTTGATCTACTTCGTACTTCCCAAATATCTCTGGTTAATTTTCTCAACAATGCTGCCCAGTTAAGCCTTTTCATCCTGAATAGGCTCAACATCGCCTTTGCCATACTTGGCTAGTCGCTCTAGGTGAACCACTTTCATTTTAGACCTCTGATTGTGGCATCCTGTAGACCACTTCGTTCAATCTCTTGATCACCGTCTAAGGTCCCTCCCAGTGCGTTTGCAATTTAGGGGATAGTCCTTTCTTGCGTTGTGAGTTAAATAGTAGAGCCACTTGTCCTTCAGTAAATCCCTCCGTATTTGCTGCTCGATCATACCTCGCTTTCATCTTATCACTTGCCATTTTGATGCGGTTGTGGAAAAACTCATGGAGCTCATGCAGATATTCTTGTGCCGGGGGAGTGTTTCCATTGTCTTCGTAGGGCAGTCCAGGTTTGGTACCAAATTCCAAATCCGCTGGCAGTCTTAGTTCTGCTCCAAATAGGATTTTCGCTGGAGTACGTGAGGTGGAATCATGGACGGCTGACCGGTATGCCAGTAGAAATTTTGGTATATGCACATCCCAATCCTTTTGGTGTGTACTAACCACTTTTCTGAGAGCTCCAGTGTCCTATTGAAAATTTCAACCATGCCATCAGACTGTGGATGAAGCGGTGTCATTCTCGTCTTTTTGATGCCGTATAGGTCACACATTTCCTTGAATATGGCCGATTTGAAATTTCGTCCCTGGTCAGAATGGTGTTCTACTGGAACCCCGTATAGGCAGACCCAATTATTTACAAACGCATCCACAACTGTTTTGGACTCCTGGTTTGGAATGGCATACACTTCGGGCCATTTGCTGAAATAATCCATCACAACTAGGACATACCGGTTTCAAGCCTCACGGACAGGGAATGGACCAGCTACATCGATGGCTATCCGCTCAAAAGGGGCACCTGCGTTGTACTACTGAAGCTTGCCACGACTTATTCTCGTTGGACCCTTAACTGCAATGCACTGTTCGCAATTGACTTCCAATTGGCTACAGATTGCTGATCCCACCCAGTAAATAACTCATTTATCTTGGATGTTGGCACGACAATTAGGTCGGTTGTGGTTTTGCCATCTGGACTTTCCCAAGATCGATATAAGTAGCCCTCTACCAATCTTAGACTATTCCACTGGGCCCAGTATGATTTTGCAAGTGGTCTTTCTGCTGATGTCTCAGTACGGGTCGGTCTTCTGTTGCCCTACTGAGCTGATATAACTTCGCCAGAATAGGGTCATCTTTCTGTGCCTTCGACCAATCTTCACCTGAGCCAATACAGGTAAGCCGCACATTAATGACGCTTTCCTCTTTCTCGGCTTTAGTACAATGTTTGCATTCTACGTTGCATGGCCGTCTTGAAAGGGCATCAGCGTTATTGAGGTTCCCCCCTTTTCGACACTCAATGCTGAAGTCATAGCTTTGCAAAAGTTCAATCCATCGTGCAAGCTGGCCTTCTGGGTTCTTGAACTGCAGTAACCAACGTAGTGCGAAGTGGTCTGTTCTTAATGTGAAGTGTTGACCATACGAGTATTTGTGATAATGCTTGACACACTCCAACACTGCCAAAAGCTCCCGTCGGGTAACGCAATCATTTCTTTCGTGCTTGGAGAGTACCCTGCTGTAGTAGCCAATGACTTTTTCTGTCCCATCAACTACCTGAGAAACACTCCCCCTATTCCATAGCCGCTCGCGTCCGTGTCAACTACGAATTTCTGTTCAGCTATTGGATAGGCAAGGACTGGTGATGTGCACAAGAGTTCTTTTAGCCTCTGGAACGCGTCTTCTGCTGCCTCACTCCAGTGGTATGGTCGCGATGTTTTGGCTAGGTCATCCAAGCTGGTAGCTACCTGAGCAAAATTTGGCACGAATGTCATGTAATATGTGCAAAGCCCCAGGAAGCTATCTACGCAGCTCATGAAGATTTCGAGGTCGAGGTCAGTCCTTTACTGCCCTTATGTATCATCCTCATCGGTGGAGATGACATCTTCTGTTACCCGGTGCTCCAAGTACTTGACCTCCTTCTGAAATAGAGCACATTTCTTCATGCTTAACTTTAGTCCAGCTGCTGTTATGCGTTTAAATACCTCATCCAGGTTTTTAAGATGTTCATCAAAAGTCTTCTCCATAACGATTATGTCATCTAGATATACCAAGCACGTCTTCCAATTGAGAGCCTTTAGCATACGTTCCAGTAAACGCTCAAAAGTAGCTGGGGCGTTGCAGAGCCCAAATGGCATCACCTCGAACTTCCATTAACCATTACTTGCGCTAAAGGCAGTTTTCTCTTTGTCCTTATCTGCTATCTCTACTTGCCAGTAGCCGCTTTGCAAGTCCAAGGTAGAAAACCATTTCGTTCCACCCAACTTGTCTAAGGTGTCGTCAATTCCGGGCAGCGGTAAACTGTCTTTCTTTGTGTCGTCATTGAGTTTTCTGAAGTCAACGCAGAATCTGGTGCTGCCGTCTTTCTTCTTTACTAGAGCTATTGGCTAGCTCCATGGACTCGAAGATGGTTCAAAGACTCCATTCCGGCTTTAGCTGTTATAATGCCTTTAAGTTCTTTTGATTCTACTACTCACAACCGGTTATCCTCACAATCTTCCTTCACACGCGCCCCTACTAAGGTTTCTGACTGGGGTGGTAATTTCTGCCACCATAATGTCCTCATAATTATTCCTGCAATATGACGATAAACTCTCCAGTATTTCTGCAGCAGTTCCCTTCAGTGCCAAAATCAGTTCTACCGCTTTTTCTTCATTATTTCATCCAGTCTCGCTGGCCACTGTCTAAAATTGGAACTTAAAGACACTAAGTGGTACGCTACTATCAAAAGTTGGGGTCTTTATCTTACTGGAATGTTCTGAAATGAGTCTCACCGGGCCCTCTCAAACTTGTAGATTGTCCATTTGGGATTGTAGCTCACGTATTTCTTCGCCCATCTTTCTAATTGTGAGAAGCTAGAAGAAAAATTTCAGGAAGCTTCTACATCAACGAACGAAAAACTGCTCGAAATAGTGGTACGGTGGTGAACATAAGCGAGAACTGTACAGGATGGAATTACGGGGCAGTGTGCAAAAACTGAATGAGACGCTCCAAGATTTCGCCATGGAAATCGAACGTCTGGTCCAGTTGACTTACCCAGGCGAAAATCATCCGTTCCTGGATCAGTTTAAGATTGAAGCATTTGCGATTGGTATACGAGACCCAGATGTTAAATTTGCGGTGTGTGCTAGCCCAGGGGACCGCTAAAGTAATTTCAAAGCTGGCGTCTGACGGCTAATAGCCTCCTTTCTATGGTCTTACTCTCATATCCAACACCTACGGGCATTTCGACGTTACGGCAGATCAATTACTACTCACAGTGATCCAGATGTTAAATTTGCGGTGTGTGCTATGCAAAAATCATCCTTTGCTGAAACCATCTCTTATGCGCTAGCCCAGGAGACCGCTAAAGTAACTTCAATACCATAAGCCTACAAGTTGCGACGTCTTGAGGCCGCAGTTTAAAATGGCGCCCAAAAGTCCATGGAGCTAGCCAATAGCTCTAGTAAAGAAGAAAGACGGCAGCACCAGATTCTGCGTTGACTGCAGAAAATTCAATGATGTCACAAAGAAAGACAGTTTACCGCTGCCCGGAATTGACGCTACCTTAGACATGTTGGCTGGAACAAAAATGTTTTCTACCTTGGACTAGCAAAGCGGCTACTAGCAAGTATAGATAGCAGATAAGGACAAAGAGGAAACTGACTTTAGCGCAAGTAATGGTTAATGGAAGTTCGAGGTGATGCCATTTGGGCTCTGCAACGCCCCAGCTACTTTTGAGCGTTTACTGGAACGTATGCTAAAGGCTCTCAATTGGAAGACGTGCTTGGTATATCTAGATGACATAATCGTTATGGAGAAGACTTTTGATGAACATCTTAAAAACCTGGATGAGGTATTTAAACGCATAACAGCAGCTGGACTAAAGTTAAGCATGAAGAAATGTGCTCTATTTCAGAAGGAGGTCAAGTACTTGGAGCACCGGGTAACAGAAGATGTCATCTCCACCGATGAGGATGATACATAAGGGCAGTAAAGGACTGACCTCGACCTCGAAATCTTCATGAGCTGCGTAGATAGCTTCCTGGGGCTTTGCACATATTACATGACATTCGTGCCAAATTTTGCTCAGGTAGCTACCAGCTTGGATGACCTAGCCAAAACATCGCGACCATACCACTGGAGTGAGGCAGCAGAAGACGCGTTCCAGAGGCTAAAAGAACTCTTGTGCACATCACCAGTCCTTGCCTATCCAATAGCTGAACAGAAATTCGTAGTTGACACGGACGCGAGCGGCTATGGAATAGGGGGAGTGTTTCTCAGGTAGTTGATGGGACAGAAAAAGTCATTGGCTACTACAGCAGGGTACTCTCCAAGCACGAAAGAAATGATTGCGTTACCCGACGGGAGCTTTTGGCAGTGTTGGAGTGTGTCAAGCATTATCACAAATACTCGTATGGTCAACACTTCACATTAAGAACAGACCACTTCGAACTACGTTGGTTACTGCAGTTCAAGAACCCAGAAGGCCAGCTTGCACGATGGATTGAACTTTTGCAAAGCTATGACTTCAGGATTGAGTATCGAAAAGGGGTGAACCTCAATAACGCTGATGCCCGCCCTTTCAAGACGGCCATGCAACGTAGAATGCAAACATTGTACGAGAGCCAAGAAAGAGGATTGCGTCATTGATGTGCGACTTACCCATATTGGCTCAGGTGAAGATTGGTCGAAGGCACAGAAAGATGACCCTATTCTGGCGAAGTTATATCAGCTCAGTAGGGCAACAGAAGACCGACCCGTAATGAGACATCAGCAGAAAGACCACTTGCAAAATCATACTGGGCCCAGTGGAATAGTCTAAGATTGGTAGAGGGCTACTTATATCGATCTTGGGAAAGTCCAGATGGCAAAACCACAACCGACCTAATTGTCGTGCCAACATCCAAGATAAATGAGTTATTTACTGGGTGGGATCAGCAATCTGTAGCCAATTGGAAGTCAATTGCGAACAGTGCATTGCAGTTAAGGGTCCAACGAGAATAAGTCGTGGCAAGCTTCAGTAGTACAACGCAGGTGCCCCTTTTGAGCGGATAGCCATCGATGTAGCTGGTCCATTCCCTGTCAATGAGGCTGGAAACCGGTATGGCCGAGTTGTAATGGATTATTTCAGCAAATGGCCCGAAGTGTATGCCATTCCAAACCAGGAGTCCAAAACGGTTGTGGATGCGTTTGTAAATAATTGGGTCTGCCTATACGGGGTTCCAGTAGAACACCATTCTGACCAGGGACGAAATTTCAAATCGGCCATTTTCAAGGAAATGTGTGACCTATACGGCATCAAAAAGACGAGAACAACACTGCTCCATCCACAGTCTGATGGCATGATTGGAAGATTTAATCGAACACTTCTCAGAAAAGTGGTTAGTACACACCAAAAGGATTGGGGTGTGCATATACCAAAATTTCTACTGGCATACCTGTCAGCCGTCCATGATTCCCCAGCGAAAATCCTATTTGGAGCAGAACTAAGTCTGCCAGCGGATTTGGAATTTGGTACCAAACCTGGACTGCCCTACGAAGACAATGGAAACACTCCCCCGGCACAAGAATATCTGCATGAGCTCCATGAGTTTTTCCACAACCGCATCAAAATGGCAAGTGATAAGATGAAAGCGAGGTATGATCGAGCAGCAGATTTACTGAAGGACAAGTGGCTCTACTATTTAACTCACAACGCAAGAAAGGACTATCCCCTAAATTGCAAACGCACTGGGAGGGACCTTAGACGGTGATCAAGAGATTGAACGAAGTGGTCTACAGGATGCCACAATCAGAGGTCTAAAATGAAAGTGGTTCACCTAGAGCGACTAGCCAAGTATGGCAAAGGCGATGTTGAGCCTATTCAGGATGAAAAGGCTTAACTGGGCAGCATTGTTGAGAAAATTAACCAGAGATATTTGGGAAGTACGAAGTAGATCAAAGGGGCCGACAGGTGTTCTCGGCAATACCCGACCTGTTCTGGATGCGTATTGGCCTTGAAAAGAATTTTATATATTTATTGTTCCATTAGACTTAAGATTTTACTGGGCACTGCAACTGGTAACTTAATGTATAATTTCATTTATGAATTTGAAGAGTTCACACTTGGATTTTCTGTGTGCATATACAAGTCAATGTCAATGTTTCAATCGAAAAGATGAGGCATGTTATAAAGATGTTTATCCGCCAAGCTATAAAAAGGAACCCACTCCGCCCCAGTCAGTTAGTTTGTTCTCAGCTGTCTTCAAGTAATCATCAGTGCGACTTAGTTGTAGTGCGATAAAGTGTTTTATGTGAAGAACAGCGTTGTGCCGTGACTCTGTTAAGAACACTATAGTGCCGTGTTAAAAACAGTGCAGTGTCGTGTTTTTGTGAACTTCAGTGACCGTGTGAGAATTATTGGACTTTGTAATAAGAAGATCAGTGAAGCTATCAGTGCATACTGTGAGTAGTTATTAAGAATAATTAACCAAGTGTGTAGTGCATTGGTTAATAAATTTTGGAACGATAAAAACTGTGAAGCTTGTGTGTTTAATTTTGCAATCCAAAAGAACTCTGATAAATAACGTTTATTACTGATTATATGTATATATATATATATATATATATATATATATATATATATATATATATATATACATATATATGAACAACACAAATATAATTATAAAATTAAATTATTATTTATTAACGTAAATACTGAGCAACTTTTGCAACTGAGCCTAATTGGGACGGGTTATCTACAGGTTCCCACCCTTTTCTAGCCAGGTTGGGTCTAAGGATTTTATTTAATGAATTCCGTCACTAAATAAATTCCTTTGCCTAGGCGGGAATTGAATTTGCCACTTAAGGTTTACCATGTGAGATTAGTGTCAACGCTTTAATTCGCATGACTATCCTGAGCCCCATGTAATAAATAACAATGTTGGAATTCCAATGATGTTGGAAGGAAATAATAAGAAAAACCAATATCATTGAAAAGAATTTTATATATTTATTGTTCCATTAGACTTAAGATTTTCCTGGGCACTGCAACTGGTAACTTAATGTATAATTTCATTTATGAATTTAAAGAGTTCACCCTTGGATTTTCTGTGTGTATATATACAAGTCAATGTCAATGTTTCAATCGAAAAGATGAGGCATGTTATATAGTTCCAGCAAACTGCTGTTGAATCAAATATTTTCAAATTATAGCCATTATAAGAGCTGGCGCCAAGGGAAGGGTTCTGGTTGACCTTTTGATTAGAGAGTAAGAGAGTGGCAGAGTCTCCTGAAGACCTGCTCCCTATTAGCATTGTTTGTCACCATGCGACGCTGATTCAGGTGTCTCCCTGTCATTTTTAGGTCCGCAAACATTTTTATTTACCAGGAAAGATCTGTCATCTCGACTCATACAGGAATAATTGAAAATAATGTGTTAATAAATATTTCAGTGTCTGTTTTTCATGGTGAACATACTTGCATCATCACTTACTTTGAAATGATAGTGAACTACCAGCTCTAAAGTACGATTTGGCTTACAAATAGCCAATTTCAAATTCGATAGCTTCCTTTCCTATTATATTTAATGTTTCAATTATTCATGATTATTATTTATTTATTATCATCCACTTTTTGCAACTTAGGCTAATCGGGACTGGTTATCTACAGGTTACCACCCTTTTCTAGCCAGGGTGGGATTTTAGGACGTTATTTAATGAATTTCGTCACTAAATAATTTCCTTTGCCCAGGCAAGAATCGAACTGGCCACTCTAGGTTTACCATGTGAGATAAAGGTCAACGCTTTATCAATTATTCATTGATGTCACTCCATACTACCTGAGTCCTAACAATTCAATTAGAATTCGAAATATCTCGGTTATTATACTTCGGATCGAAAATTTGTACACAACCAATTATTGCAAATGTAATGTTCTATAAATGTTGCTATGTACGTTTTTTTCATTACCTTAATTATTAACCGAGATATTTGCATTTTTTTGTTTTTGGCCTTTAGTAAACCCCCACTCCTACTCATGTCATATTAACAATAAGCTGTTATATTATGAAGCACATTATTTGAAGCCTAAATACCAAATATTGTTCACATTGAACTTTTACGTTTTGAGATAAATGAAAATATGAGGAGTAAAGAGATCCTGATCCTTATTCTGGAATATGAGGAGGAGTATGCGCTCTTTCTATTACGGATCCTTAATATTCTTGTCCCCCTCCACTATTCCACAATGGTATTGTTACTGCATGAGAATGACTTGGATATTATTGAGGTAAGGCATCGGTCTTAGTAAACCTTGAGACATGGGTTCTATTCCCATGAGGGCAGAAGGATTTATAGTCACAAATTCACTAAATGAAATCCTTAGTTCTATGCTAGTTAGAAAAGGGTAGTTACCTGTAGATACTCCATCCCTAGCCATAGTAGCATAAGAGTGGATGTTATCAACTAACAGGTTAGTCATGTGAGCTAAGGCAATTGTCTTAATCTCAATTGATATACCTGAAGTTGTAAGATTCTCAGCTGAGCAATAGGAATTTATTTAGTGAAAAATTCATTATATAAAATCCTTAATCCCGATCTGGTTTGAAATGAGTGGTAACCTTGTGAGCACCTTAGACCTCCTCACAGCCATTTGCTGTATATTTACATTGCGGACCGAAAGTTTCAAATAGGCGCCTGCAACTGGAGCCTCACTACCTCTGTTAGTCAGACTCCAATAATTGCCGAATACCCTAATTAAACTAGCTTACCTATTTATTATAAAGGTGTCCTTGACATTCACAACTTTTTTGGTCTTACTGGGATTTCATTTCAGATTTTTGCTCTGTGTACCACTGATTCATTACACTCATTGCCTGGTTTACCTTCTTTAGTAATACTCTTGTGTCTCCTTCTATAATCAAGGTCAGGTCATCTACTAAGGCAATGAGTGTGAAGTCTTGAAATCCTAATCTCTAACTCTCCCCCTCTTTTTTAATTTTTATTTCACTTTATCAAGCCAAATGTTATCTCTTTGGAGTATAATAATTTCAGTAATATTATATTACCTCGAAGTAGTAATAGTTGGCATCCTAACATTCAAATAGAAGAGATGAGAAGGTATTGTTGCCATCTCTCCCTATAGCAAGTACAACAGACTTTTATTTACCTTTAACCTTAAAATCTCTGAAGAAATATTACATTGTTGTCATTCACATATGGGGAATAGTCTTCAATTCAATTCCCCAATATTAAAACTTAACAATTTTGGATTCTTAAGAAACCCTGCAACTGGTGATGAAACAAGGTAAAAACTCCTGTTTGAGATTATTGAGAAGGTAACACCCAGACAACAGAGTATGTAGGTATTCTCAGTATCTGGATTCCATTACTATGTCTTTCTCAATCCTAAATACAATAGAAGAGGTAAATTTGACTAAGAAAATAAATTAGAATTAACCATCTACAAAATAAGAAAAAGTTTATTTAAATATTATGTACATTTTGGTAAAATAAATAGGACTGCATTATCACAGATAGCAATTTTTATATACAACCATTTTACGGAAGTCCTGTACAGTATAAACATAGAATTTATTACTTTAAGTGTTAAATCGTACTTGTGCATATAAACCATTTGAAATATGACTACAATTTTTCTAACATAGGAAATACTATTTCATTAAAAATACATTTATTTAAATTACAATTAATTATACACCTATATTAATATTAGTTGATGTTAATTAATCCATGGAAAATTTATATTAATTAAGGTGAATAGCATTATTAATTTGTCACATTTTATAAAGTTTTGGGGATTTAAGTAAAGGAATCATTTTGGCTCTTCAATGAATTAATTATGTAAGCAACAAAAGGGTCAAGGATAAAAAAATACAATTAAAACATTGGTTTAAACAAATGTAAATACTGACATGGGAATGACCAATAAGTTTAAATAAGTGTATTATGACACCTTTTCAAGTACAAATACAAAAAGTTAACTGGGTATTTGAAAAGTTAACTTATGAATAAACTACTAATTTATATTTAAATATAAATAAATCAAATAAAAAGCAGGAATGACCAAGTATAAGTGTAAATATAAATGTTATATTTTTAAGAAATGTGTACTAATTACATAACTGCTGTCCATCTTTTGCCTCCTCTCCTGCTACACAGTTAATGTTCTGCAAACTTATTGCTTGCTTTCTTCAGTTGGAATGTTTTGTTTGTTATTTTTAGACATTATTTCTGTGGGAATGCTGAGCGTTCTTGTCCACTTATATGTTTTCCTGCGTCCTGTCTTTTGGGAGTCTGTTCATTACTCACACGCTTCTATGTGCCTTGAAGAGGTCATTCTTCCCTCTGAGGAACCTATTTCGAGTTCAACAAATTAGTAGTGTAGAAGGATACGGGAAAAGACAGCTGGTAGTGAGTGCATCCTACCCATTCCCAGAAGAGTAGCTTAAAGGACCATAATAATCAATGCACTTAAAAAAAAAATGGAAACATTAAAAAATGAGTCAACAATCAAACTTAAAAAGTACAATAACAGTTCTAAACAGTAAATTGATTAATAATGGAAATGTTTACTTCACAAAAGGCTAATGAATGTAATCTGATTTATACTAAATTTACTTAAAAACTTTTAGAAAAAAATGCTTATTTTCTTCCCTGACAAATGTACTTTTTTGACATATTTTACAAATAAAACACCATGTACAGGTGGGTATCAATTTTCCATTAGAACTTCATTGAAACTCTGTGAAAAAAATGGCATTTTTCTTAAAGTTGTAACTGCTGCCCTTCAAGCCCTGCTTCAATTTCAAAGAGAAAATGATTTAACTTAAAAAAATTGGAGCCAGTGACTAACAGAAGCATAGTTAATAAGGGAGAGTAATACAAGTTGGTAGAAGGTTCAATAGTATTTGAGTATGAAGCTAACAACATTGTACTCTAAATACATCTGTTTGACGTAAAACTAGAAACAAAATATTTCAAATACAATTATTAACAATTAGTTACATAAATAGAAAAAAATTAACAATAATGATAAAAATGAATAATATTAATATTTGGTAGGTGACTGGTAATGAAAATGCAGTTTGTAGCATAGTGTACACATTGCTTAAGTGCAAATAAAATGGAAATTACAGAAATATTGTTTGCATTTGCAGGGACTTGTCAAAAAAAAACCTTTTTTTCCTCATATAAAATTAGATGTTAATAATTATTAAAAGGGCATCATGTTTGAGGATGATTGCGACAAAGAATCAATCGCACTAGTTTGTACTCATGGCAAAGTTAGTTAAGGCACTGTGCCCAAGCCACGAGGCCCTCCTGGAGTACCGGCCCCTGCAAACTAATGTTTCTAATATAATAAATAATTAAACTATTAATTATTTACTGGCAGCGTATTCATTCATAACAACAATAAAATAGTTTATACAAATTATTATTATTTTAATAGAAGGTGAGGAGTACACAGAATGTCCTCCATAGAGGTTGGCTGTATGAAGTTCTACTCACTTTTGGAAGTCAATCTCTGGAGGACTTTAAATTGTGCTCTGGTTGAAAGCCAGTTTGCCAGAAGCAACTACAATTCTGACATTAAACTATAATAATAATAATAAAATTGTTGGCGTTTCACTGGTAGAATGAATGTTTGACTGTGTTGGAAAGGCAGGTTTCACTATCAGCTTCCCTCTAGGGTTTACATTATGGCTGAATAGTCTCTGAAAACACATATCTCCTAATTGTTAATAAAGAAAATGCTGCATTAACCTATGAATTGCTTTATATAACTTTCAGCCTGAATCTAAATATATTTCCCCTAGACCTGAAAGGTTTTCCATTTGCAGAATGAACTGGAGAAAACAACCAGTTATCCATGAACGAGCAATGAATAAAATCTAGTCCAAACTGGTATGATGGCTACAAGCAATAAAAAGAAGCAAAATAGGTTTATGGAAAGCCGAAGGTTTAGCTCAGTCGAAAGAGTATTTTCCTTTGCAACTATATTAAATTTACGGATGAATCTGATCTGAAAAAAGATGAAATGTAATTTGAATCATTTAAAGCATTAAAATTAACCCATTTAATTAATTAATTTTAATTATTACTTTGATTCATGTGATTTTTATTAGTACTTAATAAAAAATAAGATGAATTTATTTTTCTTTTCTTTTTATATGGTTTAAACTATAATAATTATTTAGTTAATAATTATTATAGTCTATTATTATTTATTACACCAGACCACCACACAAACAATAACACTAGAAATGTAAACAGCCCATACGGATGAGGACAAAGACCCACTACACGATAACATTTACTTGAACACTAGTTAAAACGCACCTCATTTGACAGATCTGAATGGTAAGTAAACAGATCTAATAAAACGTAACAACCCACCACCATAACAATTTACCCGAACACCAACACAACCCGTTGACAGAACTTAGTGGTAAGTAAACAGATCTCGATTTAAAACGTAAACAACTAATACGGTGAACAGAGCATAAAACCCACTGACTGACGGACAACCAACTCAGTACAACTATTGACAGGCTTGAAGATGATGCCATCGCATCGAAAGCGCTTGCCAGCGGTACTCAACCATCAGCCAGTGACGACGGTCTCCACCGATAGGTATGACAATAGTATCATTTATATTGGCGGTTCTAACCATTTATTTGAATTACCATATTTTTTTTTAATTCGTGATTAATAATTATAATCATAATAATTTTGACCACTTATATTTCAATCATTAATCAAATTTACTTTCTGCCATCATAGGGAACACCAAGAGTAATGCAGAAAGGAATGAGTATTGTGTGAAGAACAGGACTAGATTTTATTCATACCTCTTTAGAATCATCATTTAAAAAAAAAAAATATGAAAATAAAATTTAAAAACAACAGAACAGCATTTTCCAAAACAGATAAAAAGAAAATATCATAAATACTTACATTATTCTTTCCACTAAACTATATATTGCAGTTTTGAAATTATTTTTAGAACCATAGTTAAACCAATAATCCTATTTAGGTATAAATTAATTAAATGGACTCTAATTATTTAGTACATCCATGTTTCATGAGCATTGTATGCTAAAAGAATACATAAAGAAACAGAATAAATGTTCAAAATACATGGCAAATGTTACTAAGCCAAATACAAGAATAACTTATAGTTGTTGATTATCAAGCTTTTCTGTTATTGGCCATCCCACTGTCATTGCAGTTGCTTCCTCGGTGCATCTGAGCTGAGGAAGAAATATTTCAAGGAAAACGATGGTAGAAAATATACCTCAACACTCGGTCCAATAATCAAAAGACCACTCGATAAACAAAATGTGTACTGTGGAAGCCTAAGTGAACAATTTATTTCCTGCTAATCAGGCTTCTAAATGCTTTACAAAATGTGAAATTGATTTACACATTGAAGACAGGCAAGAGAACACATTAAACATGGTACACAATGTATTCACAAAGTATTAAGTGAAAATAAAAACCAGTTGTTTGCTATTCATATTTAGCATAATACAAAGCAAGATAACAACTATAAATATTTTATGCTGAAGAGTATTTCCCCATATTTTAATTATATTTAGCATACATATAGTGATTTTAGCTCTTTATCAGTAAATGTTTAATAATACACAGCGAATACAATCTTTTACATTAAATAATTTACAAATTTCAAACAATGAAATGGAATGAATCTTTAATAATAGTGTACTAGAGCCAGCTCACAAATTAGCTTTAAATCATTATTTTTGAAAAAAAATGGCATTCAACAGAAATCATTGGTAAACCATCAGGTTTGTTTTGGCTTGAAAAGTATACATCAACATTTCTTAAAAGAGTTTATAAAGTGGAATGGCTAAAAATGAGCTAAATAATATTTAATAATCTTTTCAAGTAATTGAAACTTTTCTTTTATAAAACATTGTTCGATAATTGTGTCTACAGTAGTTTTACATAATAATTTTTATGATTAATTTTAAAGTCACAATAAAAGCCGTCGAGCAGGGCGCTGCATAGCTAAATGAATAACTCGCTTAATACAAAAATTAATTAATATTATTAATTAATAAAAAAAGTGAACAAAAATTGCTGAGCACCAATAGTTTAATCGGTTATAAAACATTGTTCTATCCAACACATAATAATGGAGATATTTTGAATTTTCAAATTCCTTCTGTAAACCTCCTCCTCTCCCAGGTCCTATTAGGAACCCACCCACCAGTGTTCCTAATGTAACCACAATTGTAATAAATAATATACAATAGCTTTTAAGTATTTCTAGTCTTGGTAAGTAGAAATAACATAAACACCATCTGTTACACTGTAGTTTAATAACAATGCGCAATATATATAAACTGGTACCTGTTTTTACAGTCCTGAAGAAGAGGAAAATATTCTTGAAATATTGGCATAAACTAAAGAAAATTTTCACAAACATTGACCAAAACTCCAGGAAACAGCAACAACACCATATATATATATATATATATATGCATATAGGGCATGCACCGCTCCCAACGTGTGTGCAGTTCCAGTTTTAAAACATCAGTGCGGCGGATAACATATGTCAAATTACTTTTTTTTAATATAATATTACTTGATCCTCTTCCTACTCTCACTGTAAATTTACTGATGTTAGTTGCAATGATTCAGCAACAAAACCTAAAATTATCTCTTTTCCTTCGACTATTAGGTATTGTTAAAAAACAGATTTTTAAAAAAGGTTGCATGCCCCGGGAGCAAGTACCGCCTAAGACGAGTACTACGGCATGCATAACAACAGCAGTTATACATATATATATATATATATATATATATATATATATATATATATCATGCAATACCAAAAATCAACTTTATTAATGCCTGAAGTTGAACAGGGGGGAGTGGGGGTTTAGAGGAGGAAAATTGAAAATTCAAAGTATCTTTGTTATTATTGCTCAGATTGAAAAATTATGTAAAGGGTGTTTTTTTTTAAAGGTATAGAACTTTAAATTGCAATAAAACAACGATGGATTATTCGATTGACAAGAATTGTTTTTTATTCGAAAGATAATCTTGTGGCATTACATTTTAAATATTATACATATACGGCGCAACATGTCACACAGCTCGTGCCACAATCGATTTATTGAAAGACACGTTTGGTGACCGCCTAATTTCACGTTTTGGACCTGTGAATTGGCCTCCAAGATCTTGTGATTTAACACCGCTAGACTACTTTCTGTGGGGTGCCGTGTTATTGCCGATATACGGCCACAAATTTTGGAAAAAGTCATCGAAAATTGGACTTCCAGATTGGACTACATCCGAGCCAGCCAGAAATCATATGCTACAGCGGTCATATGCCAGAAATCATATTTAAAATGTAATGCCACAAGATTATCTTTCGAATAAAAACAAATTCTTGTCAATCGAATAATCCATCGTTGTTTTATTGCAATTTAAAGTTCTATACCTCTAAAAAAAACACCCGTTATAACCAATTTTGTTGTAAATGTAATTTTTGATAAGTGTTGTTCTATATACTTTTTTCTATCTCAAATATTAACTGAGATATTTACATTTTTTAATTTTTGGTCTTCAATAACCCAATATGATTTGGAATGTCTAATTCCAACCTTAAATACCAATATATTGTTTTCAACAGACCTTCACTATGCGAGAAACATTCAAATAGGTTGAGTATGATGATGTCATCAACTAAGACTTTACATTCTCGACTCAAGATTTTATTTGATCTGTACCATACTCAATATTTAACTGTTTCATTCAACACTAAAGATCATATCACAGGAATGAATACTACATTTTTTATTTGTGAAATGAAATACATTATTCCAAATTAATCAGAAAAAATATATATGGCATAAATATTTCAATCAGAAAATAAAAAAGGTAGGTTCTAAATGGACTGTGTGAAGATGAAAATGATTATTCACTAAATTTTTCACTGAATGTAATCTAATAAATTTTTATTTTGACAATAATGATAAATAACTACTTTTATAGTTGGGAGATTTTATTACATTCTCAAAAGTATTGCCTCCTACTGACCATTGAAACACAATAATATAAATTTGATTATTGATCTATCCATAATGCAATTTTCAAAAATATCTGATATTTATCTGTCCTACCTGCTTAGTATATATCTATGATCTGCATTTACTACTATAGCAGTCGTAATTTTTGTTTGATTGTACCATACTTTGTATTTAAGAGTTGATGTAATATGAAAAATATTCCATTAACTACTCAAAATGAACGAGAAGGAGAGGAGGTAAGAGTAAGAGTGAGATATAGGGGGGGGATAAATAAAACATTCAAAATAGCTCCATTAGTTCTTATAAGTTGGACTGAAAATTTTTTTAATAGAATCAGATAGAAAAAAACAAATTAGTTTTCTACAATTGTTCTCAGCATTTTTTCTCTCTAACTCTGAAATTACAGATATTTTCAATTTTTAATTTTTAGCCTTCCGTTAACCGTCACTTTTAATCCTCTTAGGTTAACAATAAACAAATGTGTTACCATTTAGGTTATTTCAAGCTTAAATGTGACATTGTTTCCATTGGACTAAGAGAAAAGTGGGCTAAGAAAAAGTGTAATATAAAAAATTCAAAAATATTTGTTACTATTAAATAAAAAAACTAAAAAATTACTGCAGAAGAAATACAGGATAGGATTTGGAATGACGTCATTACTGCAGTATTTGATCAGGTGGAAAACCTGCTTTATTTAGGCACCACCTGCACTGACTTATTACTACCCAACCATGATAGAATTTCATCATCAGCCATTTTATAACCTTTCTGAATCTAACATATAAGGGATTTTTGTCAATATGCAGCGATAAAACCTCAATGTACAGTTGCCTACCATGTAACTGCTCTAGCAGTCACTTTTTGTTTCATCATTACCAAACTTGATGGAATATTTAAACTTTTTTTTTTTTTAACAAAAAATCAAGTTTGTAAATGGGTGTAATTGAACCATTAGGAGAGGGGGAAATTTCGAAATATGTTCATTATTATACTTCCGACTAAACAATAATATAGAACCAATCTTATTATTAATCTCCATTCATACTCATGTCATATTAGCCAAAAGCTTTTATATCATGAGTCACATTATCCGAAGTTTAAATTACAAATATTATTTTCATTGGACATTTACTGCATCAGATATATGTTATACAGCCTTGGTGTGATATCCATTTATGAATTAAGATTAAGTTCTAAAGTACATAATTTCTACCTGACCACACTCATTAACTGATTCATGAAAAACTAAAGATTTATATTAAGTAATGGCTGAATATTGCCTTGGGGAGAGGTAGGAAGTTTAGAGGGGGAATAATTGAAAGTCCGTCACGCAGGGGCTGCGTAGACTAAGCAGATTTCCCACGTGAAGTTATACAATAGCGAAATCTCCATACGAGAGCCGAACAGTTACGGCAAAGGGCCGAACCAGCTTTTGGCGGGAAATTAAGTCCATCATCGGCCCAAATTTAATAAAAATGCAAATATCTCGGTTAATATTCATAAATAGTAAATTTAATTTGCAATAAGATTGGTTCTGTACAAATTTCCGATCCAACTTATAGTAGCAGAGATATTTTGAATTTTCGAAAATCCCCCCTCTAAACTCCCCCTCTCACTCGTCCGATTTCAGCCATTAACGAACTAGATTTTTCTTTTTATATAAAACGTTTAAATATCGAGTATGGTAACGATCAAAAAAAAATTGCGAACGTTAGAGCATTAACAAATATATATATATATATATATATATATATATATATATATATATATATATATATATATAATTTATAACGGACTTCATTTTCGTCATCTCCTGGGTAGGATCGATGGACATTTGAAGAAAATTTTCCTTAAGGGAAATCTGCTAAAAATTAAAAATATCTTGGTTACTATGAGTTGGATTAAAAAATTTTATATAACCAATGTTGTTGGAATTTTAATTTCCTAAAAATGTAAAATGATTTAATACGTGTTTTCTCTCACTTCAATATTAACGGAATTACTTGTATTTTTCTGGTTTCAGTCTTTTGTAAACCTCACTTCTCATTTGATTTTCACTTTTGTACTGCAGTCACTTAACATCTCAAGTCCAACTAACATTTAAATTTCTGTTTATTTTCACAAATCCCCACATCTACTGATAGAGAATAAATTGCAAGATGAGATGACCAGTGTTTTGTTCCAAAACGTGGGAAATTTGCTTAGTTTCCACAGACCCTTTGTGGGAGACTTCCTGTTTTAAAAGCAACACTAGGTTTCCTCCATCTTAATTCCTTCTAATCATTTTATATTATTAGTTAATCTTCCTTAACCCTAGAGTAGTCGCGTGGTTAACAGTTACATGAATGGTCGCATGGTTGACCAGTGTCACCCACAGAATGATTTTGTTTTTGGTATCCTATAATTTAATTACTTACCTAATCATTAATCTTTATGCCTTACTTTAATGGTAGAAAAGGTTTATAAATAAAAACAATCTTGAAAAATATATTGTAAAAGCAAACAAAAGCAATTTTTAATTTTTTAAGTACTACCCCAATTTTAGTGTGGTTATAACACGTTACGATTTGAGGCTTAGACAACTCACCTGTTTCCTCATCGATATAATTGTCATGATGCAAAATTGAGATTAGGAGAACTGCCCGATTCCTTTTTGTACAGTAAGAAATTAGTGTGCAGCCTTCTTGAAGATCAAACATTGACGAGAATGCAGAGCGGTGTTTGTTTGGTTTCCTTGGGGATTTCAGTTTTGTTTTTCCGGAGGGTACCAACATATGTGAGCCCTTTAGTTTCTAACAACTTTTTGGACATCGGAATACTGCTGAACCAATTGTCTCCAGTTATATTCCTGTGGGATCCTTTTACCGGTTCCACCAATCTCAGTACAACGTCTATGGGAGAATTACTCAACCGGTATGGACCCTCCGGTTGAACACCTACATATGTTTCCAAGTTGAACGTATATGTCATTTTACCATCTACTAGTGCGAATGTTTTGATGCCGTATTTAGCTGGCTTATTGGAATTTTGAATCCGATTCTTCGGGATCTATTTTTTCCTCTTCATCAGAATATTCTTTGAGCCACTGGTGCCAAATTTTGGGATCTGATGAGTACTCAACTTTTCTTTTTTTTGGTTGTGACATCTATGTAAATAAAAAAATAGTGTTTATGCATTACTTCTATTGAAAGAAAGCAATCGAAATAGATGAAGAATTACAAATTGGTAAATATCTATCTTATAAAACAAATTGCTAAAGAAAAAATTACTTACCGGTAAAATATCTTAAACGGTCGCGTGGGGGACACTTGTCAACCAAACTAGTTTGAGGTGGAATACTTTTCTTACGTGAAGGGTAAACTGAACGACAACACTGTAGATTCGAACAATAGGGTCTTCTTGGAAGATACTGGAAGGGAAAGAATGGTGGGAGTTAGTGAAAGGGAATGACTCATAAAAATTGACAGGTGGGTGACAATTGTCAACCGCGCGACTACTCCAGGGTTAATGAGGATATTATTTTAATTCTGATTAATTCCACTTGCCTGTATTGCATTTTAAATTGCATACTTATTGTTTTAGTATCTAAATATTCCATTTTAATTTCTGTATATTATTATGTTGAATGGTCTCTAAGAAAAATTTATAAGAATATCTACAGGGTGTTATATAAAAATCGCGACATTTTGAAATACCCTATTTCTGTTTTATTGAGTTAGTGGCACTGAACACTGCATGTGTATATTGATAAAACGGCATCAAATGGCATGTGATCATTAGTCTGAAATGGTAAACCCCTAACACTACATTCTGAATGATGTAGTGGTTTGGTTTATGCAAAATAATGCAATTTAAAACCAAACCCATTGAGAATTCAGTCGTTAGAGTTCAGTTCAAAAAATTCAAAATTTTGCAGTAGCATTTATAATTTACTGTTTTGTGTTCCTGGTATTATCCAATCAACTATTTAGTGCTCCATGACTACTAACCATGATGAAAACAGATAAAAACGATGCAACCATACTGCTTAGTGGGGTGAAGTGTAGTTTAGTCCTACCCGTACGCCAGCTTGTTTCGCCACCGTCTAAGGATCCATTAGGTGAGTTAAAAAAAATTAAGTTAAAATGAAAATCCCCACACTTGCTGTAATACCAACGATGGCGTATTTTGGAAATTTTTGAATGCGGTCACTAAAGTGTTAAAAAAGATAAAGTTAGAAAAACAAAATGGCCGTGGTCGTAATTTTGAAAAGTGCGCCACCAAGGGTGGGAATAAAATACACTTTCACCGCTTAGTGAAACAAGTAATGAAAATCACTTCAGAAGTTCCAATAATTATGGAACATCACACATTTTTATATAATCTCATTTTGAAACATTTAAGATAAAAACAACTGTAGACAAAACATCAAACTGACAAAATAACTGATTGAATTATATGAATTGTAAAATAAATAAGTGCTTTAATATACTTCAGTGACAAAATTAAGTATTGATATAGGAAATTTTTAAGCTAATAACAAAGATAGACATACCACTTTGCCTCTCAAATGAAATTAGCATGCATAATTTACAAGTTGTAAGGTGATTATGTGTGTATATATGTGTTTGTGTGTGTTCTTTTATTTTTTTTACCATAATACTGATAACATTAAGTCTTTTTATTATAATTTAATGCTCTTTGTATGAAAAGATTAAAGACACATGTTTTGGCATATTGTCATAAATTATGTGTATATTAAGAAATACCTGAGATATAAGTATAACAATGTTCATGTATAGACATTAGTATTGTTATTTTTTAATTAATTTAAGAACTTCTTAATTTCTATTTATAATCCCACTTGTACTAAAATAAACTAATAATTTACTTTGGATTTGATCCAGTGAAGCTCCAAGCTTTCAGATGGAAATTAGGAAGTGAGTTAGTTTAAAACTGCATCCACCTGAAATTTTGCAGCTTTCGTTGAAAACCACAATAAGATTTTATAAGTATTTTTAAAGACAAAACTTATATTGTCCTATTTATGAAATATTTAAAAGAAAAATATGAAAGTTGAGATCTCTTTTGTTAAGCTATGATAAGAGAAAGTTATGTACATTATCATTTGTGGGTATAAAAGTCCATAACATACAATACCTCACTTAAAAATATATTCCACAAGTAAAAACCGACAAACAAAAAGTACCATAAATATTTGTGAGCGACTCTAGAATATGCTCATAACAATGCCCAGTCTTTTTCAACTGGTATATGGTCGGACATTGGAAATTCCCTTTCAATATGCGAAACCAGACTCCTCGTTTTTGATGATATTCCAAAAAGGCCGAGGTCAAATGATGCTGGAAAAAAATAATATATGTTTACATTCGAAAAATAAATACCTAATTTAATATGAAAAATAAGTATTTAATGAGGATCATTAATTTAGTTTGCAGTCAACTGAGGTTAAAGTACAAGTCAAATAGTTATAATCTCTTGTTTTGATATTAGACCTACCTAGTGCTTATAAAGTAATTTGAAAATATATACCTATGAATACAACTTTATTAATTTAGACTCTAGATAGTCGAAGAATGTACTCTCTTTTTATTAGGAATGAACTCTGAGGATAAAGACATGAGCCTCTGAATGTACTTAGTGCTGTAATAAAAATGGGGGCCCAGAAAAGCCGTGTAAGTTGAGGCATTGGTCCTAATCTCACTTTGTTAACGAAGTCGTGAGTACAATTCTCACTGGGCAATAAGAGTTTATTTAGAGGTGGTGAACTCATTAAATAAAACCCTTAGTCCCACCTACCTTACCTACCTAACTTACCTAAGGGTGGTAATCTGTCCCAATTAGACTTAGAAGCACAAAGTGGATGTTAATAAATATCATTTTGCCATAAAAGTCAAAAAAAAATTGTGACTTGATCACAAGCTCTTGTACCCATCACACTTAATACCATACATTCAAAAAGTTTAAATGTTAATGTTCTAAAACAAAAATAGCACAGAAAATAATACCTGCGATGAAGTCAAGTTGAACTCGTAAATACAACCAGGCATCACCAATATAATTACTCTGCGAAATTCCTATTCTCTTATATACACCATCACGGTTCAGAGCATAAACTGCATCAGAGCTGCAAACAATAAATAAAGTTGACTATTTGGCATAGGAAAGAATAGATTTCAGCAGATTTCCCTTAAGATCACTTAAGAGAAATCAGCTATTGAGGTCGTAACTCATGACGTGATTTTCAAAATTTTTCATCAAATGTCCATCGGTCCTACCTAGGAGATGACGGAAATGATGTCTGTTTAAAACTGTGTGTGTGTGTGTGTGTGTGTGTATATATATATATATATATATATATATATATATATATATATATATATATATATATATATATATGTCTGTTACCGCTCTAGCAGTCGCAATTATTGTTTAATCGTTACCAAACTCGATATTAAGTCGTTTTATGTAAACTGAAAGACCAAGTTTGTTAACGGCTGAAATTGGATTAGGGGTAGGGGAGTTTAGAGGGGGAGAATTTTAAAAATTCGAAATATTTCCGTTACCATACGTCGAAACGAAAAAAAAAGTATAGAATCAATCTTATAGAAAATTAAATGTACTATAAATATTGTTATATACATTTATTCTCTATCTTGAATATTAACCGAGATATTTGCATTTTTCAGTTTTCAGCCTTCAGCAAACCCCCACTTCTACTCATGTTACATAAACAATACTAGGTTATGTAATAAACCACATCATTCGAAGCTTAAATACCAAATATTGTTTTCAAGAGACATTTATTATATGAGATTGGCGCAAATATGTTCTGGTGACCCCCCCCCCCTTCTTACGTTTTTGGACTACTTAAATTTGATTGATTGAAATAACAATTATTCTGATTCATTATAAATTACAGTACTAGATATACTAAATAGTTTCTAATCAAATTAATAATATATATTCAGATATATTACAGTAATTGTTTTTCTTTCCGTTAAGAAACTGCCAACCAGAACTGTTTGTTTACATTTCAGATGCTTTCCGTCGGGAGGTTTCTTATTATCGTTTGTATTTATTCACTTAATATTCACGGTGGTGTTGTGTTACCGGTGTGTAGATTTATCTATTGTTAAACTTCATGTGGGAAATCTGCTTAGTTTACGCAGCACCTGCGTGACAGACTTTTTTTTCATCATCGTGAAGTAATTGAGGTTCTACTTAAGTAAAGAAGTACTGTTCTGTAATGCCCTCATAATATGACTGGGAATCCGTCAAGCAAAGCACTTTATTTCCCACCAAAGTCCTTATATAATAATACAAAAATTTCATTAATATCTAATTCCCATTTTAATTTTTGATCTTGCTCTTACTAAGAGAGAAATAGAGTCTAGAATATTAGGAACCACCTTCCAAGAGTTATTTCAGAACGTGGAAAATCTACATCGCAGTCAACTTAGGTTGATGAGTGTTCAAAATTATGATGAAAATAATATAAAATGTATTTTCAAAAAAAGTTGAGTTATGGTAAAAATCATAATAAAAGAAAAAAAATTAAAGCAAGATTTTGGGTGAAAACAAAGAAAATAATGGTGATTACCAAATAAAAATCATATTCAATATTTTAATATGATTTTAATCGTATTCATAACTGTAATCATATTAATATTCACAATAGTATGTTTTTATTTACGAATACAAATACATCCTCCTCTGATTTCCAGGAGCCACTTACCTTATAGTCAGATGAACAGCTTTTATATCAGGTACATGAACCCATCCTGTACCAAGGGGGAAAGTAGGAAATACAGCTTCCCTCACATATATGTTGCCAGCATTGTCGAGTGCCCAAACCATGTAAGTGTCTGGGCCTACGTACACCTAAAACAAAAGTTTTGAAATAAATACCCTAATATCAATAGTTGGAAGTAAGCAATGCCTAAGTGAACAAATTTAAACCAAATATGTTAAGTAACTTTGTTACTCATTGTGAAAATCCGATGAGTAGGAACGAGGGATTACTGAAGAGTGGAATTTAAAAAATTAGCATTTGAGTAAGTGGAAATAAACGCGAAGCAATAGTTTTAGAAAATGAAATTTGCAACAACATTGTTTATATAAAGTTTCTTAGCTGATGCATAATAACTAACAGATATTTCAATTTTTTTATTCACCCTTCTTAAAATCCCCCTTCAGGACATGAAGGATGATGAGGTATCTCGTAAGGGTTGAGTAAATTAAGCAGATTTCCTACTGCTGGTATTACACATTACTAATCTCATCTTACCATACATAAAACACAAAAAATAAATACATTCTCTATTTCTAAATAAAAATCCAATGAGTAGAAATGAAGGTTTACTGAAGACAAGAAAGTACGAATAACTCAATTTTTGAGTTACCTAAAAATGTATAGAACAACAATTATAGAACATTAATAGTTTAACAAGATTGATTCTCTAAAAATTTTCAGCTTGATTCCATAATGGAGATATTTTATATTTTTGAATTCCCTTTCCCCCTAACACCACCCCTCCCCTTCCTTTCTGGCCAGATTTCAGCCATCTTTAGTTTAAAATGGTTAAATATTGACTATGTTATTGATCACATAAAAAATTATGTAGTCAATAAAGTAAAGCGTCGAAAAAATAGATTATGAACAGGTCTCAACCTCTATTGAGGTACATCTTTACATTCAATCATATAATTAAATCAAAACTGGTTAGTAAAACCTGAATACAAATATTATTATAATATTAAAGAATTTCAAATATAAAATCATAAATATAAAAATAGTACAAGATAATTTAAAAACCCTACGATTAATATCTATTACTATAACACATACACATATACATATTTATACATACAATTATTAGCTGAAATAATATTACTTTCATTTCAGCTAATAAAAAAAAAAAAAAAAATGATATCATTACAAGAAAAGAAGTAGATACCTTTGTAAACGTATTGTTTTCTATGGGCTTTCCGTCCACTTCAACCCATGCAGGATGATTAAAGCTATCATTAGCAATGGAATAAGGGGAGCCAACCAGCATAACAATTTTCCCGCGTATGTCACAGGCCCAAACTACGTCTGGTCCACAACTTATAGCCACCATTTCAACTTGTGAGTCTGCAAAGAATTATTAATTGTAATGCAAGATCTTCTAGGTTTTAATGCTGACTTCATGTACTTGGCTATGTGGGTATCTTTAGTAGTTTTTACATATTATTTCGTAAGTATTGTTCCTTTAGTACAAATAAAATATGTCTTCTATAACCTTAACATACATCTTTTTCACGACATTTTGTAAAAAGATTATATTTTAGACTGAAATCATAACCATGTGTTTTTATTAAAAATGCAGAATTAACATATTCCTTGAACATGCTAAACTTAATTAAGATGTTTTATCTTAATATCTTGTTGACAGAATGCCATGTTGACAGCCATCGATTTTTACAAGATAAAGCTCTGCCCTGCTCTAGATGCTATGACACAATGGTTAACTAACTAATATGAAGCAATAGCTCAATATACTAGCATAGATATACATGAGGAATCTATCCAGAGGAGTAAAGAGTTAGGGGTTTCTGAGGGATCCCACGTCCAACTTTTTTTAGATGGTGCTCCCAAAGTGGCCGGCAAATGGACCTCAAAGGAAGTTCAGCCACTACAACTACAAGAGGATAAAAAAATAATATAAACATCTACAAGGGCTGCGTAACCTAACAGCTTTCCCACGCACTGGATGACACACTGGTGATCTTGTATAATATAATATATAAATAAAAATCTGATGTTTATAAGTGGGGGTTAGTAATGATCAAACAAAAATTGTGACAACTAGAGCATTAACTAATAAATATATCTGTTATCTATCCATTTCTCTCTCCCTCTCTCTCTCTCTCTCTCTCTCTGTGTATGTATATGTATATATATGTGTATATATATATATATATATATATATATATATATATATATACACACACGCACACAAACATAGTTTTGAATAGGCTTCTTTGGTAGGATATGGCCATTTGATGAAATTTTTATTTTTTGTATCATGAGTACAGCCTTAATAGCTGATTTCCCTTTAAGGGGAAGCTAGAACCTGACTAGGAAAAGGTTCTAAAGCAGTACCAAGAGGAAGTGTGGTGAAGACGTTCAAGAGTTAAGGGTGCTTCGAAGGAGGGCTCTGTTCTCCAAATGGAGGAAGGGCACTTCTTAGCAGGGCTCAATAAAAGGCTGAAGCCTTATACAAAATTTTGAGATCAGATAGGGTTAATCCAGACGAGGACCAGAACAGTGAAATGAAAGCCCAGAAAATGCTACATAGGTGTAAGTGCTACTTTACCAATAAGGGGTTTTGATTCAAAGACACTATTATTCTGAGCCCATGCTTTTTCTTTCTATTTTTTGGAATGTGCTAGCCTGTATATGTTCTTCACTAGGAGTCATTATTTCTTAATGGTTTTGGATACTCATAGCATGTTAAGATAGAATAACTGTTTGACAGTGGTCAAGGCCTGCCACAAGACTTTGGTGGGAAGTCTATTCCTGCGGTCAGTCATATGCATTCCCTGTTGACTTGTAACAATGTTACTTGCCAAAGAATGCTTCTTAATTTAAGTAGCTACCCAGCTGCCTCATGAAGCTTGGTAGGCACTGGGACGGACAGAGATAACCTTTATCTCTTGTGGCTTGCGACCACACATTTAAGTAAAAAATTTAAAAAAAACATCCTGGTGTTTCTCTAGAATATTAGAGTATTCATTCTAGTGCTTTAAACACCGAAACATCACTGCTGCACAATATATATATATATGGTGTTGTTGTTTTTTGGAGTCTTGACAATATACTGTAGTAATACAAAACATAAGGCAGTAACCAAGCCAATTATAACAAACGTGAGGTGTGAGGTTACACTTAGTACTCCTAATGTAAACAAAGGAACAACAGTGATGTACTATAGCTTTTAAGTATATTTAGTCTTGGTAAGTAGAATTAACACAAACACTATCTGTTACACTCTAATAACAATGTGCATATATATAAAGTAGTACCTGTACTTTATAGCCTTGAAGAAGAGAAAATAAATATTCTCGAAATATTGGAATGGACAAATATTTTTTTCACCAACACTGACCAAGACTCAAAAAAACAACAACACCATATATATATATATATATATAGTTAGGAGATGAACAAACAAAGTTCCAGATGATTTTATGTTGAGGGCATCTATCCTATGGTCGGGGATCGAACCTGGCTGTTCTTCAGCTACACTCGTTCACCTAATTTGGATACTTACCCTGCTCATTGTCTGGGAAAGAACTGATAAACTGAGACGCTGGTAATAAACTCCCTGGGGAAGCTTCTTTCAAGGTTAATGTAGATGTATATTTAGAAAATATTATAAACTATTTTTCTTAGTTCTCTTCTTGGTTGGGTAGGTGCGTAAAACTCTTCAGAGCTTTTGGGTATTGCTGGATGAATTATTAATGAACACTTTGGCCCCTAAAAAGGAAGTATAAATACCACAAAACTTGTATGGAAAAAAAAAAAAACAAAGCTTTTGAAGATATAAGGTGTTTGTTTAATGTCCCCAGACATAAATCACAGAACAAATAAGTTAATAGATTTAAATATCCATCTTAAATGAATAGTTTAAATAGGCCCATTTGTGTTTTTAGACTTTAAACAGGCGACTAACTGTAGTTTTTGACAATTGTCCACAAAGATGATATGAAATGGAAAAAAAGATTACTAATTTGAATTTTAAAGCTTATTACTGTAACCTTCAGCTATTGTATGTTAGTTAATTTGAATCATTGGTAGTTATGTCATCCCTAGTAGGAATTGACTTCACACAACCTTTAAGGCATAAAATTTAATTAACTTTAATTAACTGCTAAGCAGTGTAAGCAAGCAATTTTCTTGCAAACAAAGATTGAATAAAAAAAGAGCCAAAAATCTCCTCTGTTATATGATGCGTGTCTTTTTTGATTTGTGATTTATGTTAAGTAATTCCTTAGTGGAAAAAGTCTTGACTGCCATGTTCTTGAAAAGCAATAATCCCTATTACATTATGGTCGTTTAGAACAATTGTTGGTCATATCTATAGGTTTAAAGCATTTTAGCAGGACAAAAACCAACTTCTAGAAGCAGAATTCCATGCAAAAAAGTGTGAGAGAAAATGAACACAAGGGTTAATGTCCTTCAAAAATACTAATGTTCAAGAGCAGGGGTGGCCAGCCTGCGGGCCATCTTGAACATTTTTCTAGCCCATGTGATTCATCGTACTTTTTCAATTACGAGTTCTCAGAATAATTAAATTATATTCTGCGAACCCATGACAAGTGCACAATTTGTCACATTAAACATATATTTTACTGTTAAATGTTATATGCGGCCCATGAAGTTATGATGCATTGCAAAATCATTTGGGTTGGCCAACTCTGCCCTTTATTAATTAACATAATCTTATAAGCATTGCTTTTGAACTTATTCCTGTTGATCTTAATGAAAAATTCCATCAAGTAGGGACAGCGTAAACTTAGCAGATTTCCCACGTGCTAGTATGACGACACACTATTGATCTATTCTTACCAGATATTTTCTATTCATAAGTAAAAATCTCATTAGTAAGAATGAGGGTTTACTTATTGAAGGCTGAAAACTAGAAATTAAGAAACTTACTTAATAATTGAGAAGTCTTAATTTTAATAGATGACACCATCAAACACCGTATTTGCATGTACCACATACAGTAAATGCGCAACAAGAAACATTTAAACTTCTAATAAATTGGTTTTTGTTGGTCAGCATATTGTTAATATGAAGTGAGTAAGAGTGGGAGTTTAATGAGGGCTGAAAACTAAAAAATCCAAATATGTCTTTTATTATTCAAGATAGAGAAAAAGATGTATAGCATTTAAAGAAAATTAATTTTGCAACAAAATTGGTTCTATACAAGTTTTTGACCCAACTCATAATAACAAAGATATTTTGAATTATCAAAATCCCCCTCAAAACCCCTCCTCCCACTGGGCCGATTTCCTTAGGGATCTTAACCCTTAGCTTTGTATGAAATGCTTATACATCGAATTTCCTTGTGATTAAACAATAATTGCAACAGCAGTTAAAAAGTCAAAGTGGAGTGAGTACAATCTCAAGTGAGCCCTATAAGTAAAATTAAATCTCTGACTACTAAAAGCAATATAAATAATATTAACACATTATATTAAGAAAAATATTGTTACAGTTGTTTTCTTTCTTTGAATAAGCAAAACATCTTTCACATCAACACTCATATTATTATGCGATTATTATTTATTATTGATCGCTCTACATGTTTCATGCCTGCAACAGTGCCTCTTCAGGAGCTTATATACTCCTATTTTAAGTTAACCTCCTGAAGAGACATTTAAAGGTAAGAAACACATAGAATATTGCAAAATATACTTATAAGAAGACTATGTTAAATACTCAAGAACAGGGTGGCCAACCGTAATGATCTTGCAATTCATCATAACTTGAAGGGATGCATATACTAGGTTGTTACATAAGTCCTTGTGCATATCAAGTTGTTTACATTGAGGTCTCTAATTTAATCCTTATTTCATCTCTGACGAATACAATTGTTATGTCAATGTTTACATTAACTAATCCTCTAATTATTTATGTATGCCAACTGTCCCTGCCTTTCATTCAGTTTATTAAATTTCACTAGAAATGTTGGAAGAAAAATTTGTCATCCACGGCCTTCTTAGGCATTATTGGAAAAAAGGTTTTAGTGCAAAGGCCTCAGCCGAGGAAATTTGTGCAGTGGAAGGGGAAAGTGTGGTGCATCGAAACACGGAAAAATGGATATTTTTAAAAAACCCTACCAACCGCAAACAGTGGGTTCAGCAAGGCCAAGCGGCTCAAGCAGAGGTACGCCAAGATCGATTCGGAAAAAAGATTATGCTTTGTGTTTGGTGGAATTATGAAGGCATTTTGCACTTCGAGCTGGTTCCAGAGGGCAGGGCTATCAACGCTGAGCTATACTGTGAACAGCTCGATAGGGTATATGAAGTTTTAAAAGTGAAATACCCCGCTTTGATTAATAGGAATCAAGCGTTATTTCAGCAAGACAACGCCCTTGCTCATCACTCACGATTACTTAAAGAAAAATTTTCAGAAATGAACGGGATTAGCGTCTTGCTCCACCCTCCTTACAGCCCAGACGTCGCACCGTCTGACTATGGACTTTTCAGGTCAATGGCGCATTTTTTGAAAGGTCGGCGCTTCGAAAACTTTGATGATGTCAAATCTGGATGCGATGAGTTCTTTGCCTCGAAAACTGCAGAGTGGTATCAACATCAAATACAACTTTTGGCTGAAAGATGGGTTAAAGTAGTTGAAAATGATGGCCTGTATTTTGAAGAATAAATTTGATTTGTAAATTTTGTACTCACATTTGAATAAAATTAATTTTGTGAACAAGGACTTTTGTAACAACCTAGTAACATTAGCAATGTAACATAACCTGTTACGTTAGATGTACCAAGATGTGTGCGTATCATTTGTTCACAGAGTGTATGTAACTAATCTAAGAATTCATAACTGCAAACTCATAAATAAAACAGGCAATACGTGTCATATATACGAAAGAATATTATTTTAAAATCAGAGTTGCATTTTTCTCATAATTTCAACAGTTAATTTTTGAATATGTGGGTGTACAAATCATGTACTTTTTTAATACATTGGTTTTCACTACTGTGGCCATAATGAAATAAATTTATTTTGTAAAAGTGTGTTGACTCTCGCGGGATAGAAAGAAAAATGTTTTAGACAGGCCGTGGGCTGGCCACTCCTGCTCAAGCACATTAGTGTTTCTGAAGGAAGTAATCCTTGAGCCCTATGTGTTTGTTTCCTCTAATACTTTTGTTTGGAATTCAGGATCTAGAAGTTGGTTTTTGTCCTGGTAAAATACTTTTCTTAATCGATTGTAGTACGAGTCTGTCTGAGTCTTCAACAAAGTGAAGATAAATCAAGGCCACCTTATTGTAACAAGTATATGTTTTGTATTTAGTATTACCTTGATGTTATTATGCAAAATTATAAATAAATAAAAAAATAATAATTTTGCTAGTGTGTAATAATACTTACGTAATTGCTCTAAATTTAATTTCCGCCAGTGAACTCCAGCTGGATTGCTGTCAGTGATGTCCTGCCTCAAATAAACACTTCCATCATCAGAAAGGAGCCATAGTGCACCTGGCGCACTTGCAATGCAGGTAACATTACAAGGTGGCAATATTTCCTAAAAATGAGATTGACATTCCATGAGAAGTACTTGTAGTATTAACTACTTGAAATAGAAATAAACATTTTGCTAGGTTAAGTATTAAAGTATTATCACTGGATTTTATAATGCATCATATACTTATGAGGTTTTAAGACTCAAGATTTTTGCCTGAAAGTTTTACCCAATTTCCGTTTAATTTCACATGTTTTCTGGCATTTTTATAGTTGACTTAATGTTTTTATAATAAATTCACATCTCCAAATCAGTACACAATACATTTTCAGATGATTAACAATAATAGAATTTTGCTTACAAGTCATTTTGAACACTTTTTGATTGACCAGAACTAAGTCCACTTAGGCTCAGGATATATATATATATATATATATATATATATATATATATATATATATATATATATATATATATATATATCCTGATTTCCCATGAGCTTTATGTAGATTTATGCGACCCCTACATGATGGACTTAATTTCTTTAATTTTGATCAGGGTTGGTTGTTGATGAAATTATTATTTTTCAGTTTCTTAGATGATTTCTACAGCCCGATCACTACAATATAGAAATTGTAAATCTCGTGGATCTACATATAAGAGCTGTCAGATTGCTAACACACACTCAACCTGAATGCTAACCTAACTTAATCCAGACATATGGGTGTAATTGATAAGCGAGAAAATAAACAACCTTCTAAAAAAAAAGTGTCTTCGCAGGTTGGACAATGAGTTAATGCAGTAAAAACCAGTAGGAAATCCTTCACAATCTATTATTTTAAACTATTCTCAATTCCCAATTAGAAGAGTTTCTGAAAAGTTCATCATCAAGGTTGGTGGGTTCAATTCAAAAATAAATTGAAGCTGATTTCTCTTAAAGGAAATCAGCTGTTGGCATTGTAACAGTCGTTTTTGCAAAATTTCTTCGAATATCCACACTGATAAATATAAAGATATAATACAATAACATTAAATAAAGTAAGAAACGTATAACAATAATATCATAACTTAAGTGGTAAATTGTAAGATCTAACATGAAAATACTAAGTTGGTTCAGCATACCTTTAGTATATTCAGGGTAGTATCTAATGCTGTCAACTTATTGTTGTTATCTAGAATCCAAATGCAGCCTTTATCTTCAAAAACACCAGCAGCAGTAATCTGAGTGCATTCCAAATTCAATTTAGCTGGTGTCCATCTGTGCCCTAAAAAAATTATTTCAGTAAGAAATTTAAATAAAATGACAAATAGGAAAAGTCAGAGGTAAAGGGGCTCTGTGTAAACTAAGCACATTTCCACATGTAGGAATGACATAAACAATGCGGAGATGGCACAGATGGTGCCATCTCCAAGTAATTTCTGTTTGCTACTACCCTATGTCAGCAAGACTCAAAACGCTCTGGACATGGGGTGTTAAGAGATTCAATAGCTTAAAGTGAATATCATGTAAATAAGAATCTACTAGAAGACAGAAAAGTGATGTTAAGTAATACAGTAGCTTAAAGTGAATATCATGTAAATAAGAATCTACCAGAAGACAGAAAAGTGATGTTAAGTAATACAGTAGCTTAAAGTGAATATCAAGTAAAAAAGAATCTACTAGAAGACAGAAAAGTGATGTTAAGTAATACAGTAGCTTAAAGTGAATATCAAGTAAAAAAGAATCTACTAGAAGACAGAAAAGTGATGTTAAGTGAAACTGTATCTTAAAGTAAATATCACATAAAAAAGAATCTACTAGAAGACAGAAAAGTGATGTTAAGTAATACAGTAGCTTAAAGTGAATATCAAGTAAAAAAGAATCTACTAGAAGACAGAAAAGTGATGTTAAGTGATACAGTATCTTAAAGTGAATATCACATAAAAAAGAATCTACTAGAAGACAGAAAAATGATGTAAGTGATACTGTATCTTAAAGTGAATATCATGTAAATAAGAGTCTAATAGAAGACAGAAAAGTCTTGACTCAAAAATGTTTACTTGATTCCATATGTAATATTTTGGCCTTTCATTCAACACTAAAGATCATATTCCTTCAGTGCTGATAGACCAGGAATAGGGGGTTTAGAGAGAGGGAAAATTCGAACATTCATATTATCTCTCTTATTATGCGAAAAATGTTACAGAACGAATATTGTTAAACTATTGATGTTCTAGAATAGTTGTTATTTACATTTTTCTGTAAGTCAGATAGATATTAAGAGAGTTATTTGTACTTTCTTATTTCCAGTCTTCAGTAAAGCCCCACTATTGCTTGTCGGATTATTTAGAAATAGAGAATATATTGTGAGATGAGATCAGCAGTAAATCTCCTTAACCCTTGAGCACTCGCCTCGGGTCAGTACATACCCACTACATCTTCCAGGACTAATATTATATACAATATTTTTCCTGTCACCCCCCTCCTCTTTTCTATTCTCCAATTAGACAACTGTATAACATTTAGTCAACCATAAACCATCAGAAAGTGAGTGTCGCACGAGAAAATCCAGTTCTAACTTGATGCGAGTTCATAAGTTACAATTTTTGGCGGTGTACTGTCCCGAGGCCAGTTCATAAGTTACGCTTTGTGTCAGTGTTCAGAATCGACGCGAGTTCTTTGTTATGTGAAGATATCAGGGTCCTTGCAGTGGAAGAAAGCATGGCTCAGCAGTTATTCAGAACGGATGAAGAACTTTTGCGGGAGCTGAAACGACAAAATATGGAGGATCCACTTCTGGACACCTCCGATGTTATTGAGGACTCTCCTGATGAAGATGAAGAGGATCTTGTTGTTCAAAGTGATCATGACACAAATAGTGAGCAAGAGGCCACTGACGATGAAGAATGTCTAGGTGAGCCAGAAAATTTTTATGTTTCGAAAAATCAAAAAATAAAATGGTTTACAGAACTACCCCCCACCACCAGAACTCGCAAGGAAAATTTAGTTACACAAATGTTTTGCGTCCGGCGGGGAATTAGCGATACTAGTCAGGAATGTGATGCTTTCAACAAGTTTTTTGACGATCAAGTAATTTTACTCATTGTGAGGAACACCAATATAAAAATTAGGACAGTAAGTCACAAATTTTCTCGCTCAAGAGATGCAGCTGAGACAGATCCTGATGAAATCAGGGCACTAATTGGTCTCTTGTTTATGTCCGGTGTTTTTAGGGCAGCTCACACAAACACCAGAGATTTGTGGGGGAAAGATGGGTCTGTTATATTCCCTGTCACAATGAACAGAGAAAGGTTTCACTTTCTCCTAAGAAATTTACATTTTGATGATATCAATAGCAGATCAGAACGAAAAATGATTGATAAGTTAGCTCCGATCAGAGAGCTCATTACTATTTTAGCGGATAAATTTGTAGAGGCCTATTCTCCCCATGAAATCTTGACTATTGATGAGCAGTTGATGGGCTTCCGTGGTCGGTGTTCTTTCCGCCAGTATCTTCCAAACAAGCCACGATACGGACTTAAAATATTTGCTCTTGTAGATTCTAAAACATTTTATTTATTAAAATTCGAAATTTACTCTGGAACACAACCAGAAGGACCATACAGAAACGGAAATACGGCTATTGAGATAGTGAATCGCCTAGTTGAACCGGTAAAAGGCAAAGGCCGCAACGTGACAGTTGATAATTGGTATACGAGTGTTCCGCTAGCAGAGACTCTCCTGAAAAAACAATTGACTTTGGTTGGCACTCTTCGTAAGAATAAATCGGAAATACCAATTTCATTCCAGCCTAATGCAAGCCGAGAACTCCATTCATCATTATTTGGATTCACTCGTGATCTTACTCTGGTTTCCTATGTTCCAAAAAAAAAGAAGGCTGTCATTTTACTATCGACCATGCACCATTCGGCCGATATAGACGAATCATCAGGAAACGATCGGAAACCAGAGGTTATATCATTCTATAATAGTACTAAAGGCGGCATTGATGCCAACGACCAGCTTTGTTCATATTACAACACTGGGCGGAAAACCAATAGATGGCCGTTAGCCCTATTTTTCCACTTTTTGAATGTAACGGGCATAAATTCATATATTGTTTATAAAACCAACAATAACCTCAAACTACCTCGGGTACAATATTTGAAAGAACTAGCCCACCAATTAGTAAAAATTTATGTGGTAAAAAGATCTCAAAACCCCCGGATTTTGAAGTCTCTGAGACAAAGAATCATACTTTACTTGGATGAAGAGGAAGTGATGGTACTAAACGCTCAACCTGAGGAAGGAGGCCCATCACGACCGAAGAAACGCAGAAAATGTTATCTTTGCCCAAGTACCTAGGACTTAACAACATTCCCAGGTTTGCTATAAATGTTTAAAAAATATATGCCCAAAACATTCATCGGTGATATGTGAACAGTGTAAGGAGTAAGTGAAGAATTATTATACATTACTATTACTACATGAGTGTACCTACCACCTTATTATTGGATATTTTTTTTTTTACTTATTATTGGAGCTTTCTCTTTTCATGAATAATAATTGTTTGTTCATATTACTTATTTTCATGTTCAGTTTTATTTGTTAATTTTTTTTTTTTTTAATATGTGCATAAACTATTTCTTTTTCATTTTATTGGAATTATAAATTTCATTTCATTTCTTGAACAATAAAATTAAATTTTCAAATCTCAACATTCAGTACTCACCTATTTCAAGACAGCAATGGAGGATGACTTTTGATTTTTTAATGAATAGTAGAAGTTTCTGGTAAAATTGAATGAATTTCTTTCTTTTCAAGAGTCTCTTTAATGTATTTAAAAACTAAAAGATAAAAGTCTATATTTCTTAAATTTTATAAATTAACTTCAAAATGAACATTTCTAAGAATCCATCATTTTAGGTGGCATTTTTGAAGGTATATTGAAATCTGTTCTGAAGGCTTCATTCTAAACTTTTATGTTTTTACTAAAAGCGTTGACCTTAATCTCACATGGTAAACCTAGAGTGGCGAGTTCGATTCTCACCTGGGAAAAGGAAATTATTTAGTGACGAAATTCATTAAATAACATCCTAAGTCCCCACCCTGGCTAGAAAAGGGTGGTCACCTGTAGATAACCCGTCCCAATTAGCCTTAGTTGCAAAAAGTGGACGTTAATAAATAATAATAATAAAAGTAAATGCAGTTCTAATTGAGAAAAATAAAGTATTTATATTATTTTAGGCCTTTATATAATACTTTTTGAACTTATTAACCTCGGGTCTCCCATGACCCGACACGAGTGCTCATATGTCACGTGAGTGATGAAGGGTTAAACTAGCTGTAGCGTAAACCCAGCCTAAGTGTGACCGACTGTTTGGTTTAGTATTTACATCGTACTCCGAGCAGAAAGTAGTATAGGTATAAATTATTTGAGCAGTGCAATATCCGGAAAAGGGTTTGGTAGGAAGTGAAACATGTTGAGATGATTAATAAATGTGTGTTGAAGAAGAGAAATGAGTGTTCGCAAAATGGCCTGCCAACCTATTCATGTGAGAATATAATGGGTCAATTTGTTAAAATTGTGCAGACATGGCATAAGTCATTTTATTTTTATATTGTAAACTTGAACAAAAAGTAATACAAAGATACCTACCAGTCACAAAACGTTTGTTGAAAAGAATGTGAGAACTATTCTTAAATGAAAGATACATTCCTTCATCGGTGGAGCATATGGACAATATATCTTCTTTTATATCATGACTAGGAACCTGAAATCATTTTTTCTTTTTTACTCGATTGATAAAATAAAAATGATGTATATATATTTATCATCCAAACTAATTTTGGTGGATGGTGTGGGTAATCAAAATTCATTTAAAGAAAAAAGAAGCAGTAAACTTGTAAAACAATTTTACACAGAACACAGCGTGTAGTGATGTTTTCATCACTACTAGAAATAACTTTAGCTCCTATCTCCCTGGTCAGCCTAATTATTCCTATGCATTTGAACTTTTCTATACTCATTTTAAGCACATAATTTATCACTGTTTGTGGCAAAAATATTCCAGGACACCAGCTAATTATTTTAGTAGTGCTCAGCCCATCATCAACATACACTAGCTCCTTTTTTCATGCAACTTTATTCAAAATTCCCCTAAATGTTTCATGGCCTAGATATCACTTCTTCAGAGGCCGTTACTTTTCTACAAATAATAACAGTAATTTATAAAATCACAAAAGTAAAGCTAAGGTACAGGTTGTACGGGGTGTGGCTGTTAAATAACGAGACTGACGCTGTAAAAAATTTTATTTTTATTTCATACATTTTTACTTATCATCACCTTCAATATACACCCCTCCTTTATCCCTACAACGCTCCATGCGAACCTTCCATTGTTCGAAACAGTGCTGGAAGTCTTTTTCTGTCAGCTCCTTCAGGACGCGTGCCGCTTTCTCTTTCACAGCTTCAACAGACTCAAATCTTGTTCCTTTTAATGCAGATTTCACCTTAGGAAACAGATAGAAGTCGCACGGCGCAAGATCTGGCGAATAAGGCGGATAGTCTAACACTGGGATGCTGAATTTGGCTAGAAACCTCTTAACAGACAATGCGGAATGAGCCGGCGCATTGTCTTGGTGGAGAACCCATGACTTGTCCTTCCACAATTCAGGTCGTTTTTTCCTTATTCTTTCGCCGAGTTCAGCAAGAACGTGAAGGTAGTAATGTTGATTAATCGTTTGACCTTCAGGAACCCAGTGAAGGTTCACAATCCCATGAATATCGAAAAAAACCATCAACATTGCTTTGAATTTTGATTTACTCATTCCAGCTTTTTTGGCACTCGGTGAAGATGGGCTCTTGTAGTGCATGGATTGGCGCTTTGTTTCAGGATCATACATAAAAAACCATGATTCGTCACATGTTATTATCCTTTCCAGTAAGTTTGGGTCATTTTCAATGGCATTCAAAGTGTCAGTACAAAAATTTTTGCGAGCTTCCAGTTGTTCAAATGTGAGAATTTTAGGCACCATTTTGGCACACACTTTTTGCATGTTAAAATTGTTATGTAATATTTGCCGTACGGATTCTTTATCAATTCCTACAGTTTCAGCAATCGCACGAATACTTAACCGACGGTCAGATCGAATCAGATTACCGATTTTTTCGATATTGTCATCCGTTTTCGACGTGGAAGGGCGACCCGGGCGTGAATCATCTTGAACGTCTTCTCGGCCCTCTTGAAAACGCTTAAACCACTCAAAAACACGTGCACGCGATAAACATTCATTGCCATACACTTCTTTCAATAAATTATAAGTTTCAGTAGCGTTTTTTCCAAGTTTCACATGAAATTTCACAGCAATTCGTTGCTCTACTGTTACACTTAACATTATTCCGGCGAAACAAAAAAACAACTCGAACAACGGGAACGAAGGCTACGGCTGTACTGATTTGTTTACAGAAGCTACAGGGGGGTGCCACTCGGCAGGTGCGCAGATCGTAAATTTTTGAGCCTGGCGCATGACGTCAAGAGGCGTCTCTTTCAGCTTTGTTTACATCGTGAGCATCATTGTTTTTTTAGCGAATTCTTTTATTTTCTATTGTTATTAGTGATTTTTTTTTTCAAAATGCTGAGTGTGCTGGCGCAACTTGTTCCAACAACTCTAGGAAAACAGGCAAGTCTGTATCATATCAACGGTTCCCGAAAAACCCAGAAATTAAGAAACAGTGGATAGTCCTGTGTAGACGAGGAGATTTGAAATTTAATCCTGTTATTGCTCGGGTTTGTTCAGAACATTTCAGCGATAGTGATTACCAAAGGAATTTACAAGGCTATGTTCCTAGTAGATTGAAATTAAAAGAAGAAGCTGTGCAGCATCTTAATTTACCAGTATCGTACTTAAGTAAACAACAGCTACTACCTCTACTTCTGACTCAAAAAGTGAAACATCTAGAGAATGTAGGAGTGAAATAACTAAATGTGCCCTGCGTCACATTAATGAGATTTCTCCCAAAAAGATGAAAAGTGATTTTTGATGTAATACAGAAGTTGATTGTAATGGATGTATTCTCTTAAAGGATAAAGTTTCTGAATATGAATCCCAATCAAAGTCCTTGCTGATTCAAGTAAAAAATTTAGAAAGTAATAACTTTAATTTAAAAAAGAGAGTTACTAAATTGCTAACAGTTAATCACCAGCTAAAAATTAATGCAAAAAGAAGAAAAAATGCAGTGAAAAAAGAAATGGAAAGGATTTGTCATCCAATATTATCCAAAGCTCAAATTCAGTGCATAGACTCAAAAAATATCAGCAGCAACTGTTTTGGACAAGACTGACTTCATGCGAATGGGAGCTTTTAAAAAGGTAAGATTTAAAATATAAGAAACAGAATAATTTTCTTGCAGTGTTTCCTATAGAGCACTATAGGAGTTTATTTCCCATGCTCCATCATTAATGATATTACATGTTTCCTTCACAGTTATTTATTCTATGGGACAGTGCGGTTTCAATGCATACACTCAAAAAATATCAGCAACAACTGGTTTGGCATGACAGACTTTATGCGAATGGGAGCCAGCTTTTTTAAAAAAAAGATAAGTTTTGAAATCTGAGTAACAGAATTATCTTCTTGTAGTGTTTCCTATAGAGCACTATAGGAGTTTATTTCCCATGCTCTATCATTAATGATGTTACAAGTTTCCTTCACAGTTATTTATTCTATGGGACAGTGCGGTTTCAATGCATACACTCCAACATCAGTGCCATTCTCTTCAGAAGGATGCTACTGGAACCAAGGATTCCATGTGACAAAATATAAGCATCTTTTTATTACAAGGAGGACTACATGCCAATGATAACCTTTAAAAATCTTGTATTTATATTGACAAGCTGATGTTTAAAATAATTTACTCATTTTTATTCTGGTAACTGGGTATCATTGTTTATTGCTTGGTTAGTCTCAATTTTATTAACTTTAATTTGTTTGTATAATAGTAGTCATTACTGTTTTCATGTTTTGGACTTTTCATCTTATTATTGTAAAAATTTTCTTTTTGTTGTGCTAATTACGTAGATAAATTACGATTTTTAAATGTAACCCAACATATATAAATTTTAAGGAACTATTATGTATTTATTTTTAATGGAATCTAATTTGTACAAGGTTTATTTGAAATAAAATATATTCAACTAAAGTAATTTGTATCATTTACAGACATATACCATTTTAACAATTTTTTATTCGCCAAATACATCAGAAAACTGCTTATATTGATCGTATTTCAGCTTGGACGCCTCGTGACGTATAGGCCTGCTGCATTCCTATTGGCTATTCACGAATGGCACTACCTTATATTATACGTACCTTGACAGAAGCGAGAGGCACTATATTCGAAAGAGGAAGCTTCACGATAACAGCTGTTAGTTGCTGGCGTTTGGCACATGCACACTTCTGTAGCAGCGTCAGTCTCGTTATTTAATAGCCACACCCCGTATGTAGGCTATGAAACATGTAGGAAAATTTTGACTAAAGTCTGTGTGAAAAAAAGAAGTTTTTATTTGTGGCCCTTGTCACTAAACTATGAAAACAAATGGAATATCAGGTCCAGAATAAGAAGAATACAGATCGTTGCTTATCAATGAGCAATGACCAAAACAGACTTTTCAATCACCCTTGTATTTGATGTTAAATTTATAACTCATTGGAGGAGAGGAGATGATTTAATAATGTAAAGTATTAATAATGTTCTTTAAAGCTCACTGAGTAGAATTCAAATATATTTTGTACTATTTGATAGAAATAGCAGAAATACTAGCTTAGAGGTATACCTAGAGAAACGAGTTTGAATCTCACCTGGGTAATAGGAATTTATTTAGTGGAATAAATAAATAATCATTAAGTAAAAACCTTAGCCCTCCCTCTCTCGCTATAAACAGATGGTAACCTGCAGATAATCCGTCCCAATTAGCTGTAGTAGCACAAAGTGAGTGTAAATAAACAATATTTATGCCATTTTACATTAAATTAAAGCTTGATGATTGATTTCCACCATAAAGTAAATTAACCACGTAACACGTCAGGTATTGTTTTACAGAGTTTGTTCCATAAAATAAAAATATGTGTTTTATAATTAGTTTTCCAACCTTGAACCAACATTGAAATATCAATGTATCTATAGTCATATCTTGTACATAGCTAAAACCTACCAAAATAAAATTGATTTATCACACAATAAGTTAAAATATGCCTGAAATATTGTAAAGAGCGAAACTAAATCTACGAATAAAGGTCATAGTGCATTCAGTTATTTATTATTATTTATTTGAGATGCCGTTACAATGACGATTCATCTATTAACAGATAACAGTTATTTATTAATGTCCATACTACTGAGGAGGATTACTAACCTCCATACTACTAATTGGGACGGGTTATCTACAGGTTACCACCCTTAGTGCATTCCGTATTAAATCTCAAAGATTATCTGGTACAGATACTGTAAATAAGCTTAATTTGTACTATGTTAATATAAGAATTTGAGTATTTCTTCTACAAAATCATTTACCAACCACATTAAAATCGATATATTTATACCTAATAACCGAGAAAGAATTAATTAAAATAGCACTATCTCTACAAAATAAAACATCACTTGATGTTTTTTTCTCTATGTGAAAAAGGGAGATAAACAGCAGAAAATTACAGGCCTATATCCCTCCTACCGGTGTTATAAAAAATTTGTACCTCAGCAGTATGGTTTCCGCAAAAACAAGTCTGTACCTATGAATTCATCTCGCACAACTCAAAAACAACGCCTTAGAATATTGAAATTTTATATTTAGGACTGTTCTGTCTAGTTGTGCCCTTCCTTTTTTGTTTGAAATCGACTAAGGGGGAATGGGAGGTTTAAAGAAAAAAAAAATGAATTAAACCAAAATCTTAATGTGCACACCATTTCACTCTGTAAGGATAAGAACTAAAAGTATTATGGACATCTAATCTTACCTGCCACCAAAATGGCTTTTCCATTTTCAAATTATCTGAAACAAATAGCGAATTGTTGGAATCCACCACCCAAACCAACTGTTTAGGTCCAACGGATATAAGCTTAGAATTTTTAATGCCTCTGATTATCCTCCACACACCGTTTTCAAACATTAATATCCGTCCATTTTCAGTCGTAACAAGGAGTCCCTGAAAAGTAAAGTAGCATGATAAAACAAATCATAAAACATCGTCACAGTAAATAAATTTATTCATAAATAAAGGGTTTTTCCTAAATAAACAATTAATGGCATAACAGTTTTAGGGTTATGTATTACTACAATTTTTTTATAAGACTTCTCTGTAAGGGAAAACTGATAAAAATGTATTATTTGAAGATTAAATGCTAAATTTTAACAATAGATCTTTGCTGAGACATGCAAATACATTATTATCATGCCACCAATTGTGGTTATATTTCTAGACTTGGAAATGCTTATTTGATGTATAACATACTTGATATTTAGCCTTTTCAGGCTAAACTAAAGATAATATTCATTAAGGGCTGAAATCTGATATTAGTGGAGTAAGGGGAAGGGTAGAGAGAGAGAGAGAGAGGAAATGCAAAAATTCATTTTTGGCCTCTTACAGAGTGGCCGACCGGAGTCTCTCGATTTTCTATTGAATATAAACATTGCTCTCGTCTGCAATTTAAATTTTAAATTATTTTTTGAATTAGCCCAATATATGTACCGTCATTTAACTCACTACTGAAATAACTGTAGTAATTAGTAATAGTGGGAAGATATTTCTTAACACATTTTAATTAGAAGCAAAGCAATTTTAGTTTCTTAGTTTAATATGACCAAACCACGTCTAGGCTTTAGCTACAATCAATCATACAAGCTTTATTATAGAGACTAGTGAAATGTCTCGATTAATTTCTCAGTTATTATGGGTCGGATCATTATATATTATATAAAGAATCTTCTTGGAGATATCTCTTGAAAATATACCCGTATAGTCATAGTTATAAAAATAAAATAAAAGCAATACTCTATTAAATATAAATGAGTTACCTCTTTATACAAATGCAATTTTGATAGACGTGTATCACATTTATAAGAGACAGTGAGTCCATTTACTTCAGTAGAATAGAGCTGTCCATCGGATATATACCATACTGTTTTATTGCGCAACACTCCATGCTGAACATCTCTCCCTATTTTAATCCAATCTTCTCCGTTTTCCCAATTTTCTGGAAAGTGAAAAAAAAAAAAAAGCTATGATTTTTATGTTTACTAAATAATACTCTAAATAACAATTATCAACCAAAGTTCATTGAGAGTTTTTAAATCTACCCTTAATTGAACAAAAATCACATTCTATCCAATAAGTTACAAACATTTCTTTACAGTTTTTAATATAATTAGTTACCCATGAAAACTGTACTAAGTATTGACAAAAGCCAAAGGGTTAAAATTTTGTAAAATGCTTTGTTAATTAATATAAACTATACTTATATATGTATACTTATATATATATATATATATATATATATATATATATATATATATATATATAAACTATACTTCTATACTGAATTTTCTGCTCTACTTGTTTTATATTTAATTTAATACCTCTTCAAGATCAAAATCTCAAAGTAAAAAATGTCCGTCATGCAGGGGCTGCATAAACTAAGCAGATTTCCTATGTGAAGTTTTACAATAGCAAAATTTCACGAGAGCCGAACAGTTACGAAACAGCAGCACTAGCCCTTGATGGAAGCTCACGACTAAACCCAAAGTCGATCTCACCACGACTATTACAATTAATAAAAATGCAAATATCTCGGTTAATATTCAAGATAGAGAATAAATGTACATAACAACAATTATAGTAAATTTAATTTGCAATAAGACTGGATCTGTACAATTTTTCGATCTGACCAATAGTAACGGAGATATTTTGAAAATCTCTAACCCCCTCCTCCTGGTCCGATTTCTCAGGCGTTAATGAACTTGATCTTTCTTTTTACATAAAACGACTAAATATCGAGTGTGGTATTGATCAAACAATAATTGCGACTGCTAGAGCGGTAACAGACATATATACATGCATATATAAATATATATTTGTCCCTTAAGGGAAATCTGCTAAGAAGTTTGTCATGAAGGTGTTATTTAAACTAAGCAGATTTTCTATGTCCTAGTAGGACACACTAATGATCTCATCTAATCTCTTGTTCTAAGTAAAAATCCGTCAAGTACAGGTGAGGGTTTACTGAAGGCTGAAAATGAATTAGTATGAATACCTTGCTTAATACTTGAGTTACGAAAAAATGTATAGAACAACAAACGTAGAGCATCAATAGTTTAGGAAGATTGGGTCTATACATTTTTTCAACCCGACTTATGGTATATACTAAATACCAGAAATATTCCTTCTCGAATGAAACACAGGAATTTTGATGTTAATATTATACTGCTATTTGTTAGCATGACTGAAAAATCAATCAATGGCTAATTCCAGAAGCCATATATCTACCTATCCATTTAACTCGTTTCATTTGTATACAGAATGAGGGAAGGGCCCTTGGGGATTTATCTCATGGAATCATAAATTTTTCCAAGTGCTAAAATTGAAACAAAAGCACCGTTTCAAATACATAAATTATATTTTTTTGAATTATTGAGCGAGCGGTTTTGTGTACAAATCTAAAATTATTGTGGTTATCTTTGTTTATAGTTATAAACATGTGTAATATCAAAAGAATACAGCTTAAAAATATTGAAAAAGTGAATATTTAAATTCACTTTACCAATAGGTAGTGGAAGGAATTTTTTTTTTTTTTTTTATTAATTCTAATGATCAACAACGCACAATAAGTTGGGGTTTTCCATTTCATAAATACTTTAGTGGTTGATTCCACATATCTTCATTTATCATGAATTAGTATCCAACATCATCAAGAATACAATAAATTTAATGTTGCTCTTTTTCTTAAACTTTGTTAATAAGTTTAATAATTCTACTCTCACTTTATTTTTTGTTTTGGGCATTAGCATATGAATTATGTTAATGTCAAAAATATAATTAGCTATGTCTTTGTCTTCAATAGACTTAAAAATATTAAATTTATCACTTAATGATAAAACTGTAACAATTCTTCAGGTATAATTATGTCAGATAAATTTATGACTCGCTCTGTTCTATTGGCTTATTAAATTTCTTCAATGAGCCTTGAAACTTTCTAGGATATAATTTTTCAGTGAAGAACTTAATAGGTTGTTTATATATATATATATATATATATATATATATATATATATATATATATATATATCAAAATTAAGTAACTTATATTTCAAATCATTAAAAATTAGTACTTACAGAAATAGTTATCAAATAATTCCTTCGAATAGAACAGAAATAGTTATCAAATAATTCATTTGTGGGTTCTGTTTATAATAAATTGTGGTTAAATTTTCATCTTCTCTGATTGATTGACCTTCCTTAACCATCATTGGTTAAGTTACTTACAAATAGGATAATAAATACCTGAATAATGAGCGAGGGCACAGTGTATCTTGATGGCGCCAGATCCACAGGGAGAAGGCATAACATACTGCGCCTTATAGTTCGATTGGTGCCATGTAATTCCTGAAGTCGTGTAAACTTTCAAACTCGGACTGCACATAACGAGCCCATTCTTCCAAGATGAAAGGTTCACAGGGCAATCTGGACAGCTCATTATACACCAGTCACCAGAAAAACCTGTATATAAGAAGACTATAATATAACTTATGACCCATGAATACTAATATCATAATATTTCTTGATGATTTAATGAATCTAAGATTGCATTACATGTTTCACTTATAAATTGCTTTATATTTAATATTTTGAGTTGTGCTGGCAAAAACCTCATTTAGATATCAGTTACGAGCTGTAAAAACAGTTTTTTAGCTGGATAAATGAAATTTTTTTATAGGGCAGAAGTAATTGTATTCACCACTAAGGAGGAACAGGGGCTCAGGTTAGTCATGTGAGTTAAAGCGTTGACCTTAATCTCACATGGTAAACCTAGAGTGGCGAGTTCGATTCTTGCCTGGGCAAAAGAAATTATTTAGTGACGAAATTCATTAAATATCATCCTAAGTCCCAACCTGGCTAGAAAAGGGTGGTAACCTGTAGATAACCCGCCCCAATTAGCCTTAGTTGCCAAAAGTGGACGTTAATAAATAATAATAATAACTAAGGAGGAACAGTTGACAGTGAAATATTGATGGACTTTTTTTTTGTTTCTCTAATCTCCCAAGGAAAAAATTTAAGGAAGTAAGTACATTGGGAACCTATCTGTGGAAGTACATCTAATTCAATGAAATGAAAATCTAAAACCATAGCATATTGTATGAGATTGAGATACAATAAAGCTAACTCTAAATGTATGTCACACAGGGGTTGTGTAAACATAGCAGATTTTCCACTACAGACTTGACGATGTCTATTCTCCATCTTTCCTGTAAAAAAAATCCTATAATAAAATGGAATTAAAATTTGAACTAAAATTGAGAAGTTTAGTGGCTAGGGTTCTCAAAGTTAAAATTGGTATATCTTCTACTACTGCACTTTAATAGCCGGAGCCAGTAAACATCTCAATTTCAGTTCAAATTTTAATTCCATATTATATATGTGTATATATATATATATATATATATATATATATATATATATATATATATAAAATTTCATTAGTAGAAGAGGAGGGTTTGTTGAAGGACAAAAAACTAAATAAAGTCCGTCACGCAGGGGCTGCGTAAACTAAGCAGATTTCCCACGTGGTTTTGCAATAGAGAAATCTGCCTAATAACAACTGTAGTAGTAAGAAACCTCTAAACCTAAAACATTATTTAGGGGGTAATAACCCAGTAGTTTCTAGCCCCAAAAAACAGTTAACCTAACCTCTAAACCTATTCACGAGGGACGAATAGTTATGGAAACGGCCACCAGAGCTCTCGGCGGAAAGTCCGAACATAGCCTACTGGTGACCACACGCAGAATACAAATGCAAATATCTCGGTTAATATTCAAGATACAGAAAAAATGTATAGAACAATATTTATAGTAAATTTAATTTGCAATAAGATTTATTCTATACAATTTTTCGATCCGACGCATAATAACGGAGATATTTTGAATTTTCAAAAATCCCCCCTCCCACTGGTCCAATTTCAGCCATTAACGAACTTGATCTTCCTTTTTACATAAAACGATTAAATTCCGAGTTTGGTAAAGATCAAACAAAAATTGCGACCGCTAGAGCGGTAACAATCAAATATATATATTTTATTTTTTTATTTGTTTCCTTCCTATAGTAACCCTATAAGAAGGCCGTTTATTAGTTTCTGCATGTCCCATGCAAGATAGCATATCACATGCATTTGTAGTGTGTTACAATTAATTTATACATAAATAATTTAAAAGTATGACATATATATAAAGGATTAACAATAACAACGTTAAAGGTAAAGTAAAAAAAAAATATAAAGAGAAAATTATAAATCTTAAATGAAAAAGAGAAAAGAAATAATGATTATTCTATAAATATTTTAAATATTGTAGTTGTATCAGCTATAATAAGTATTCAACCGATTAATAGTATTAAAAGCATGTTCTGCAAATATTTTGAAAGCATTAGTATATTTTAAAAATAACTTGTCTTCTTCTATTGGAAATTTGCCTTTTTTCTGTTCAATGTCTTGTTTTAGTTTTTGTCGTTCGTTAGTCAGTAGTCTGCAATCGTATATTAAGTGTTGACTTGTTTGTGGAGTTGAGTAATCACAGGGGCAAGTATTGTTGTCTTTTATGTTAAATCGTTGGTAGTAAGAATTTAGTGAACCATGTCCTGTTACTAATTGTGTAATATAAAAGTCGGTTTGTATGTTTTTGCTGTTAAAATATGTGTTAATGTTTGGAATGAAAAGTTTTAAATGTTGTCCTTTATTAGTTACAGTCCATTGTTGTTGCCACTTTTCAGTTAGATGAGCTTTTAACATATATTTTACATGGGCTTTGGAGATTTTATTGTAACATTCCGGTAATTGGGAATCTTTTGAAGCAGACTTAGCAGCTCTATCGGCCAATTCATTTCCAAAATTACCAGAATGTGCTTTAACCCATGAAAAATATATGTTAATATGATTTAATTTTGCTATGAGTTCTCTGATTTGTGTTGTTAACGGGTCGTAGGTTGTTCGGTTCTGTAGTTTTTGTATCGTTACTTTACTGTCGGTGTATATACAAAGTGTATAATGTTTTGTATGTTCAGTTTGTATTTTTTGTAAAGTTTTCAGTATAGCGTATTGTTCTGCTTGAATGTTTGTGCAGTTGTGTCCCAGTCTAAATTTATGTATCTCTGTCAATTCCTGATCAATGAATATTACACTTGCGCAGCCTACATTTTCCCCATCTTTACTCCCATCTGTATATATTTCCGTTCTAAAAGTTTTATTTCCTTGATGTATTAATATATTTGGAAATTTGCCGGGGTGATCATCTTTAGTATACCAATTCTGATTCAACAAATTCAACTAGAATATCGTTTGAATTAATAGACCTTTTAAGAAGGTTATATTGATCAACAAAAGTATTTGCTAATAAATCGATGGGGACTATTTTAGCTAGAACGCAGGCTGCATCATACGAAACTGTTTTAAAGCCCTTTATAATTTTGATTGCCATCAGTCTTTGTACTCTTTAAGTTAATGAGTAATTTCTTTAAGTTATGTTGTTTGTTAAGTCCAGTGTGCCAAATGTTTATTCCATACGTGAGGGAAGGAAGGATAGCGCCTTTATATAATATGTGTAATGCGTCTGATTTCAGTCCCCAGGTGTTTCTTGCTGCTATAGATAATGTGTTGATGAGTTTTAATAGTCGTTCTTGTAGTTTGTCTATATGAGTATTCCAATTAAGTTTACTGTCAAAGAATATACCTAGATATTTAATTGAATTTACGTTTTTTATGTTTTGTCCTTGTATATGTATATGAAAAGGTGGAGGTGATTTTTTATGAGTAAAAATAATGTATGAAGATTTTTGAATATTAAAATATAGTTTATGTAAATGTGCCCATTTTTCTACGATGTCTGTAATAATGTTTATATGGACCTGTAGTTGTTCAAATAGTTTAGATGTTATCAGAATAATGATGTCATCTGCAAAAGCCAGTATCTCAGCATTATTTGGTAATCTATTATGTAGTAAATCATTTACTATGAGATTCCATAATAATGGTGAGATTCCCGACCCTTGCGGTGTACCTTGTGTTTGTGATTTATGCAATTTAATGTTTGGTGTGATGATGTATGATGTTCTGTCATGTAAATAATTGTTGATTAATTTATAAATATTATTGGGACAGTCCATTTGTTGAAGTGCATGTAAAATTGATGGCCACCAAGCATTATCAAAAGCACCTTTAATATCCAGTGAAATTAGAATAGTGTGTGAATTATTGTGTTTTGAGGTGGTAATAAAATCTATTACATGTTGCAATGCTTCAATTGTAGATTGTTTAGGTGTGAATCCAAACTGATTCTCATGCATTAATGATTTTGAATACAAATAATATGATAATCTTGAATTTATAATTTTTTCTAAAACTTTTCCACCAGTTGGGATCAACGAAATTGGTCTAATTGATGAGATTTCACATTTATTCCTACCAGGTTTATTTAAGGGTACTAATTTTGACCGTTTCCATATTCTAGGAAATATACCAGTTTGAAAACATGTTTTATACAAAGTATTTAAAAATTTTGGAAAACATCTGTATATTTGTTTGTAAATGTCACCAGTTATACCATCGATGCCTGGTGAAATATTTCGTTTTAAGTTATTAATTATGTATTCTATTTCATCGTCTGTTAGTGGTAGGTCGTCAAGTGTGTTGAGATCATTTAGTATGTTGTTACGAATAGTCGTATGTATTTCTTTGTCATTTGAGATACAGTCAGTTTGTACAAGTTTGTCTAGTATATATTGGTATGTGTCCTCTGTATTAATCGTGTATGTTCCGTCTTCTCTTTTTATTGAATTGAGCGTAAATGAGGTACGTAACTTTCCACTTGCAAACTTGTATGGCCAGCTCCAAGGATTTGTAGGAGTTATGCTACTACAATATTCTTTCCATGTCTTTAATTTGTTAGCTCTCATTGTTTTTTCAAATTCACGTTTTTTCAGTAAGTATGCTTGTTTTCTAATTTCACGTAAGCTTTCATCTTTAGTAGTCTTTTGATATATTCTTCTTAATTTATTTGAGTCTTTTCTAAGTTTAGATAATGAATCGTCCCACCATGGCTTCGGGTTATGAATAGATTTAGTTTTGTTATATTTGAAACTTCTAATTTTAAAAGATTTATTGCAAGCTTTATATGTTGCTTTGAAAAATTTGTTCATAATGTTTTCTATTGTATCCGATTTTATATTTTGAGCTAAATAAAGGTCAATATTTTCATTTACGTTGAATTCTTTTGATATTTCATAATTTAAATTATTTTCAAAATTTTGCCAATTGACATTTTTAGTATTATATAATAATCCAAGTCCTTTTGTATTTTGTATTGGTCGAATAATACATAAAGAGAATTTAATGGTTAAATGATCAGAAAAATTTTCTATGGTAGAAATTTTCCAGTTGATTAATTGATTCTGAAGATTCCTGGAAGTCAATGTGAGATCAATGTTACTGCTTCCATTAGGACCATCAAAAGTTGGTAAATTTTGATTTTCATTTACAATGATTAAATCATTCATTATTATGAAATTTTCTAATTTGCGTCCTCTTTGATTAGTCCTGTTATCAAACCAAAATTTTGATCTGGAATTACTGTCTAAAGAAATGATAATATCTTGAGATTTTAAGTCTTTTAAGATTTTAGTCAGTTTGTCAGTGTTTGATTCAATGTCATGAGTTATATCAAAATAAGCACTTATTAATATTAGTTTTCTTCCATTCGTTATGACATCTACAACAGTTGTGTCTGGATCACTATAATTCATTAATAAATTAGCATCGATATGGGGGTTATTAATAACTATTTGTGAAACTGATTTACTTTTGTCAGTGCTATATATTTTATATTTGGAGGAATTTATTTTTGAACCAACATAGGGTTCTTGTATCAATGCAATATCGATATTTTTTTCTTGTAAATATTCATATGAAAGAATTGTAGAATTAATTTTATGTTTGAGGTTAAGTTGTAGAAAATTAATATTAGAGTGATCATCTGTTACTTTCCTATTCATTGCCATAGCAACGTAAACATGATAATATTTAGGTGATGACTCTATATGAATTAGTTCAAAACACATGTTTTTCTCCAAATACTACTCATAATACTCGTTACTATGGAATCAACATAACCTATAGGTTGATAAATATTTGGTAAACAGTTAATATTTATCAACCTATAGGTTATGTTGATTCCATAGTAACGAGTATTATGCATAGCAACCAGTGAGAGTGACTTGTGTTTTTTGTAAATGTGTGATATATTAAAGGTGATAATGATGTATGCTATAATATAATAAAGGATTGTTAATTCAGTGTTATACATATATTCATTGATAGTCTGTATTATTAATTAATCTATTGAAGGCATTAATATAAGAAGGGCAAGTTTTGCTTAGTGCAGAATGGGCTGTTGATACCTTTAATTGGGGTTTGCAATACTTATTAAAGCTGATGCAGTTAATACAGGCATGATCTTCAGGCTTCTCTTTCTTCGGGCAGTCCTTGGCTTCATGTTCTTCTGAACAATGGGGGCAGGTAAGTTTCCCGGTGCATCTTCCCGAGTGGTTCAAACGCTGGCAATTCCTACAGCGGCGAACAGACAGGAAGTCATCGGCTGAGCAAATTGTGTAGAATAATTTAATTTTAGTATTTCGTTTCACAAAAAGATTTCTTGCAATTGGTGATAATTGTACTACTGCGTGTCTTCTGTCTTGTTTGAACTTCGATTTTATTACAAAATAACTGACAATATCTTGGTTAGTTAGACCAAGCTCTTCGTTTTGTAATAAAATTGTTTCAATTAGATTTTCATCGTTTATCTCTTCAGGAATATTTTTTATAATGATTCTTGGTCTAAATTTCTTAATATAATCAGACTGTAAATTAGAGTTTGAAGTTAAAATGGTTTCATGAATTTTATCAACATCAGTTTTTGATTCAGTCTCTACAATTAAGAAACCTTTATGGGTAGTTTTAAGTTGTTTAATTCCAACTTTTAATTGGTTGGGTTTAATAATTTTCTTAAAGTCCTTTTTAGTTTCGTCTGGATTAGCATTTAAATTTGTATTTTTTATGATAAGTTTGTGGGTGTTGTTTGGTTTTATTTTGTTCTTCAATACATGTGCATATGTTTTCTGTTCACTAACCTGTCTTGTGACTGTTTCTTGAATATTAGGAATGCAATTTTCATTTTTTTCACGTAGACTTCTCTGTAATCCTTGTAGTATCTCTATTCCGTTGTATAAGTCACTTTTCAGATTCTTTTTCAGTACTGGAAATTCACCAATAGGCAATAAAAGTTTGATCACATTTTCTAGTAACTCTACACTGTCCTCCATCTTGGACCATATTATTATATATATATATATATATATATATATATATATATATATATATATATATATATATATAATTTTGAACGGACCTCATTTTCGTCATCTCCTGGGTAGGATCGATGGACATTTGAAGAAATTTTTCGAAACTCGCGTCATGAGTACGACCTTAATAGCTGATTTCCCTTAAGGGAAATCTGCTAAAAAATGCAAATATCTTGGATATTATAATATTCTACATAGAAAGAAATTTATAGACAAATTTGCAACAAGATTGGTTCTATATAATTTTTTATTCTGACTCCTAGTAAGAGATATATTTTGAATTTTAAATTTTTCCCCACTAAACCCCTCCTCCCTCTACTCCGATTTCAGTTAACAAACTTGATCTTTAGTTAAAGGGAGTATTTCCCTGTATATAACCCTTCCCAATTAGCCCAAGTAGCATAAAGTGGACATAAATAATAAATGATCTTAAGTTAACAATAACTGTGGCCTCTAGAGAGTTAACCGCATATATATATAGTTTTGAACAGGCCTTATTTCTGTCATCTATAGTGAATTGATGGACTATTGAAGAAATTTTCTGATAATCATATGAGTACAACCTCAATGGCTGCTTTCCTTTTGGGAATTGTGCTAATAATAATTTACACGAAACTGTATATATTTTCGCTTCATGGGACATCTCTTCAGAAGTTAAAAGATTAAGCACTTAAAACTTATATATATTATTTATTTATTTTTTACTGCTTTGGTTTTGGCTTATTGGGATTGGTTATCAGGTTACCCTCCATTTTCTATTGAGTGTGAGACTAAGGATTGAATTTAATGAGTTTGTCACTAAATAAATTCCTATTGCCTAGGCGGAAATCACACATGGCTAACCTGATCCCCTAAAACTCATATACATATAAAGGGAATATGTTTGCTTTGAATCAGTTTGGTGGTGACCCCTTATAGTTGAATTTATATTTATTTTTATAAATTCAACCTTCAGCCATAAGGGTCACCACCAAACTGATGGTTTCTTATATGATTGTTATAGCTCTTGAAGACTTATTAATTTTTCTGTCTTGTAGTTATAAACAAGAATACAAAGTCATACTCAACAAATTAATAATAAGAATGAACAATAGCAAATTGTATTGTTATGGTGAGCAAGAAGTCTTAACAATACATGTAATTACTTACTTGATTCAGTGATTGTGATAGGATATGTTCTACATGGAGAAGGCTCACTAATTTCAGAATCTAAAAGAGGATCCTGATGCCATTTCGGGCTAGCATCTTCGGAGTCTGGTAACGTGTTGAAATTTTCTTCATCTTCAACTAAAGGAATATCGTGCAAAACAGATGGTGAGATTTTACAATTTGTTTCAACATCATTACTCACAGAATCTTTTACATCTTCTTTCTGCTGTGCATCAACCTCTACGCTGTCAGAGTCACACTTTGTTTCAACAGTTTCAGTCAATATTTCTTCTGTGTCATTTTCATTAGTTCTTTCAGCAGGAGTGGATGGGATGGCCTCAAACAACGGGGAAGGTGCACTAAAATCTAGACCCTTTGTTGAATTTTCGAAATGATTCGACACCAAGTGTATATCCTCTGGCATTTCGAGCTCTATATTAAATATTTTCCTAGAAATACTTTCAATTTGATTTGATGATGAGGATTCATCATCACCACCATCATGAATGGAATTTGACTCATTAGTGCTGTTATCTGTCTCCGGCTCACTTTCTTTAAACGAGGTTGAGCTCTCTGAAAAATAAAATAAAAATTATTTTAGTTTAAACAAAAACTAACATTGGACGACTTACAAAGCTATGTAAAAGTCCAAGAATAATGGCAACTCATATGGTTATTAACAGATATCAAGCTTAGACAAATTAAAACTACTATTAAGGCAAGGAATGATAAACATGAAGTAGGTCTTACTATGGTTTGTATAGGTCACTCTTAACATGTGGTTATCTATTAGAAAAGATAAGCATGATCTAATATTCATTAATTTTCTGTAATATTCTATTGGGAAAAAAAACATACTCATTATAAAAGTCATGGACATTTACAGATCCCACATGACTTGCTTACAGAAGGTGGCCCTATACCCTGAAGGAATGTGTATTCCTTTAATACTTTCACATTTAAAAGCCATTAGCATAAAGAAACAAATTTTATTATTAGATCCCTTAAGGGAAATCAGCTATTGAGGTCGTACTCATGACGCGATTTTCGAAAATTTTCCTCAAATGTCCATCGATCCTACCCAGGAGACGACGAAAATGAGGTCCGTTCAAAATTCTCTCTCTCTCTCTCTCTCTCTCTCTCTCTCTCTATATATATATATATATATATATATATATATATATATACACATATATATATATTTGTCTGTTAACGCTCTAGCGGTCGCAATTTTTGTTTGATCCTTACGAAATTCGATATTTAACCGTTTTATGTAAAAAGACAGATCAAGTTCGTTAATGGCTGAAATCGGACCAGAGGGAGGGGGGGATTTTCGAAAATTCAAAATATCTCCGTTATTATGCATCGGATCGAAAAATTGTATAAAACCAATCTTATTGCAAATTAAATTTACTATAAATATTGTTATATACATTTATTCCTTATCTTGAATATTAACCGAGATATTTGCATTTTTATGAAGTCTGTGGTCGGGTATAGTTTCGATTACGTCAGCCATCTTCATTTCTTGGCTCAGGCGGAAGCTTCTTCTAACCTGTCGTTTTTAACCTTACCTTTCCTTTGTGAGATATACAAATACTTCTGTTCATCCGCCCCCCCCCTTCTTTAGTTCTTGGACTACTAAAATTTGAGTTATTAAAATATAAATTATTCTTACAATTCAGAAGCCGTTTCAGTTCGGAATTTATTTTAATTAACTGAAAAATTTCTCATTATCTAATCACGGTGGTATTGTGTTACCAATGTGCAGATTTCTCTATTGTAAAACTTCGAGGGGAAATCTGCTTAGTTTAGGCAGCCCCTGCGTGATGGACTTTTTTAAAATTAACACGGTTTTAACTTCAACATAAATTGAATGTGTGTTGGGTTTTGTGTGCACTTTTATGTGTGTGTGTGTGTGTTGTAAATTGTATTCATTTATTTACTTGTTTTAATTGATTTTTTTTACATTTGTATTTATTTATAGGGGCTGAGTTTATCAATGTGAGTTAAAGTATTGGCCTTAATCTCACATAGTAAACCTAGAATGACAAATTTGATTCCCGCCTGACCAATAGTAATTTATTTAGTGACAAACTCATTAAATAAGATCCTCCCACCCTGTAAAGAAGAGGGTGATAACCCAATTAGCCATAATAGCAGAAAGTGTAAAATAATAATAAAATAGTTATACAATTGTATTATAATTTATTTTCTCATTATCTTAATTATTTGTGTTATTTGATGCATTTTCTTTTACAAATTATTTTTTTTTGTAATAGTTTTCTGTTTTTTTATACAAGATGTTTTAATTGTTCTCAGATTTTCTTTTCTAAGTAGTGCAATTTTGTTGAAGAGCAGTATTCGTTGCCAGCAGGAAGCTCGTGAAAATGAGTAAATAAAATAAAAATTATATCATTTTATGACTCCGATTAACTCAATATCTTTTTTCTTTCTGTTACAGAATTTCATTACAGAAAATACATCTCATCATATTTCACGAGCACAACTGTTGTGATCTTTTTCACAATATATGAATCTTACTCACTATATATTTGATATTGGCCTACTGGTACGGTGATCAGGTCAATTCTAATTAAAATGCCCACCACACAGTGGCTATGCAAACAAAGCAGATTTCCAAGAGTAAGGCATGCGGCAAATCTGACAAAATACGAGTATATTGCCCATTTTTAGCAGATTTTCCTAGAGGGTAATCAGCAATTGACGTCTTATTCATGACACGATTTTCAAAATTTGTCTTCAAATGCCTATCGATCCTACCTAGGAGATCACGAAAATGAGGTCCGTTCAAAACTGTATGTATATATATATATATATATATATATATATATATATATATATATATATATATATACTAGCTAAGGTACCCGGCTTCGCTCGGGAATTCATTTGAGGTTTAATGATGATGGTATTTTTTTTGGCAAGCCTTTACTTTCCACAATATTTTAACATTTCCCGATGTATACCCGTCGTTGCAGTGTATTTGTTAATAATAAAATTATTTGTTATGTAAGGCTTTATTGTCCACTATATTTTTATATTTCCCGTGTCCTGTGCATGTAGTTTTTTTTATATGTAAATTTCGAGAAAAAAATCAATGTACAGACAGAGGTTACAATTTTATATACGCGCACACACACACACACACACACACACGTCTGTTACCGTTCTAGTGGCCACAATTATTGTTTAATCGTTACTAAACTCAGCATTTAGTCATTTTATGTAAAAAGAAAGATTAAGTTTGTTAACGGCTAAAATGGGACCAGTGAAAGGATGGGTTTAGAGGGTAGGAATTTCGAAAATTCGAAATATCTCTGTTACTATGTATCGGATCAAAAAATTGTATAGAAACAATCTTATTGCAAATTAAATTTACTATAAATATTGCTCTATAGATATTTTTCGTATAATGAGTATTAACCGAGATATTTGGATTTTTTAGTTTTACGCTTTCCTTTAAACCTCAACTCTGACTAGTGTCATATTAATAATAAGCTGTTATATCATTAACCACTTTTATATTACAAGGCTAAATACCAAACATTGTTTGTATATTGAATTTTTATTTTGTGTATACGCAAATACGTTCTGTTTAATCCCCCCCCCTTTTTGTTGTTTTTGGAGTACTAAAATTTAAGTGATTGAGATAAAATTGATTCTGATTCATAACAAATTACAGCACTAGCTTTAGTGAATTTTTTTCAATAAAATTAATGTTATATTTAGATATATTTCGTTAATTGTTTGTCTTTCCAGTCTGTCTATCTATTCAGTGCTACGAGGTTGGCTGGCCTGTTTGTTTAGAATTTAGCCGCTTTCCGTTGTCGAGATTATTAACTTGTGTTGCAAATTTACTGAAAGATTTCTCATTACCTTTTTTATTTATTCACTTAAAATTCAAGGTAGTGTTACCTGTATGAATATTTATCTATTGTAAACCTTCACGTGGGAAATCTGCTTAGTTTATGCAGCCCATGATGGACTTTGTTTCTTTAATAAGAAGCCAGGGGTTAAATTTAAGCTGGATATGAGAAGGGTGTTTACTGAAGACAGAAAGAAAACTAAAAATACAAATATCTTTATTAATATTAAGTTAGTGCGAAAATTAACAGAGCAATAATTGTAAAACATTTCATTTTTACATGACTGGACATGCAAACTTTATGACTCATAATTATTTGAAAATGTTGTATTTCTGATTTTACCCTTATTTCACCCCCTCCCCCACTTCTCTTCCTCCTTGTCCAATGTAGACAGTGTGTCATATTTAAATTTAAAATAAGAGGATTCTTGGAATATTGTTTAAGACGGCTTGCACAGTTTCCCCTATAAAACCCCCCAACGGGGGAATATTCAATATTCCCTTAACGGAAATCAGCGATTGAGACTGTACTCATGATGGGATTTTCCAAAACATTCTTCAAATGTCCATTAATCCTACCTAGGAGATGAAAAAAAGTCTGTCACGCAGGGGCTGCGTAAACTAAGCAGATTTCCCACGAGAAGTTTTACAATAGAGAAATCTGCCTAATAACAACTGTAGTAGTAAGAAACCTCTAAACCTAAAACATTATTTAGGGCGTAATAACCCAGTAGTTTCTAGCCCCAAAAAACACTTAACCTAACCTCTAAACCTATTCACGAGGGACGAATAGTTATAGATACGGCCACCAGAGCTCTCGGCGGAAAGTCTGAACATAGCCTGGTGACCACACGCAGAATACAAATGCAAATATCTCGGTTAATATTCAAGATACAGAATAAATGTATAAAACAATATTTATTGTAAATTTAATTTGCAATAAGATTGGTTCTATACAATTTTTCGATCCGATACTTAATAACGGAGATATTTCGAATTTTTGAAAATCCCCCCCTCTAAACCCCCCCTCCCACTGGTCCGATTTCAGCCGTTAACGAACTTGATCTTCCTTTTTACATGAAACGATTAAATACCGATTTTGGTGACGATTAAACAAAAATTGCGACTGCTAGAGTGTTAACAGACAAATATATATATATATATATATATATATATATATATATATATATATATATATATATATATATATATATATATATATATATATATATATATAGATATATATATATATAGTTTTGAACGGACCTCATTTTCGTCATCTCCTGGGTAGGATCGATGGACATTTGAAGAAATGTTTTGAAAATCGCGTCATGAGTACGACCTCAATAGCTGATTTCCCTTAAGGGAAATCTGCTAAAATGAAGTCCATTCAAAAATTGTGTGTGTGTGTGTGTGTGTGTGTGTGTGTATATATATATATATATATATATATATATATATATATATATATATATATTATCTGTTACCACTGTAGCGGTCATAATTCTGGTTTAATCATTACCAAACTTGATATTTAATTGTTTTATGTAAAAAGAAAGATCAAGTTCGTTAATGGCTCAAATCCGACCAGTGGGATGGAGAGGAGTTTAGAGTGGAGGAGGCGTTGAATTGAAAAATTGTATAGAACCAATATTATTGAAAATTTAATGTTATGTGCATTTTTTTCACTATCTTGATTATTAACCAAAATACTTGCATTTTATCGGTTTTTTTTGTCCTTCCGTTACTCCCCCCCCCCTCCTACTCATGTCATATTAACAATAAGCACATTCTTTGGAGCATAAATATCAAATATTGACCTCATAGAACTTTTATTTTTTTAGATAAATGGATATACGTGGGACATGTGGGAAATCTGCTTAGTTTATGCAGCTCCTGCGTGATAGACTTTTACTTTAACACTTGAATACTGGGTGGTACTGAGGTTGGTTTTGAAAATTGTGGCCAATAAAATGATAACAGGCAAATCCCCCTCTCTTTTATTTATATCTTCTGTTCAGTAATAACCTCTGTTTCTAAAACACTCTAGGTTATTACTGGACAAAAAAATGAAGATAATAGTTATTTATTATACAAGTGACGAAAGTAGATCATTTTACAACTCGAGTGAAACGTTTACCCACACGAGCGAAGCGAGTGTGGTAATTTCATGAGAGTTGTAAATTCTACTTTCGTCACGAGTGTAATATTAAATTTTTTATGTAATCGTGTAATACATGATCAGATCTAACCAGAATATGAACAAAATTAGGATGTTGTGAAGATTATGGTATGTTGTTGGTAGGTTATAAGCATGGTTGTGAAAGGTTATAAGCATAGTTATAAAACAACTAGTGATGATTGTGAAGTAGTGCAGTTATAAACAAGTGCAGGTTATAAACAAGGAAGGTAATTATTATTATATTTAAATTTTAAAATATATTGATTTATTTCCACCAATAATTCATTCACATTTCAATTTATTTTGTTAAAATAAATTCTTAGAATGTTAAGAAACATTTAAAAGCATTTAATTTCCAACTTCAAATTATTTTTTAATTTATACTTATTACTAATTAAGAAGGCAATTCACTTTCTTCACTTGTGAAGAAAGTGATTACTTTCTTCACTCTATTGCAAAATGTTTCACTTTCTGCACTCATTTCAGTTTAGTAATGTTACCATTATTCAACGATTACAGAAAAAGAGAATTATTTTTCCTGTTTTTATCATATTTTATCTAGGTTGTATATGAGACATGATTTTCCAGAAAAATGTCTTCAAATGTCGATCCAACCTAGGAGGTGTCGAAAATATGATTCTACCAACTAAGTCGAGTAAACTTTCGAGGCAAATTCATATTTGATTTCATTTGTTTATAGTGCTCTATCAACTATGCCTCATAATCTTGTTGAACCTCAATAGCTGTTTTCCCTTTAGTGAAATTTGTTTAAACATGACTTTTTGACAAGTTAACCAGTTTTTTACTCATGTTAAAAAATGGCAATATTCAACGATATTGCATTTCATCAATGAACTGTTTACATAATCTACTTACTTTACGAGAAATAGAGAATAGATGGTATAATTCTCCTGATGCATTCAGCCATGTGAAGCCATTTGAATGACTAAATAAAGTTGATTAATTTTTATTTTTATTAATTAATTTAATTTTTTTTTAAATTTTATTTATTTATTTTTTTAATATTTTTATTTTCTATTCTTATTATTTTTTTGTTGGCTAAATTTTTGTTTTAAACTTTATATTACTTTTATTTTAACTCAACTTTTATTCCATTAACATTTACTTTTATTTATTTTTTTAATGCAATGTGATTGATGAGTTGGCTGTGTAGTAAACAACTTGGTTGCAGTGAGCAGCCACTCTTAATTCTTTATTATAGTTTTTTTCTTTTCTCTTTTCTAGATCTGCAATGCCATCACAACATGGCAGAGAATTTGTCAGGATCACCTTAGCTATGAAGCAAAATTATTTCCAGTTTTTATGAAAAGTTATTGAAATATTTTTTCAATATCTTCATTCATATTTACTCTATTGAGAAAAATGTAAGTAATAAATTGTTTCGAGAATATAACTTTCAGTAGTGAAATATTGTTTCAATCTCCAAACAGGGCTACATCCTCGGAGCTAATCAAGAATCAAGATATTTTAATGGAAACAATTAATTATTTCAACCTGTCGATGACTTGATGAACTGGGGATCAGTTCCTGGCACTATAATATAAACAATTAACGAAACAAAGTGTACATATATTATTTATAATTATACCTAACATTGCATCAAGGAGAACCTCCTTCCGAGCAACATCTTCAACAATTTCATCCAGATCTCTCATATCAGGAAGAATATCCTTCGGAATTATTGTTTCCAATTTGTTTTCCTAAACCAAATAATACAGATTACAATAGAATCCAGATTATTTATAGTAGTTTGTCTAAAATATTAACATTAGTGATAAATATATATAATAATTTACCAACTCGCCATCACATATGCTTGGTGAAAATTCCCCATTTAAAAATTTTCCAATATTATTGATGCATGCTGCTACACCATTAAAGGAAATTCCTAATGCTGAAAAATAGGTAAATGTTTATTAGTCTATAATTTCAATTAATGAGATAAAACAATGTATTAATTAAAAATAAAAAGTAATATGAACAAACATCCCGTTTTCAGGCTTCAGTTTTCAGTTTGTTGTTTACTTTGTATCCTGAATACTTATCTATTCAACAATTTTAAGGACTTCCCCTATTGTCGTTAATAAATGTATTTTCAACTAAATTTTATATCATGATTAATTCCCTTCCTCCTCCTTACTTTCTCTCTCTCTCTCTCTCCCCCTCCCTCCTATCCTGTCTTCTTTTCTCTGCTCCTTTAACCTTTCTTTCCTATTTCTTTTTTGAATTTTAAAGACAGAATAATAAAAAATGCCTGTCCCTGCACAGCAATTCTCACATAGATGTGTCTGATGAAATTTCCTATTGCTTAACTATTTAATATATTAACTTTATTTCAAATATAATCTACACCCTGGCTAGAAAAGGGTGGTAACCTGTAGATAACCCGTCCCGATTAGCCTAACTTGCAAAAAGTGGACGTTTATAAATAATAATAAAATATAATCTATGCAATTACATATGTTGACAGTTTTAAGTTGTAAAAAAAATTAAATATTTTTACTCACATTTTGATTTAGAATTAGATATTTCAGCACTCCTCCTTCTATTCTTGTGCTTTGTAGGTCGTTTCTGTAAAGAAAGGAATTTAAATTAATAACTGCAATAAAGCTGAAGTAAATATATTTTGAAGCTTGGCTGGCCAACGCTCGAATTAAATTTACGAACTACTTAAAGAAAAAGTCGTGTCACGCAGGGGTTTTGTAAACTAAGCAGGTTTCCTCACCTCATCATCTAATCTTTATTTCTAAGTAAAAGCTTGAGGAGCAGAAGTGGGGGTGTTACTGAAGGCTGAAAACTTACAAAGTATAAAAACTTGTTTACTATTTGAGTTATGAGAACATGTGTAGAACAGTATTCATAGAAAATTAAATTTTCAAAAGATTGTTCTTTACAATTTATTCATAATAATTGAGATATTTTGAATTTTCGAATTACCTTCCCCCTTTCCAGATCCGATTTCAGCCATTAATGATTATGATTTTAAGAGTTAGAAGTGATTAAATATTGAGTGTGATTTTGGCCAAATAAATATTTTTAGTTAGGCAAAATGTTAATTTATGATGCTACACATAACAAAGCTCACTTAGTAAATGTTTGTTGAAAACCATATTTGATGTTAGCCCATGAATAAGATGTATCATGATTTATCAGCTTTTGTTATAATATGAGGAGTTGAATACTGAAAACTCCAAATCTCTTACTTAATATTAGACATAGAGAATAAAAATGTATAAAAGAATATTTATGGAAAATTAAATGTACTGAAAGGTTGGTTCCATATCATTTTTTGTCCTGGCTCATATTAATGGAGGGGTTTCTTTTTTTTTTCAAAACCCCAATTTCAGCCATTATTGGTCTTTATATTTACATGAAATGCATTAATATAGAGTTTGGTATGAATGAGACAAAAATTACAATTAGTAGAGTGGTAACAGAAAAATGCATGTGTGTGTATGTCTCTCACGCACACACACGTATGTTCGTGTGTGTGTGTGTGTCTATATATATATATATATATATATATATATATATATATATATATATATATATATATATATATCATATATATATGAACCTCATATTTGTCATCTCCTAGGTAGGATCGATGACCATTTCCCCAAGAAATCTGCTAATTTATGTCATACTATAATTGATAAATGCAACTCTTCTTGAAGTACATATTACTATTATATTTTCACTTATACTGTAATTAATGACTGCATTTTTTTCTAATAATTTATTATTAGTAGTAGCATTATTTTCAAATATATTTTATTTATTATTTTTTTGTAATATACATATTTTTAAATTGCCACAAATTGTAATATTATTTTATCATTATTATTCCTGACTCAGAAGAATCTCATTAAATTTTTTTAGAACAACCCATATTGTGAATGGATAGGAGTACTTCCTCAAAGCCTGATGACCATATAGCTAAATAAAATATTGTGTGCAATCCCATGACCATTTTTAGTTCTTACACCTAGTATTTTGCAACATTATCATGAAGATAAATCGTCCTCAAAAAAGAATTGTTTAGTTTATTAGTCTCTTTTCTTTTTTGTGGGTAGACTGTTTTTATTGTTTTTTTAACTTTATTAGTTCAAATGGATTTTTTTTCAATTCGTATTGAATTTTTCAAAACTCCATGAATCATTTTTTCACGCCATTTTGAGTTAATCCTAGATGTTTTAGTACTGATCCTGTAAAGCGTGCAATTATTCTGCCCATTTTATTATATATGTTTATTTGCCAAAATGTATGATATTACTTAAAATTCTCTAACAAAAAAATTAAAAAAGAAAACTATAACCTTTTTGAATAAAGCAGTGCTGTAAGCTGGGACTCATTCCCTCTAGGTATGGTATAAACCTCTATTGGGGCACTTCATGTCAATCTTCAAAAATATTCCATTGATAATGAGAATGGCAAAGTAAGGAAAATGATGGTCATTATTATTGGAGGTGACTGAAAGCTGTTCTCAGAAATCGAAGGATCATTACTGCTATCTAAGATTGCCATCAGATCAGACAAATGTAGATTATTCAACACATAACTGCTGGATGTGAAATACTCACTAGGTCTGAATTCTTACAAAGGCACATATATATGGCGAAACTATACTATTAGGCTCCAGAGAAATTAGCAGCATAGTAGACAGGTGATACACTTATCACTATAATTACTATACTATAATCCCCAAAGATTATTAGAAAAAGTATGTTTTTATATATGTATTAGGATGAAGGCCATACAGTGAGTACATTATAATAAAACAGATATTCTCATTTTCGATAACACCAATAGGATTGCCAATATTATTGACACCACAGTTTCCAATGATGAAAATATTCGAAAACCATATGCCAAGACCCAATGAACGAATGAATTTGATGTTAAGCTCTAAGACTATTCAAACTTAAGTCCACCACAGGTACTCCATTATCTACAGTACAGTTAGACTCAAGGTAATAACCTTATTAGTAATAAGCTCCAAGAACTTTAATTTGACCATAGGTACAAATATATATATATATTTAAATTAAAATTTACCCGGAGATAATTAGGTCCATTTTTGAGGTGCTGGTGAAGGAATTATTATCTCAGGTAAGAAATGAAAGGTCTCGTTCCTTCACAGTAGTTCCAGAACAAAAAGAGGCCTTTCATTTCTTACCTGAGATAATTAGGTAATCACAAAAATCTCCATTATTAGATACAGCCAGCATATAAAATTCCTGAATACTTAAAGAAATGACCTTTACTAGTTGAACAAACATTCCTCTAGTAAAGATTTCCAGAGAATGAAACCCCTCCCCTCATAATAATAAATAAAATTCCTACTAAGGTGTAGGAGTTTTCTAACATTAACCCATTGTCCCTCTTTAGTATATTGATGTGGGGCGTAATATTTGTGGGGTTTGGCTTCAAGAAAAATGTTTTTGTTACGAGCCAGTATCCATGACTGTAGCTCAAATGTTTAACTAGTTCAGAGTTTACGGATAGTCCTTTTTATTAGTCATCATTATGGACCCCAGTATCTCGAATAATGTTAATATCCAAACATTCAAGTTAATGCAGAGGAGATGCATATTACCATCAAATTTTTGTAATACATTAAAAATCATCATATATTGACTAGTTATCCAGGATATCTGGGTTCCATTCCAATACAGATACAAATATGTTTTCTCTCAAATAAAGCATAATCACTTCATTACAGAACTCTGGATTATAATAGCAATGTCGTCTGTTAGTATAAAAAACTGTTGCAAGTCAGCTAGTATGTATTCATATTCCCTGGGCTATTTAGTTTTAGAAGATAATATAGATTTTTATGATAAAAAAAATTAGGTTATATATAATCTATTTTGTTTATCATAATCTATAAATTAATTATGTTCTATGAAAGTGTTTGATCTATGCATTGGAACAAAAACATGAAATAATTTTAAATGAAGTGTTACCAAACATTTTGTTTTATTCAATATTACATGGATGTTATGTGGAGTTCACATCTGGTTTTTTGGAATGGGAAAAGAAGCCAGTGTCTCCATGATATTTTATGGCTAATGGTATAAAAACATTAAAGGCCTTTAAACATCCTTTTGTTTTTTTCTACTTTTCTCCATCCCGTGACAATAACAATAATTTTACAATTACTATAATCGCTTCATTCTTGTGTTATTTGAATCAACTGTTATTATTTATTGCTCTCTCTCTTCTTCCCTTCCTTTCCCTCTCTCTCTCTCTCTCCCTTCAACAGTAACATTCATATCACTTGAATCCAATGCACTAAACATTTTGTGAGAGGAATTGCAATGACAAAATTATGTTAGAGTTATTTTGAGCATATTTTGTTCAGCCAGTACAGAAGTTACTTGAGCTGAGACTATGCATAGGGGGATTTAGCCAAGTATGGCTTTATTATTTCATTGACAGTACTCTCGGAAAAGATCTTCAATGGCGACTTGCCAATCATTACAGCAGTTAGCTGAGCCGTCTCCAAAAGTCTGGTCTGCACTTCAGCACTCTTACAGTGAAGTGAAAACCTTTGTAACATAGTTATAGTTTGACATAACTATTTTATAATTTTAAAAGGTGTCTGACTCTCTAGGTTTAAATATACAGGGTCTTTCAAGAAGAATAAACCGATTTCATTAAGCTATATCTTATTAACAGACAGTAATACAAGATTGCATTAAAGACACATGTATTTAACCGGTGTTGAAGTATTATGGTGTCATTATCATCATCATGTTCCATTCATAGCATCGCATTATGTCTTCTGCTGCGATGCTGGTGAAAAGCATCATAAAGCTTTGAAATCAGTTTGTTCTTTTTGAATGTCCCTGTATTTATTTATATTTGGTAGATCATTTGATTTTGATTAACTTTGTATTTATCTAATTTTTATCAGCGTTGATTGTTGGTGAACTTCCCTTTCTTAATTTCTTTGTTAATAGTTTGGCTGAGATTTAATTTTTCAGCTTTCATGCAGTTCTACAGCCATATCGCTACAACCTCAATGTGCAAATCTCATCCCAGCGAGGTCCCTCTGTACAGTTTACAGCCTTCCATTGGCATCATCTGATCTGCTGATCAGCCTATTTCTATGCACCATTTAAGACTATTTCCAAAATCCTTTACTGATTGACTTACCAAACCCCTAATCCTATCTGGTTGTGACAAAGTATTTTAATTATTTAATTTCTATTTATTGCATCTTTTTACATCTATGTGACCACCACCATTTTTTTCTCGGTTTCCCTTAAGTGAAATCAACTATTGAGAGGTTGAGTTCATGATGCAGTTTTCAAAAAAAAAATTGTTCAAATGTTTATTGATCCTATTTAAAAGATGACAAAAAAGTGGTCCATTAAAAATGTTATATATATATATATATATATATATAAAATTGTAACCTCTGTCTGTACATTGATTTTTTTCGCGAAATTTCACGATAACTTTTCGTTTCACATGTCATAGACACCATAACTGCATTTTGTTTCTTTGGTGTCTGTTTGTTTATTTGTTTGTTTGTTTGTTACCTTTTCACGCATAAACGGCTGAACCGAATTTTATGAAACTTGGTATGTATATTACAACTAACCCAACTTAGACTTTAGGCTATATTAATATCCTCTGAGACAAACAGGAGTGGGGGTTATAAGGGAGGCCTGAAATTAAAAATAGCGATATTTCGTTTCCTATTGCTTTTTCAGCAAATATGCCCATAAAAAAAGTGGTTTATTTTGTAATTTAGAGTAACTTTTGTTATATGCACTTTTGCCGTATACGGAAGTATAAATGAGTTATACGCTAAAAACTATAGCGGAAGTCCACAATTTTACTTGGCACAAAAGACTCAACCGAACTAAACCAAACTCGGTATGTGAATTAGTATTAACGACTTCCTTACAATAAGCCATACTAACATTTCTAGGGACGGGCAGGAGTGGGGGTTATATGGGAGGCCTGAAATTAAAAATAGCGATATTTCGTTTCCTATTCCTTTTTCAGCAAATATGCCCATAACAAATGTTGTTTATTTTGTAATTTAGAGTAACTTTTGTTATATGCACTTTTGCCGTATACGGAAGTATAAATGAGTTATACGCTAAAAACTATAGCGGAAGTCCACAATTTTACTTGGCACAAAAGACTCAACCGAACTAAACCAAACTCGGTATATGAATTAGTATTAACGACTTCCTTATAATAAGCTATACTAACATTTGTAGGGACGGGCAGGAGTGGGGGTTATATGGGAGGCCTGAAATTAAAAATATTGATATTTCGTTTCTTATTGCTTTTTCAGCAAATATGTACATGACAAAAGTTGTTTATTTTGTTAATTAGAGAAACTTTTTTTATATACACTATCGTCGTAAACCGAATTATAAAGGCGTTATACGCTAAAAATTATAGCGGGAGACAACAATTTTATTCCGCACAAAAGACTCAACCGAACTAAACCAAACTCGGTATGTGAATTAGTACTAACGCCTTCCTTATAATAAGCCATACTAACATTTCTAGGGACGAGCAGGAGTGGGGGTTATAAGAGAGGTCTGAAATTAAAAATAGTGATATTTCGTTTCCTATTGGGGTTTCGGCAAATAAGTACATAACAAAAGTTGTTTATTTTGTTATTTAGAGAAACTTTTGTTGTAACAATATCGTCCTATACCGAAGAATAAAGACGTTATACGCTAAAAATTATAGCGGGAGTCAACAATTTTATTTGGCACAAAAGACTCAACCGAACTAAACCAAACTCGGTATGTGAATTAGTACTAACGCCTTCCTTATAATAAGCCATACTAACATTTCTAGGGACGGGCAGGAGTGGGGGTTATAAGGGAGGTCTGAAATTAAAAATAGTGATATTTCGTTTCCTATTGGGGTTTCGGCAAATATGTACATAACAAAAGTTGTTTATTTTGTTATTTAGAGAAACTTTTGTTATATACAATATCGTCCTATACCGAAGAATAAAGACGTTATACGCTAAAAATTATAGCGGGAGTCAACAATTTTATTTGGCACAAAAGACTCAACCGAACAAAACCAAACTTTGTATGTGAATTAGTACTAACGCCTTCCTTATAATAAGCCATACTAACATTTCTAGGGACGGGCAGGAGTGGGGGTTATAAGGGAGGTCTGAAATTAAAAATAGTGATATTTCGTTTCCTATTGGGGTTTTGGCAAATATGTACATAACAAAAGTTGTTTATTTTCTTATTTAGAGAAATTTGCTCAAAACTTCTTTTCAATATGAACTACCAGGTACCTCACCTGAAAAAATTAATTCAAATGTATGTCAATATTTTCTCCTTAATAATTCAAATCTATGCATAATGCACAGGAGACGGGAAATATTACAATATGCAGGACAGTGAAGTCTTACATAAAAAAATAATTTTATTATTTACAAATGCTAACTACGGGTATTAACCCTAAACACTGGAACGGGTAAATTGTGCAAAGTAAAGCCTTGCCAAATATATACCATCACCATCCAGCCTCAAATGAATTCCCGTGCGAAGCCGGGTATCTGAGCTAGTATATATATATATATATTTATATATATATATATATATATATATATATATATATATATATATGTGTGTGTGTGTGTGTGTGTGTGTGTGTATTCTATATTTAAGCATTCTATGTAAAGCTAAAGATCCCCAGGTAAAGGGGAAATTTTACTAAACTTGTAAGAGTTCCCCGTAAGAGAAATCTGCTTAGTTTACTCAGCACCAGTGTGAGTAATTTTTAAATTATTTATTTATTTTGTCATTGTTCTGTTAACTATATTAGCTTTCTGCTTACTTGAAACATACTACAATAGTTTAATAATTTTGATTCTGAGAATAAAAAGAAACATGTCTCCCAAGTTGATATGACTATACATTGATGTTCGTGAATTAATTCCACACTTCATCAAGAATGTTTGAGGAGTTAGCTACTCTAGGCGTGTCTCTTGTATAGCATTAAGTGAATGTATATATTTTAAAATGTATATAATATTGAAATAACTTCTGTATGTGGGAATACTTACCAGTGAGGTAACAAATGATTTTTGACTTCTTCATCCATTTATTAATTTTTGTATATAAATTTCTTTAATGATGAAATAATCTCTATCTAAAAATTATTTCTCTATTTTTCATTGTATAATATAATTTCAGTTGGCTCTCCTCATAGAACATCCTCCAAATCATAAGGGGTTATTTTTGTTATTCATTCAAGATGTTTTCTCTTACAGAAATGAAATTGTTCTACACTATACGTAGGAGTGAAAATTATTTATTTATTTTTTATTTTTTTCATTTCATTTGGAGGAAATCAAATCTGTACTGATACTAATATTAAACACACACACCTCCAGTCATAAAGAGGAGTTCTGATCCCCACATATACACATGAAATCTGCCTTCACAAGGAGGAAATCTGTCCTTGCTATGAAAGGACTCTGATCCCCACATATACACATGAAATCTGCCTTCACAAGGAGGAAATCTGTCCTTGCTATGAAAGGACTCTGATCCCCACATATACACATGAAATCTGCCTTCACAAGGAGGAAATCTGTCCTTGCTATGAAAGGACTCTGATCCCCATATATACACATGAAATCTGCCTTCACAAGGAGGAAATCTTTCCTTGCTATGAAAGGACTCTGATCCCCACATATACACATGAAATCTGCCTTCACAAGGAGGAAATCTGTCCTTGCTATGAAAGGACTCTGATCCCCACATATACACATGAAATCTGCCTTCACAAGGAGGAAATCTGTCCTTGCTATGAAAGGACTCTGATCCCCATACATATACACATGAAATCTGCCTTCACCAGGAGGAAATCTTTCCTTGCTATGATAGGACTCTGATCCCCACATATACACATGAAATCTGCCTTCACAAGGAGGAAATCTGTCCTTGCTATGAAAGGACTCTGATCCCCACATATACACATGAAATCTGCCTTCACAAGGAGGAACCACGAGGAATGGTCAACAATGGTCGAGACTGGTCCTGTGAGTAAAAAATGATTGCCAACAGAAAGAGAGGCCTACCTTTCTACATACTCTTCAGTACACAAGAGGAATGAAGTGGAAGAGGATTTTAGTTATGTTGAAATAAGGCAATTAGCCACAAAATACAGATAAGTTAGTCCTGTTAAAATAAATAGACTTTAGAAGGAGTTCCAAAAAATAAATTTATTCCTCTATGAATGGAAACAATGAACAATATTAAACTACAATAAAACAGGTCCGAAATCATTTAAATCCGCTATTCACCTGAGAGTAAATAATGTCATCAAAACCTTGTTGACCAATACTCGTGTATTGCTGGTATTTAGATGGCTCAACCCTTAGTTCAGGTACACCATCTTGCAATGACACAACCGGGGGAAGTGCTGCAGGATCCCTTCCATAAATCACTTCACTTGAACTTGGTTCTCTGCAATAATTAAAGCAAATTATAAAAAAGTGTTTATAAAAAAAATAAATAAAGCAATTGATATTGAAGGATATTAGAGATAGAATTAGAAATTAATGATTTGTCAAAGATTTACACCAGTCATTAGTTAAATAATTATAAAACATTATTTTAGTCTAGTTGTCATCACAATTATTGACCTTTGCTCGACTGTTGGAGAGAAATTACAGTAAAATAACATTTTATATAAACCTATTTATATACAATTGTGATGGATAACATAAACCTAGCCTTAGAATTTAAATTTCATCATTTAATTAATCTGTACCTGTATTATAAAATAAATAAATGGGAACCGATGAAATAGAAAAACATGGATATTCGATTTGCTTATAGGGTTAGAATTTAAAAGCATTATTCAGCTTTGAAGCTCAAAATTTTAAAAACCAGGCCAAAAAATTGGAGTAAAATGAGGACTTCCCAGCAGTCAAATAGCATATTTCAACTAACTTTCAAAATTAAATTTTTAATGTTGAAGTAAGGAACCTTGTTTCTGTTGCAATAGAAAGAGGCAAGTATAAATATAAAAGCAGAAAATTATATTTAGGGAAGAACAAAAGAGTAAAGAAGGACCAGTTTTTAATAACTTCCACTGTAATTATTATTATTATTTATTAAAATTCACCCTTTTCTAGTCAGGGTGGGACTAAGGATTTTATTTAATGAGTTCATCACTAAATATATTCCTATTGCCCAGGCAGGATTCGAACTTGCCTCTCTAGGCTTACCAAGTTTCCCCTATAAAACTGTACAAAGTGGGATTTGTTGAAATGTTAATAAAAAATCACTAAGTATGACTTTTATTGGTTTCACACTTCATTGCTGATTCATATGTTTCAAACATACGTCCTTAATGAGCCTAACTGAGCTACAGGTAATGGCGGATAATTAATAAGAATTCAAAAATTGAGAATGATAAACATTGTAAATTTATATTTTAAATTTAGCCTTATAATTTATATTGTGAAGCAATCGGCTGAAAGCTCCAGTGGTCTGATTTTTTTTTATGGTACTCCATCTATCTTTGTCAGGTAGTCTTTAGTTAATTTAGCTTCCCCAATTTATTTAATAATCTTGTATTATTATTACTATTATTTACATGATAATTAAATACATTGAGGAAGCTAACCAAACTAAAAAATATGAGACGAAGATGGACAGAATACTGTCAAAACTTTGCAAATCAGAAAAAAAATCAAGACTGCTCAAGCAGACAGCCAAGTTCTTCACAAAAAAATCCTTCGCAAAGAATAGAGCTATTGTTTGTATGTGAATGTCTAGTGTGGTGGAATAGAAACATGTAGGCTATGTTTTATAATATTGAATACATGTAGAAAGTGTTGAAACGAAAGCTAAGACGATTTGTCATATGCTAGAATGTCCTTCTTTGAAGGTAGATGTTCACATTATATCTCAAATTAAAGCATGTAATTTGAAATTCTGTTTTACATCGTAGACCTAATTTGAATGTTTAATTTTGTCCTAAATATGAATTTTGTGTAGTTATGAGAATAAGTTGTCATTGGGTCCCTTCTGTTATTTATGCAAGTTATTGCAAGTCATTGTACGCTAATTTGCTGTAGCATATAAAAAGTGAATAGATTCTTTTCTCTCTTAGAGATTTCTGAAGCTTGATGGTCATATGCCTATAATGTTTTAGCAGATTTCCCTTGGGGGAAATCAGCTATCGAGGTTTCACTCGAAATTTTGAAACGTTTCTTCAAATTTCCATTAATCCTACTCAAGAGATCGTGAAAATGAGATCTGTTCAAAACTATACATACATATATATGTTTAAAGCTCTAAATTAATTTGTAATTTTTGTTTAATTGCTACCAATTTCTGTATTTAAACATTCATGGTTTTGTATCATCAAGCTCATTGATGGCTATGATAGGACCATTAGGAAGTTAGTGGTGGGAATTTTGAAAATTTGAAATATCACCGTTATTAAACGTCAGATCTAAAAATTGTGTAGGCCTTACCTATTGCATATTTAATTCCTATAAACATAAATGTATACATTTTTTCTTTATCTAGAATATTAACCAAGATATTTGTATTTTTTAGTTTTAAACCTTTAGTAAACCCTCATTTCTAATCTGAAATAAATAAATAATCAAAATAATAAAATTGAAAACCTGAAGTTGAGAACCTCTAAAATTGTGGGGGGGGGGGTTACTCTACTCAAGTTAATAAGACAAAATATTAGATTCAAAGGAAGCTATGATGTTTACAATTTAAAGGAAATTTGTAATTTCAATCCACTTTATTCATATTTTATATAAATTTTAGAAGGCAAAATTTATATAGGTAAAAGTGAACTTACGAATTGGCAGTACTAGCTGATAAGTAAGAATTCCTCGTATATGATGTTGATACTGGGGATCCTACAACAGGTTGGAGATTCACTGCTGGTATAGTAGAAACACTTTCTGCTTTTGCCATGTTTCCAAAGCCGCCTATACTACCTATTAGACAGAGAAAAAAAAAGAAATTGTATCTCTGTGTCTATATCATTTAAGAAAAACCCACCATTGCAGGTAGGAATTCAAAGAGGCATTTAATGGATAATAAAAATACAGATTAGGTAAAATGTGGAAGTCTTAATACTAACTCAAGAATGGACACCAGGTTTTAAAAAGCCTCTTTAATTTTTTATTTATTTTATAATTAAATGGCAAGATCACCAAAAATAATTCTTTTTTTCCCATGCAGACTGTTAATAAAATCCTTATTTCATTCCTGTTTCATGGTCTATATACCACCTCTTCAGGAGCCATTCCTTTTGGCCATGAAGAGCTTATGTCCTCTCTTACACTCTTTGATGCAAACCTTTTTGCTCTGGGGTAGTCATAAAAAATCTTAGTTTCTCAGAGGGGACAAGCTCTTCATAACTAAAAGGATTGGCCCTTATGAGATGGTATATAGTCCATGAAACATGTAGGTTAAATTTAATAAAGCCTGCTTAGAAAAAGAGTTCATTTTGGGGACCATAGTCATTGAAGTGTGAAGAATATTGGACCCAAAATAAGAAGATAAATTTGTCTTATTTGAAAACTACAAGTATTGTTTCTGATGAAGTCTCTACTTGGAGAATCACATTAAAAAATCTGATATGGGCCCCACATGGCTACGTTGTACTTTTATAAACAAAATGTGTGGATGCACTTCATTTTAAACTATTTATTTCATTTGAAATAACGACCCCAATGCTTCAGATTGAAAAGTGTGATAGAACATCATTCATAGATCTTTTCAAGATAAAGAAAAGAGGTCCTTTACACATTTTTATTTCCCTCCTCCTGTAAACCCTTCTTAGTCAATTTTGTTCAAAAGTGGAGTCATTACAACAATCCCAAATATAAATTCTCAACACTCTAAGGCTGGACAGTTTTGAGTTATTATTGAGATATCTAAATACATATGTACAGACGATATGCAAAAGTCAAAATCAGGGAAGGTCAAAACAGATAATTTCGTTGAAATATAAAGCCAAATTTTTTAGCGATTACAATACTTCTATTACTTTGTTCAAGGAAGTAAAAATATACGAATTGTAGAACCAAAACTTCAATGTGTAGTGGCTATAAGAAGTAAACACTGTAAAATGTAAAAATCGTTAACAACTACATGTGAGTAATTGTTGGTCTCCCATCCCGCTGTAGAAGAAAGAGCCATTCACTTCTAGTTAATATTTTTTTTATTTAGAGTTCAATTTTGGAAGATTCAATGACTAAAAACAAAGTAAACAAAAAAAAAAATGAATTGCCAGTAATACCTATGCCTTAAAAGATTAAAAATAATGATGTGGATCACAGGAAATTTATAATACTTACTGTCATAGAGATCAGGTGTGTATCCTAAACGAATTAAATCTCGTTGGCCGGCTACAACAAATAATTCAGTCCTCGTCGTGCAGACACAGCCAATATTTTTAACATTTAACAAACTAGATACCACAGCCACTTGAGTAGGATCAATAATGAGAATGCTATTTTTGGTAAAAGAAACAAATAAACCATCCCTCCAAGAAAACAGTTTTCCAAATTCACACTGTTTAGTTGGTTTACCAAGAGATTCTAAGGGTTTTAGGAGTTTCACTGAATATTTACATCTTTTTAAGGCCTCCTAAAAAAATTATAAATTCTATATATGAATAATAGAAAAATTCAAAAAATAAAATATTGCACATGTACTTGTAAATTATATGAAACTTTTTGAAATAACAAAACAAAAATGCAATATTCCATAACTGCTATGCACTACAAAAGCTTAGCCTTTTCCCTGTGCAAAGCCACTATAGTGGCTTTGTGCAAGGAAAGGGTTAAGTAGCTTGGTATACTAACTTTATCATATTGCTACAGCTACTTGTGTGCCAATCCATTCAAAAATTTGCTTACCTTAAAAAGGAGAGTAAATTTTACATTTCCGTCTAAACTAGCCTTCCATAACTTTAAACCGCTTCGACAGCTGAATATTGAAATATCACCTGAAGGATCACAGATAAATGTTCCGCCTAAGGGCAATAAACTGGAAAAATAAATTTTAAAGCTAAATTAAATAAAAAAAGACCAAGTAAAACAATAGCTATGGTAAAATATAATGTAAAGATATATTCTCTCCGAAGATTGAAAGGTTTTGTAAGAGAGTCATTATCTTATGGATGTAAAAAAGTCCATCTGCAAAAGCTCACCCTCTATTCTCTATTTCTCTCTTAGAAATGTGTATTTAAACAGGAATTTAAAGTAGTTTAACATGACATATTTTGTGGCTCAGTAACTCAAAGTGAAAATGGATCATTATTAAAAGTACGGAAGTAAAACAATTATTATAGAAAATTTGATTTAGATAGAAGATGAGAATGATCCCGTAACATTTTTCAACCAAATGAAGTTTTTTCTTAGTTTTCGTATCGATCCATTATCATTCATTAGAAGGTATGATCTTTAGTATTGCATGAATATAATAAGTATTTTATGGTTAAATATGGAGTATGGTGTTGATAAAATAAATATTTTAGCCTTATTGTCGCAATCACTTTATTATTTCAGAAGCTGCTCTTTTCATATAACTAAACCCACCCAAATCCATAAGATGTTCAGGCTCTACTATCATTTTATTCCCTAGGTAACAAAAGTTTTCACTTTATTAAGTATAAAATTTCCCATTATAATATTTTTATTTCCTTGGATTGGTTTCTTCTTTACAACCAATGCTACCATTTTCAATATTTAACCTTGTCTGTATTTGTTATTGGCTGAAATCAGACTTGGAACAGTGGAGGTTAAAAGGCGGGAATTCAAAAATGACATTATAATGTATCGGATAATAAAATGTTGTAGAACCAGTCTTGTTAAACTATTGATGGTATACAATTGTCAATTTATGAATTTTTTAGTAGCTCAAGTATTAAGTGAGTTATTCGTACGTTCCTGTTTTCAGTCTTCAGTAACTCCCCTTCCCAGTGCCCTTGCTCATCAGCTTTACATAGAAATATATAATACGAGGTAAGATGAGATCACAAGCGTGTTATACCTTGTTCTGGGAAATCTGCTTAATTTGCAGTCCCTGTGTGGAAGATTTCTGTTTATCATGAAAGCACCTATATATTTCATATGAGTATAAAAAAGTTATAAGGTCCCCACATCAGATTTTTAAAATATGTACTTTTGTTTTTATTATATTCATTTCTATAATTTTTTGTGTTATTTATTTTATTTTATTTTTTAAAAAGTAAAATATATTATCCTTCTTTTTAGCAGATTTCCCTTAATGGAAATCAGCTATTGAGGTTGTACTCATGACACAATTTTTGAAAAGTTTCTTCAAATGCCCATCAATCCTAGCTTAGATAACAAAAATGAGGTCTGTTAAAAATTATATATATATATATATATATATTCACAATATCTTCAATTTGTAACTTTAGTGTCTTTTTGTTTATTTGTTTGTTATCTTTTCACTCATAACGGCTGAACCAAATTTTATGGAACTTGGTATGTATATTACTACTAACTCAACTTAGACTTAAGGCTGTATTATTATTCTCTGAGACGAACAGGAGTTGGGGTTATAAGGAGTGTTGCTTATGTTATAAAACCAAAATATTTACTCGAAAATATTTATTTGATCTCTACCATACTCAATATTTTACAGTTTTAGTCAAGACTAAAGATATACTATTTGTTTTGGGCTGAAATTGAACTTGGAATAATCGGGGTTTAGAGGGAGTGGAATTCATAAATTTAAAATATCTCCGTTATTATGACTCGGATCCTAAAATGTTTAGAACCAAACTTGTTAAACTATTGATGTTCTACAATTGTTTTTCTATGCATTTTCTTTGTAGTTGAATTATTAGGTGAGTTATTCCTACTTTCTTGTTTTCTGCCTTCAGTAACCCCCCTGCCTTCTCCCTTCTTCTCAGTTTTTTTTTTCATATAAATAGAAAATATGTGGTGAGATTAGATCACAAATGTATTATACCAGCATATGGGAAATCTGCTTAATTTATTACCCTGCACGACAAACTTTTTGTTGGGTTTGTCCTTTTTTATAGTACACATTTTTAGTTTTTCTTACTATTGTTATAATATTAATGTTACTTATTAGTTGGCTATCATATTTGTTTTTTTTTTTATTAATATATAAATAATTTTTGATTTACTTGACTTTTAATTAATCAGTATTCTTTGTTTTGATTTTATGTGTTTGGCATACTTTAGGGTTTTTTGTGTCTAGAGGCACTGATGATGGAGCTCATTCTTCTCCAAAAGTGAAATTGTTAATTCATCCAAGATAGGTTGGATCTATTACTTTATCCCTGGACAAAACTATAAAAATCCTGCGTGAGCAGGGGTTGTGTCATCTAAGCAGATTTCCCATGTGCTTTCATGACAAACTAATAGTCTCATCTCTCCATATATTCGCTATTTCTAAGTAAAAATCCGATTAGTAGATGTAGGAGTAAACTAAAGGTTTAAAACAAGAAAGTATAACATTTAAGTTACAAATGAATGAATAGATCATCAATGATTTACTGGTTTTCCCTTAAGGGAAATCAGCTATTGAGGTTGTACTCATGACGGAATTATTGAAATTCTTCTTCAAATGTCCATCGATCCTACCTACTAGATGACGAAAATGAGGTCCGTTCAAAACTGTATATATCTATCTATATTTTTGTCTGTTACCGCTCTAGCGGTCCCAATTTTTGTTTGATTGTTACCAAACTTGATATTTAATCGTTTTATGTAAAAAGAAAGATCAAGTTCGTTAACGGCTGAAATCGGACCAGTGGGAGGGGGGGGGTTTAGAGGGGAGGATTATCGAAAATTCGAAATATCTCCTTTACTATACGTTGGATCGAAAAATTGTACAGAATCAATCTTATTGCAAATTAAATGCACTATAAATATTGTTATATACATTTATTCTCTATCTTGAATATTAACCGAGATATTTGCATTTTTATTAAATCTGGGTGGCTAACGGACGAAGTGACTCCCGCCAAAAGCTAATTCGGCCGTTTCATTAACTACTTGGCTCTCGTGAAATTTCTCTATTGTAAAACTTCACGTGGGAAATCTGCTTAGTTTACGCGGCCCCTGTGTGACGTACTTTTGTAATTCAAAATAACAGAGCTATTTTGAATTTTCAAACTCCCCCTCCCACTCATCTGATTTCAGCTGTTAGTGAACTTGATCGATCTTTAGTTTTACTTAAAAAGCTTATATATCAAATATAATTAATAATTAAATTAAAATTATCACTGCTAAAGTGGTAACAGACATGTATATGTGCATATGCACACATTCACACTATTGAATAGAAAAAGTCAAATAAGTGGGAAGGACATATTTCCATGTTGAATAAATGCCAAAACAAATAGATATGGTTATTCATTAACAATATCATAGTTTGGGAAATTTGAGGATGAGTTAAGTTTAAATTCAGATCAATAATATATTATACCTGAACAAAACCCAAATATAATTAAATTCCAATTTGTGAAAATTAGCACCATTATTATTTGTCCAATCATTAGAACTTACCCTAATTAGTTATAATTTATTTTTCATATTCTTGAAAAGAAATACTCTTATTCTACATCATGAAAGCAAAATAGTAGTATTTAGCAGATTTTATGTAGCAATTGTTTCCTTGTCTTTCATTTTCTGGAATTTTTGTTGAAGCCCAAAATAATTTTTCCAGTACTTAATATTAATGGAGATTTTTTTCATTTATTATTTTTGTGTGTGGCTGGTGTCCTGTAAACCTCAAAATTCTACTAATAGAATTTTCTCTTTAGAAACTTTACCTGCTTACTTTTTAAAGCCCTGTTTACTAATACTACTAGGCTTCTTAATACACAAAAAATGGACAATAGAGAGTGGCAGGAAATTGGCTTACTTTAAGGAACCTTCAAAACAGACTTTCATTCTATTGAGGTTCTATTTTTGAAAAATTTCCTCAAATATCCATTGATCCTACCTAGGAGATGATGAAATTGAGGTCCGTTGAACATTTTATATATATATTAAATTGTAATATCTGTCTATACATTGTTTTTTTTTCTGGAAATTTCATGGTAAAATTTTGTTTCAAATGGCACACTTGTTGGAATTGAAACGATACCAACAATTTTTGGCTTTGATGTATGTTTGTTTATTACCTTTAACCTTTACAACTAAACTACTGAACCGAATTTTATAAAACTTGGTATGCAAATTACTACTAACCCAACTTAGCCTAATATTCTCAGAGGAGTGGGGGTTATAATAAAGGGTGTCTGAAATTAATAATTGAGACATTTTGTTTCCTATTAGTTTTTCAACTAAAATATTGTGAATAGTAAAGCCTTACCTAAAAAATACCATTACGATTCAGCCTCTAATAATTTGTTGTGTTTTAACTAAACTAGATGAGCCAAAGTTTAAAATGTGCAAAAGTACTCTGGCCGTTAAACATAAACTTACAGACTGTATACAAATATTACCATTTCCACTACCCGTAAATGAATTACTAGCTTTAGGAAGCCCAATATAATTACTAGTTTGTTTAATAACATCAGGACCATGTCAGCAACTGGCTTACCCAAATGCGATCTTGAACACCCAATTCTCCCTCCCTGAATTTTACAAATGACTCATGCACTGTCCGTTCGCTACTGCATTGTCCCCATATACAGCACATATTTTCTACGTGGTATATATTCTTGCCTTTATGATAATAAAAAATCAAGTGACGAAAATAAACTCAATTGTTTTCCATAATACCTGCATACTGAAGGGAACATTTTTAGCCTGTGTTGACATTCTTAGAATAATGCACTGAAGTGAGCCCTCTCTTCAAGCAAATAGTGATAACAGAAGTTCTGCCTTTACAACAGGGCTTCAGCAACCTTGCAGAAATTGGCAGAAACTTTCTGAACAGCCAGATATTTATATAGTTAATTACCATTGTAGCAGTCTTATTATATAAATATAGACAATCAATCTACATTAATTTTGCACACACTGTACTCTGGAGACTTGAGTTAACAAGTTTTGTTGACGCCAGATTAGAGAGAGCCTACATAACTATTAAAATATGTAAAATAAAAGAAGATAAATTAAATTTAAATTGATACCTTGGTCTATCTCTTTGCCCTACTTGAGCAATAGTCATATCAGAATTGCGCCAAATGATGCTCCTCACTTCGGAAGATATCAATAAAAGTTGTTCTCTTTGATTGTAGCTCAGTTGGACAATTGAATATTTTTCATTCACGATTTCTCGAGCTTTACTTAAATTCTGTAAAAAGAGTAAAAGTGGTATTTCTTTTTAATTGAGGAAATTTTGAGTTGTATATTTTAAAATGAAAAAAGTGAATGAACAAAACTATTATTATAAAAGAATTTTAATTATTATTTCAATAGTTTACTTAAGCTATGTTTTAATACCATGATCAATCATGGTATCAGGAATTAACAAATTATAGAAACAATCAGAAGAAATTACTTTAACAAAAGTTACATAGTATTATATGTAAATAAAAAAGAGAATTTAAATGTAATGAAAAAATAGTTAAGTAAATAAAAAGGAAAATATAAATAAATAATTATAATAAAACATAATAGTAATAATGATATTAAGGATCAATAAGAAGGCCAAGTCCTCTACTGGTTTTTAATATTATGCAGAGTGCACTTTCGGAGTCAACGCTCCATCCTCAGTGCCTGCTGATTAAAGCTGCGTTGCCTGGACCACGACTGCCGGGCGGGGTCCAGGCAACGCAGCTTTAATCAGCAGGCACTGAGGATGGAGCGTTGACTCCGAAAGTGCACTCTGCATAATATTAAAAACCAGTAGAGGACTTGGCCTTCTTATTGATCCTTATACATTTGTTCCTCTACCATCCAGCATATTCCAGAGATAATAATGATATTGTTATATTATAAATCTTATATTATTATTACTCTATAACCCTCAAAATTTAATTAAACTTATTGGGATGAAGCAATGGTAACCCCCAGACATCCAATGTTAATAAGCCGGTCATCTTTATCAATAACAATGACAATACATCAGCTGATATCATTGCTATTTTGGTAGTAAATAATGACTATGTTCAAAAAGCCATTTCCGAGAATTTTGAAGAAATACAATGTCTTAGCTTCAGAATTGAAAGATCACAACAAATTGAAATCAGTCAGAGTTACTGCCATTGTTATTTCAACACATACAACCACCTAAAAATACTGCCAAGTGTGTTAAAATTTTCTGAAGAAATGCTTCAGCAATCACAAAAATTGACAATATTAGATACTGTCAGGATAGAAAGAATTTCAGGAATACCCATTGAAGTAATCATTTTTACCAGTTGGAAAAATATTCTCCGGGTAAAATTTTTCCAATAAACTGAGAATAAACATCCCAATATCAGCAATGAATATTAACAGTAATAATTTTATATCTATTCCTCACTAGCTTGTTTTACCTCTACATCTGCATTTGATATTAGTCCAAAGTGCCCTGGCTGCCAATTTAATGTGCTTGCCAGAAATGATATTTAATATGTGTGTTTGACAGGGTCTCACCTGTCAGTTTGGTGCATTTATTCCTACTGGTGGTACTCTGGCAACAACTCTCCAGTTGTTAAAATTTTTAATTAATAAGATATGACCATGGATTCCGAAAAAATGTTTGCTTAGTCTTACATATGCAATGAACTGCATTAGGGGAGCCAAGGTTGGGCTCTCCACAAAAGGGAATATAATAAATTAGAAGCAATGGAAATGTAGATCTGCTGTAGACACACTAGAACACGGACTTAAAACAGCATGGAAGTTCTAAATTAGGCAAGTGAGAACAAAAGTCTTATCAAAACTATGAAAAAAGGAGAGGGAAACTTCTTGTGTATAGAGGAAGGGGGTGGCCTAGAAAATCCCATTTTGAAGACATGAAACTTCTTTTGAATTTTGGTAAGTATAGTAATATAAAAAAAAACAGCTTCTGAAAGAACACAATGGTTGTAACTACAAGGCATAGCCTTTAAATTATGACAATTGACAGAAATATGAAGGTTCTTAAGTTATCTTTTTTTTTTTTTTTTTTTTACTGGACTGTTAAGAGTATATTGATTATAATGAGTTCATAGAGTGAGTACTTATGAAAAATGTGTCTACTATGTTTATCTAATAATTTGCACAGGGTTAAGAGTATTCCGTATAGCCCAGCTCCAGGCATTATTTATTTAGGTAGGGTTGTAATGACTGACTTATACACCAAAAATCCTCGATCACACCTGCTGTGAGCTAACTCCTTGTTGCTTTTAAATCCATTGGAATATGCAAATGCTTTATTCTGTAAAGCAGTTATGGACTTCGTGAAATAGTGACAATTTAATGTTAAAGCTCTCCATAAATTGGACAGAGAAAGATTTATTTTAAATTTTTGAAATATATATTTAAACAACTCAAGTAGCCTTTTATAGTACTTCCAAAATTAAAAATATTTAAATTATTTCATTTTCCTTCTTCCTTGGTTGAATTAAAATGGAGATATGTAGTCAAAATAAATATAAAAGAAATTGTTCCTCACCATTATGAAGTCCATTTCAGTGAAAACAACAATCCCATCTGAATCTCCGCTAAACAACTTTTGACCATTAATGCTCCAATCCAATGCTGTCACTTTTGATTTATGAAGGCCATCAACTGTATACCTCTCTATCTAAAAATTAAAATGGTAATTTTAAACTATCTTAATCCTAAAATAATAGCATTAATAAAAGATGTGTGGTTTTGTGTGTTAGAAAGTTAATTTTACAATTGGTATTATATAAATGTACTTCCATTACCCGTTAATGGGGCTCAGATTAGCCACGCGAGTTAAAGTGTTGGCTTTAATCTCACATGGTAAACCTAGAGTGGCGAGTTCGATTCCCGTCTGGGCGAATAGGAATTTATTTAGTGATGAGCTCATTAAATAAAATCCTTAGTCCCACTCTGGCTAGAAAAGGGTGGTAACCTGTAGATAACCCGTCCCAATTAGCCATAGTTGCATGAAGTGGATGTTAATAAATAAATAATTATCCATTAATTTAATTTCTTTAAATTTTGAAAACTATTTTACCTTTCTATTACCATGAAAATTTTAGTTATATTTGTCGATTATATATATTTCCTTTGTGCTTTCAGTTATTGTTCAATATTGTTTTATTTGTGTACTTATTGGCTTTTTATTCTTCTATTAACATATTACATTTTCTGCCAAATTTACTATAGCAATATCGAAAATTTTTGACGCTTTTAAAAGAAAATAAATGAAAAATAAAACACAAAAATTAATTTAAAGAATGAGATACTATCGGGACAATATTGAGTGCCATAATCCACTTTTCGAACATTCCAAAAACTTAATTCGATTTGTTTTTCTTGTAAGTATTGCCACAACTGTTTGTCTTAATCATTTTTTTTATATTATCAAGATCAGGAGAGCAAAAATATAAATTTTACAAAAGATTCATTTGTATATGTAACCAATTGAATCTGGAGCAGAAGGGGGTTTGGGATCATCTGGCCGGCCCATAAAAAATCCTCTGAGCCACGCATTGTAACTTAGTAAATAAATTATAAATATGTTTCCTTTCGAAATAGGTACACAATCTTTTTTAATTTATATATATATATATATATATATATATATATATATATATATATATATATATATAAATAGCTACTTGAATAAAGACGGAATCTTTGTTCTCCAATGCCATGGCAATATAACAGAGAATGGACCACTTGACCAACTCTACCACTGACGTGAGGGAAGCCTTATTTCTTCTTAATTTGTTGAACCAATAATTTTCACTTTTTCATCGATGTGTTGATTGAATACAGACAGCATATGGTGATTATTTTTCTCATGAACAAGAGTCCAATTGTCATGGGATGAACATGGAGGGGAGGGGGTGTCATTAGAATTTGCAATCCGTTTCTGTTGCCTTATGGATGAGACTATCCAATAATAATGGCTTTAGGAAGGCCAGAGAAAATTCCACATTAGGGCATTGGCTGGCTATAGCCTACAGTCACTGACTAGGAATTATCCAGTATGAGTATACAGACAACTTTTATGTACCTCCAAGTCTTGACCCACAGATGTATCAGTGAGAGTTTAGACAGGGGGAAAAGAAATTCTAAATAGAAGTATTTTATTAATCAGCTTTACAATATCACTCTTGCTCTTTTATTATCCACTAGTAATTTAAAATCTAAAAGCAGCCTGTAATCATTAATTACAGTGTGTTTGTAAATAGTCTTCTATAAAAATGTATTCTTATCTTTATCTCACATTAAAGCGTTGCCTTTATCTCACATGGTAATCCTAGAGTGGCGAGTTCAATTCCTGCCTGGGCAAAGGAATTTATTTAGTGATGGAATTCATTAAATAAAGTCCCACCCTGGCTAGACAAGGGTGCTAACCTGTAGATAACTTGTCCCTATTAATTAGCCTTAGTTGCAAAAAGTGGACATTAATAAATAATTTTTTTTAAAAAAATTTTTAGAAAGGCTGATTAAATATTGAGTGACAATGATTCTGAAAAAAAAGTAGTTTAAGGTCTTAGCCAGTAGTATATCTAGTTTTTTATCTCATTTTTGTCACTCAAAAATTCAAAGGTGTGTTAATAATTTTTAAAACAAGTTTTAATTAATTAAATTAATAAATATTAATTTTGGATAACAAACTGAACAATATGAAATAAAAGTATCTGAGGATCAAATAAGGAGAGTAATTTGGGTCTATTAACTGGTGCTATCTACTACAATTAAGATTTATATAATGAGCAAAAGGAAATAAAGTGTGTTTAACCACGATAAAACCAGATTAATTTTTTGTATATTTACTCTTGATTATCTTGTTTTCTAATTGAGGATCATTTTTGTTTTGTAATCCAATCATTATAGTATGTCCCAACTAATGATTAATTGAAGATATCAACGTCTGTAAACTTATTTTCAGGTTAGTGTAAGAGAAAACAAATTGTGATTACATTCAATGAATCACTGTTATTTAAAGATAATTAAGACAGCCATTATTTTATCATTATTAATTATTTAATAAAGGAATACATTGCAGAAGTCAAATTTATTTTTATTTTTTTAATTCTCATTAAAATATTCAGTTAAAAATTGTCTTCTTTCTGTTAATGTAATCTCTTGACAATTATTCAACAATATTTTAATTACCATTAATATTAGATTTCAAACTTTTATGCATCATATTAGGAAAGAATGATGGCTTTTGATAACAAAATGAATTCCCATTAGACATATTTTATTATAAGCTAACAAAATGTATGGCATTGTTGAGTGAAATAAAGAAACATACCTTTTCACTAAGATTCGAAAAAAACGTCTGATTGCCTTCAATATTCTTAGGAATTCTAAAAATTGAAACGATTCCTGCGACATCACCAGCTGCAACCATGAAGTCAACAGTAGAAACAACTTTAACACTCGTTATGGTATTTGCACCTTTCTAAAAAATGAAAATAAAATTGTAATGTAATTTAATTTAAAGGTGTATATAGATTTTCAAATAGAAATTGAAAGTTCAAGGACTGTTTACATTCAATTAAAATTAATGACATCACTTTCCAAACAAATCATAGCTCAGAAGAAAAACATGGTTAATTTTGTTATAAGTGCAAAATAATCTACAATTTATATTGTTATTTTGTAATAGTATTTACTGATTATAAAGGGTCTCACTTGCCTCAAACCTTAACTGTTGAACATAATGATTGCTTCTGTCATACCAAAAGACTGATCCACAGTTTGTTCCTAGGACAATGCATTCAATTGTAGCATCAACACATGTAAATTTGACATCTTCAAAGAACATGCCTTGCCTCAATCTCATTGGTATTTGTTGCAATAATTTACTTAAAGGTGCCCACTCCCTGAGAACCCCTTCTTCCTCCAGTTTTGGCGAAGACATTTTACACATTAAATAAAATTCAGCTGTATGTCATTCACATATAATAGCCCAAAAGATAGTCTCAGCTACTCCTGTATTTGTTATCATAATTGCGGATATAAAATGCAGAAACTCTCGTCAGTGAAGATAGAGGATGACAATGATGCGGTTTTAACATCACTGGGGAAAAACTCGGGGAATTACATGAGTAAATATGGTAGTGAGGTAAATATAGTAGGGCTTCCAACCCACCCCCACATATCCAGCCCCTGTTTTCCCGTAGCACCTGACAACTCTATGTTATCAGGCAGTGATAAGGGTTTAAATCGATTCATCACTCCGTTATGCCATATCGATCTTATTTCTGTAAACAATTTCTTGGAATTCTCAACTTCGTTCAAAAAATTGTAGTTTGTTTTAAATAAGGAGCCATTGAATCAACACACTCTGGAGTCTAGTGCACTTTTCGTGTTTTAACATTTTCTTTATAGTCTTCTTAAGGAACGCTACTGCCCGAGGTTTGAAGACGTCTGTGAATTTAATATGAAATAGTACTTATGGGTTGTATGGGTTAGTAGTTTTATTAGAAATATCACCCATTCGCTTATTCTATTCAGTTTTTAACGGGAATTCAAAGGAAGGGGAGTTTTTTCATTTACTCGTACGACAGCTGACATGCATTGTCCTACTTTCGAAAGAACTATTTGGCATATTGCTCTGACTTATCAGTTCTTATGTTGTTCATTAGTTCTTTTAAAACTGTTCGTATAATTATGAGAAAACTTACTTGCCCATTAGTTTCTTATATACGCATGTTATGTTACCTTTAACCTGGAAAAACTTCAGTAAGAAGGAATTCCTTGAATTGTGGCTATTTATGTACTTTGAAAAGCCTTTGTTCCAATCTAGAACTATTTCCTGTTCTTATTTTTGTAGGTTGTGGTTTCAGTTTTCCTAACTGTTTAAAAATCAACAGTGATAGTGAGGAGTACCTATTAGTGGATAAAATGGCCAGAGAACCTATATACCTCAATGTTTATGACATGGTAATCAGAATTTTGCTCTTATGTTTATGAACTTTATTTTTCTAAGATCTCTGTGTTTAAAAGAAAAATTATATTTTAGTATTGGACAAATGAATATACCACTCCAATTGGTTTAGGAGTTTATCATTCTGGAGTTGAAATTTATGGACAAGGTGAGTTCTTAAATTCAAAGTTCCTTCATTTATTTATTATGAAATAATTTTACTAAGCATTCACATGCTATTTTAGAATACGCTTATGGTGGCCATCCATATCCATTCACTGGAATATTTTGCATTCCTCCAAAAGACTGTACACAACTCGGAGAGCAATTTCAGTTCAGGTACATCTCTTTGTTTAATACCCTCCTGTCATGCTAATTCAATTTTATTGAAATCAAGTTCAATTTTCTTTTCTCTTTTACACAATGCTAATTTTTCTGTGCTCGAAAACATAAATTAAGTTATTTCACTAAATATACCTTTTTAAGTTTAATAAAAGTACTTGATACATTGTTTATCTCTTATTAAATTTATTTTCTTGTTGTCCCAAGTTTCAGTGTGTTATTTTAAAAATATAATCCTGAGTAACATTAATTTTTACTCAATTCATTTGTCATTGTCAAAATTGATTAATAGTTCTTCTAGCTGTGATATAATGAAAATCTTAGGTTCAACAGCCAACATAGGGCAAGGTCCTACCAGATGGCTTTAGTGAGAAGTAAACTTAAACGATAAACTGGCTTACATTCCCTGCTTTATTACAGTCACATTACAGACCTTTATTGGTTTGTACTGCTGTATTGAATTGCTACTTAATTGATTCACTATGCCAAGTGAGCATCAGGGAAAGTCTAACTTCGAAGCCTAGTAACAACACATCTAAAAATAAGTTAGTGTGTCATCCCATTGGTAAAACTTTATTAGCCATTTCTGGGGGTCCACTACTCAAGTTAGCTGTTATTTATTAACGCCCACGTTGTGCTACTATGGCTAATGGAGGACAGGCTATCATCTACAGGTACTCTTTTCTAGCCAAGGTAGGACCAAGTATTTTATTTGAATTCATCACTAAAATAATTCCTATTGCCCAGGTGGAAATTGAACCCATCACTTTTTAGGTTTACTAAGCGAGATGTAAGACCCAATGCCTTAAATCTCATGGCTATACACATTTATTTTTATATTAATACAAAATAAATTCATAAGAAAAAAGGAATTGAAGCATATTGCTTTTTGCTTACTTAATTTAATTATTACCTTATATAAAAATTGTTTGTCATTCAACATATGCACCTTCTTTAATCTATGTTTTTCACATATATTTGATTAAAGACAATAATAAAAGGTTCCTTTCTGTTCTCTCTTTTTTTTTTATACTCACCCGATTTTTTTTTGGCTATTGCCTAATTCTTTATGTCCACAAAATTACATTTTTGATTCATGGTCAAATGCTTAAAACTACTTTTATCTAAATTAAACCACCTTTCCAATAATCGGAAATGATGCAAACTCCTTGAAGGGTTCTCTGTTTTATAACTTCAAGTAGAGTAGTTTTTCTGTCATTTACTATTTCAATAAAACATTATTGGTTTCTTTGCAAATCCCACCAAAAAACCCATTGATGTGAGAGAATTTTCTAGTGACAAATAAAATTTCAGCTATTTTATCATATTTCTCATTACCAATTATAATAAAAATCTTTCTTTTCTCTCTGATTTTTATATGATCAGTACCATATTCAATATCTAACTGGTCCTTCCAATGCTGAAAATTATATTTATTAACGGGTGAAATTGGGACATGAAGGAACTCTAAAATTCAAAATATTTCAGTTGTTATGAGTCGGATCAAAAAGTATTTTATAATGAATCTTCCTAAACTTTTAGTGCTCTACAATTGTTGTCCCATACATTTAAACTTAATTTGAATATTGAATGAGTTATTTTTTTTCTTGTTTTCAGCCTTCAGCAACCTCTACTTCAAGTAATTGAAGTATTTACTTTGAATAACTAAGTTACTGAACATCTCATGACAAACTTACTTTTTACATAAGCTTCCTACAGGAGAATAGAGGTGAGGTGAGATCACCAGTAAGTCATTCCAACACGCAGCAGACTCTATGTCACATACTTTTTATTTTTTGCATTGAAAAATTTTTCAGTAAATAATTTATAATTTCATTTGATTTACTGACACAATGGATCAGTAATCCATTGACCAGTAAATGCTCTATTCCGCAATTGTGTTGAAAGATATTTGAGTTTCTCCTTACCTGCTTATTTATTTGTCAACTCTTCCTAAACATTATTCAAATCATAATTTACCATATACATTTATATTAATTTTCATATTTTGTAGTTTGTATAGTAATTTTGAGCTTTATTTTCTTTTTTTATATCTATAGGCAGTCTGTTCTGATTGGCCATACAGACTTTACTGAACAAGATGTCAAAAGAATAATTCAAGAACTAGATAAGGAATTTCGAGGTGACCGTTATCATCTTATGAATAAGAATTGTAATCATTTTTCAGGATCTTTTACAAAGGTAATTATTAACATTAATGAAATTTCAAGTTTTATGCTGTTTGTCTTGCAGTGTGCATAATTGATAACTAAATCCTTCCGTCTTTTTTGATGAGAGAATATACCAATACTGGTGTATGTAATTATTCTTGGTGAATATTTGGAGCAAGGGTATATGTTAACTTTTCAAATTGGTATGTTTGAGAATAGTGCTGTGCAATATAATAATTATTATTATTATTATTATAAGTGCTCTTTTAATAAATTATTATAGTGGAAGCGTAGCCAACAATGTTTTCATCCTACATACATTATAAAGTGACCAGTTTCCTTAAAGCAAATAAGGCTATGTGAGGGGGGGGGGGCTGTCGGGAGGATCCTGCAGTCCCTGCAGGTCAGACGATATTACATCCGACATGAATCCCCATTGTATTGTTTATGTAACACGAGTAGAAATGGGGGTTTACTGAAGGCCGTAAACTGAAAAATGCAAATATCTTGGTTACTATTCATGATACAGAAAATATGCATAGAACAATATTTATAGATCATTTAATTTGCAATAAGATTGGTTCTATACAATTTCTCAATCCGACTTATAGTAACAGAGATATTTTGAATTTTCACTCTGTTTTCACCCATTAACAAACTTGATCTTCCTAGTTACATAAAACCATATTTAAATATGGAGTTTGGTAACGATCTAACAAAAATTGCGACCGCTAGAGCATTAACACACACACACATATATATATATATATATATATATATATATATATATATTTGAACGGACCTCATTTTTGTCATCTGGGTAGGATTGATGGACATTTGAGGAAATTTTTCAAAAGTCGCATCACGAGTACGACCTCAATAGCTAGCTGATTTCCCCTTAGGGAAATCTGCTAAAGAGGAGTCAAAATATGATGTTTGCAATGTACTTCTTTCATGTTTGCAATAGACTGCTTATAGAAAATATGAACATTTATAGATATTCTATTATTTATGTGACTTACCATTTATTCAGTACTTAAATAATAAACATTCACAAAAATTAGCTTTAATTGTCTTTGATTTTAAATAAAGTAGTATTTCTAACAAAATTGAATAATTTTACAATTCCATATATGTGTGTGTTAGACACATGAATTAGTTTGTTTGATTTTCTCATAGATGGAACTATTAGTGGGGTTTTCCAATTGATGACATGATTCCTCCTCTACGTAATGCTATTGTCATAGGGCTTTGTTTTTGGTGTGTCATTTGGTTAAACGTAAATAACTAATTGTTTTACTTTATCAAATATATCTAACTTTGTACCGGACAAAGTGTTTTTATGAGGACTAAATATGGATACAGTTCACATTGATGAAAATTAGCACAACACCATTTCGGTGTATCATGGCTCTACATTTTGCACACAGATCTATATCAGTCATGACAGCAATATCTCTGTTATAGAGAGGCTAGTACTGAGGCTAACAAGGAATGCATTAGGACTGATCTTCAAAAAAGAGAAGGGATTTCCAAAGTGGAGGGGGGGGGGAGTAGCACTAGCTGATTGGCACAAAAGTAGCAAATAATGAAACAGTCTTCATGGTATCATCGCTTTGGAGGGGAGCTATTGCCAATGAATAGCTTTATAGTAAGGTTTAGTATGGCTTTGTGGTTTTAACCCTGCGGGCTACATTGAGGGAAATCGGCAAACCGGGTATCCCTTCACAAATTTTTTATTTTCATTTCTAGAATAGTGGTTCTTCTTTATTACTTTAAAATGAAGAAAGCCTCTGCCAAATTTTATTTGTAGTTTAAAGAGAGCATGCTCTAACTGAGCAAACGTTTGCTCAGTTTAAAAGTAGTGGTTTTGAGAAGAATTAGAGACATTGCACAATGAAAATTCATGGCAAACGCTTCAAAATTTGGTTGAATCATTGCGAGTTGACTTTTCAACAGACTGCAAACTAGACTTCTTGGAGGAATGATTAAAAAAAAATTTCTACATATTTATTTTAACACCCAATGTGCATTAGATGCATCTGCTTGTTTATTAGAGAGGTATTTTTATAATTTGTATTATATAAATGTCTTTTTTATTTATCTATTTTAACTTATTAATAATGGAAAACTATTTTAAATTTTTATCATTGGGGGATCATGTTATCCATGTGAGTTAAGGCATTGGTCTTAATCTCACTTGGTAAATGTTTGGTCATGAATTCGATTCTCACCTGGACATAAGGAATTTGTTTAGCGATGAACTCATTAAATAAATTCTTTAGTCCTACTCTGGCATGAAAATAGTAACCTGTAAATTTCCGTTTCTAATTAGCCTTAGTAGCACAATGTGGGTGTTAATAATTAATTTTATTTTTCCCTTTAGCAGATTTCAGGAAATCAGCTATTGAGGTCGTGTCGTACTCATGACGTGACTTTCGAAATTATTTTCAAATGTCCATTGATCCTACCTAGGAGATGATGAATATATATATATGTGTGTGTGTGTGTGTGTGTGTGTGTGTGTGTGTGTATTTGTCTGTTATCGCTCTAGCGATCACAATTATTGTTTTATCATTAATAAACTCAATATATAAGCCTTTCATACAAAACTAAAGATTATGTTTGATAACGGCTGATATCGAACAACGGGAGGGAGGTTTAGAGGGGAAGAATTTTGAAAATTTGAAATATCTTTGTTAATATAGTCGAATCGAAAAATTGTATAGAATCAATCATATTGAAAATTAAATGTACTATAAATATTGTTATATACATTTATTCTCTATCGTACTCACTCGCTCACTCACCCAGCCATATTATATGAAATGAATTTTGCTTCCTTAGCTTTGTTACTGTGGCAATTCAATAAACTTATTGATTTTTCCAAGAAGTTTTTATAGATGGCCTATATGGCATATTGTTAGAGAATAATAGTTGCCCCTTGATTCAACTGGAATAAAATGAAAGTATTTGTTGCCTTATAGCTCTAACACAATGCTCCTGATCTATTTCAGTAAAATAGCTTCAACAGTTAAACTATCACACTGCTTAAATATGGATCTTAAGTTCTTCACTCTGTCAGGGACTGCTTAACGATTCCCTTCATGCTGTAACAGGACAAGATGACTTCATTAAATATTCTCAAGATCAAATATCTTGATTAATGTTTGAGATAGAGAAAATTTGTATAGATCAACATTTATGAATAATTGAATTTGGAACAAGATTGATTATACCGAATTTTTCAATCTGACTCATAGTAAAGGAAATATTTTGGATTTTCACCTTCTCTAAACCCCATTTCCCCCATTCTGATTTCAATTTAAAATCTTGATCTTTAGTTTTACATGAAACTAATGGACCTTCATTTTGTCATTTCCCAGGCAACAATGATGGACGTTTGAGAAGGTGCCATGAGTACACAATAGCTCAATTGCTGATGTTCCCTTAGAGACATCTGCTAAAATGATTTTAATAATCATTTTATATTTTTGTCGTTTTCGGTTGACCTTCTCCCATTGATTGGTTAAGTATATGTTGAATAAAAAAATAAATAAAAATGCATATTAATACAATTTATATATTCGGGAGTGATAAATTGTACTCAAATCTCTGCTTGGTTAATTAATTAATAAGGGTTTATTCAAAAGGAATATTGAGATCTCTTTATGTAGATAAATTTGTATTTTATTTTTAAACAGAAAGTTATTATATAATGTAATAACATCCAAAATATATTAACAAGTGAGGGACAGATGGTGATTTAATATACATTGGCATTTAAATTATCATTATAAACATCCCCTCTAAATTCTCACTTACAAAATGTCAGTAGGGCAGATTAAAGTACGGAGGGATGGCTATCTAACAACTCTGGCTCTCAATAGAATTTTCTCCACTCATGCCTTTACTGGTTTGAATGGAATTTTCCTCCTAATGCCTTTATTGCTGGATGTCTGTGTGACCCTCATATTCCCTTGTTCGTCCCTGTCAAAATCATCTGTTCACAAGATCATTTACCAGATGTAGCCTGTAAATACTACACATATAACATAAAATAATGTACATTAATTGTAAAAAATAATGTCATCCTAAAGAAATTCAGAGCTTTCAATTACTAAGTATGTCCGATCTGGACTTACATCAATAGCTTCGGTGGCATTAAGGCAAAACAGGATCTTCATTGGTGCTTCATATTTCATCCTTCCTAAGGAGCTTATCATCAAAATATGAAGAGAGACAGTGAACGTGTGTTCCCATTCGGGTCCCAGCACCAAGAGCGTTCTGGTCATATCTTTTACTACCGCTTCCTCAAAAAGAACAGTTTTAGATTTTTGATTTCCTTTGAAACATGTGTTCATTCATAGGCTGTTAATTTCTGTAGTAGTTGATACAGCATTTTTCTTTTTTAAAAATCTTCTATTTTACACTTAATAAGTTTAAATACGCCATGCTTTTAGTGAGGAGGTCATAATGGCAACTCTTTCAACTTCATTTGCTGCAACTTTTAAAAACATTTTGTATATAGGTTATTTATTATGCCCTTTTTGCTGAATACTATAACTTTGGAAATAGTACATGTTACAATATATATATATATTTTCTGTTTTCAGATTTTGTGTGGAGAAGAAATCCCTTCGTGGGTGAACAGGCTCGCATACTTCAGCACATGTGTTCCATTCCTCCAGCGCTGCCTCCCGAGGGAGTGGCTCACCCCCAACGCTCTCCAGTACAGTATTTCCCAGCACAAAGACAACACCAATGAATCTAGTCCTTCGTAGCCAGTAACAAAACCCCCCTCCCCGCTCTTTAATTTATCCTAGTAATAAAATTGCTCAATTCTGACCTATTTTCAGAGCACAGTGTTCTTTTATACTTGATCTTGGTCACCAATAAATAAATTTGAAACAAGAAAAAGAATAATACACATTATACTATTCTTCTTATTTAATCTTTTTATAGAAATACGGCAGTGCTTGTACGATGCCTTCTATTAGTGCTAGTCAAACAAAATATATTTGAATCCTGCCATTTTCCATTAAAAGATTAATTGCACAATACTGTGACAATTTTTCATTTTGTTTCATATCATTTAAATTACTATAATAAACTTATTTTTCCCTACAATATTATTTATTACTATTTTTTGAAATTTAACTTGTGAAATACATGATTTCTCTCTTAGGTTTTATTAAAAAAAAAAAAGAAATTATTTAAATATTTTTTCAAAAATATTCTATAACTTCAAACTATTAGAAAATGAAGTAATGATAAGTTGAATAAGAACAGGTTGTTAGAATGATGACATTTTAAAAATATTATTTTATATTGGGTTCACACTATTTGAGTATATATTTATCCTAATCTTATAATAATGAAGTTATTTTAATAAAGTCTATTATGATTGTTTCTAATGACTGAATTATTATGATATTAACTTTATGGTTACATGAAATATATGCTTTTACCTTTTGCTGTGCGATGGTAATAAAGTTCATTAAACCAGACATTTTATTATTAGCATGAGTTAATTAAGTTAGCCAAATTAGCTAACGTACTCAGCTTCAGTTATACTTTTGTTATTTGCTAAGGCTAGTTAAGATTTTACCACCCTTTTCCAGAAAGGGTTTGACTAAGGATTTTTGCCTAGGCATGAATTAAACTCACAATCACAACCCTATCTTTACCATGTGAGATAAGTCCATCGCCTTAATTCACATGGCCAAGCTGAGTCCCTCAGCTTTATTTATATTATTGCAATGGGCGAAATTCGCCATTCAAGAATATTAGTATTTTTAATTAAGAGAAAAAATATTTGAATCTGTCTAGAACTCTGTAAAGGGCTTTTGGCTATCTAGGCCATTACATCGACAAACAAACTAATGCCAAACCAAGTTATTTTGCAGGTCAATTTGTAAATGCATCTACTCCTCAGGCCTATATTAGATAAATATAAATAAAAATAATGTATTTGTTTTTAATATACTTGTTTTAACTACTTTGCCCATTATAAGCTAAAAATATTGTCTAAAAGTGTGATGGATTGCACAGGCTGGACTAAAGATCTTAAACTCCGCTCTGATCATAATAATCATGATGCTCCGATCATAATGATGTTTTCTATTAAGGAAAAATACCAGGTTTGGCATTCCCCTGTACTAAATATTTGGGTTTCGAAACTCTATGCACTACATCAGACATTGCATTGAGAAGGCAAACAATTGTTTTATGTTAACTGCAAAGTGCTAAAAGTTTACTCTTAACTCATACAGTTTTTAACTTAGGTGCCCTTTAAGCTGTATAAGTAGATAGTAGTAGTTTTAGCCTTGAGAGATTAGCCGCTATTCAAATCTGTTGCATAGTTGGCAGTTCATTGGCCTAAATAGCAAATAAATCCTTCAAGTATTTATAAATCTTGAGAAACTGTCACTCTGGGTATTAAAACAAATTTATTTTATGTAAATAGTTTTTTTTTTTTTTTTTTTTTTTTTTTTTTTTTTTTTGCATTTACATCAATAAATCATATATATATATATATATATATATATATACACACACATACAAAATCATCAGTATATACTACATACGTCAACAATATACATATAATACAAATTTGAGATACATCATATTTCGTGTAAATACATAATTTTATAGTAGAAATCGAGTTGTTACTTAAAATTGAAATGTATTCGTTTTCCACCATCCTGTTTGGATACATACACTTTCACCAATCCATATGTTTAATTGTACATCCCATTGTGAACAGATCAGAATTCTTTTAATAATAATTTTTTTTTTCTTGATACTCAGTGCTGGTTTTAAAGTGATTAAAAGGTTGGGATGTTTAGTTGATTTCTAGAACCATCTTGAGATGGTTTGGTTGACTTCTAGATAACATTCTTTGTTTATAAATGAATAACTTCTTACAGCATTTGTATAAGCAGAAGGTAAATAAAAAATAATATGTATTTTTATAACTTGTATTTAGTGATCTCTCCATGTTTGGTTCCTTCTCATCCTACCTTCAGGTGTTTAAATAAAATAAATATGAACCTTGAATTTCCCGACTTAAAACTGATTTTATATGTCACTGGCTTTTCTCTTTTGTGAATGTTAAGATTATGCAATTTAAAATATACGTATATTTAAGTCCCTGAAGGGAGGCAAATAAGGCATAAACATGTACATATCACAACGAATAAGCAGTTTAACAATATGTAATACTCAATTCTTCGTCTTTTTGCCCCACTCTTGACTTTTAATAACTTGTTCATATTCAAATCAACATGTTTAAAAACATTTTCGAGGTCTTTTTCCATTTGACATTCCTTTATGGGTTATTCATGAACTATAATTATCCTATTTTAAATTGATTACTTAAACAAATACCATTCCTAATATTTTCATCTTTAAGATTCTTAATCTTATTATTCATTGTGATACATTGACCACGTAATAATTAATGATATTATATTATTTTTAGTGTGAACCCAACATTTTTAATTGTGTATATAGATTATTGGGTTAAGAAATGAACTGCTATATAGTCATTGTGAGCATGTAAATAAAGTTACTATTGTAAGGATATATATGAACGAAATGTTATAGTGATGAATTGTCATGAATATATTTATTTATTTAGAAAGTTTAAGAATTATCTTAGCTTCCTTATTAATATTATTATTATTTTATTCTTTTGTAGTTTAATTATATTTTTCTAGTAATTTTTGATGAACAAATCGCCTCTCATCCATAACATTCACTACGTTTTAATTGGTCATCATAATTTATGAGAATTTTCATACTTAAAAGATATTATGTTGTTGGTTATTGTTAGTTGTTCATTAAGTTAACTTAATGTTGCCCTAACAAGGGTAAAGTGCTTTTGAAACTCCTACTTCTGCTCACATTTGTCTTCCTACAATTCTTTTTACCTGCGCTGAAGTTATGGATGAGAGGATTACGTATTCAACTTTCATATCATGTTAGTTTGTCTATTTATTTCTTAGGTTGTATTGAGGAAATAATAGATATTTCACTCCTGTATACTCTGCATGCCCTCCCAAATATATTTTTATCTCGAGCGGAGGTTTAGCTCACTATTTATTGTATTCTATTCATTATGTTTATTTAGTATAGTCTAAATATCACAGTTGTTGGTTTCCTGTTAAATATTTATTTAATGAGGAGTTCTTGATCTCAAAAGGAAGTGCTTGATAAATCAACTCCATATTGGTTCTTTTGCAAGAAGCTGGTCTTTTCTTTTTGAAGATTATATATAGTTTATTTCTATTATAAATTGAAGCCTTCTTTATAGTATTTTGACACAAGAAAGACACAATCGTCATTGAGATTTTGTTAGCGTTTTACATAAGTTTATAGATTTTTCAGGGTCTGTTTATTTGAATGGTCCCTATACCACCACTTCAGTGGCTCAAATCTTCACAAAAATAATATAATTTTAATTAATACACCCCAAAATAGAAATTGTTTGAATCTCCTGTTTTTCATTCGTCAACTTCTAATTTCACAGATTCAGCCTATAAAAGTAAAGTTATTTCGTTGTGGTTAATGATATTAAGATCACCATCCTTTTCTAGCCAGGGTTAGAGTCAGGATTTTATTTAGTGGATTTATTGGTAAAATTATGTCAGTACATAATGCTTCTGAAATCCTTGTTCAACCTAAATCTAAAAGTCTCCTCTCTACTTTCATTGAGGTTATGATACCCTTCAGAAATATTATGAACTTTTATTTTCATTGTTAAAATTAATATTTGAGAAATGAAAGGTAAGGTAATTAATTAGCTGGTTTTCATGAATGTTCTTATTAAAAAGAAAATTCTATTTCGGGTTTTTATTTTTAGTAATGATTGGAGCTGGTTAAGAGGTGGTAGGTATTAAGTCACCCATGAAAGATATGTGGTGGCAAGTCGAAGAAGCAAATTCCGTAAAAATGAAAAAAACTTTTCTGTCCCTGGGAACAATGTCAAAATTATACTTGTGATCCACATTCATTTTTAATATAGGGCTGAGATGTGAAGTATGTTTAATCTCAGCAATGTTCACACTTAATATAACAGGTTTGATTTTAGAAGTTATTGTCATAACAAATCATTATTCGGTCACCATTGTATTGATAAGGATCAAATCTGCAGCATTAAGTGTTTACAAGTGTAAAAATTTTCTGTGTTTAAGCTTCTAAGCTTCCATTACAGGGGAAAGTCTGTTTTCATTTGGTAATGCGATTTTCTTATGTTTAGGACTAATAGTAAAGATACTTTTACTGACGTGTGTAGGAAGCCAAGTACTAAAGAGGAATATATTCGTTTCATAATGCATAACATTTTTCAATCCCCTAAAACATAATTTAAAAAACATAAGAATGCTTGAGATTTATAGATATTTATTTTTCCCTTGCAATGAGAGCCTATTTCAGACTATCTTCTTTCATTGAACCAATTAAAGATTTTATGATTGTATGCAAAATTATTAAAATGTTATTAAATTATTAAATATTGGTATTATTATTCTTATAAATAGCGCTTATTTATTTATTTATTATATAAGTATGAAATATCATTCTATATAAGAACTACTTCAGCATTCCTTGACGTACAATAGATTTGAAATGTTACTTTATATAGCATTGTTCTCAATTCTGATATATAGTTGCTAGCTTATTTATAATAACAATTTTATGAGAATATATATGTACAATAGTTTTTGTATTTGCTTATTGATTTTATAATTTACTAAATGACAATAAGAAAATGTATGGTGTCTACATTCTCTCTTCTATTTTGGTTTGAGTTTATTTTTTAATTAAGGTTTATTTATACAATCAGTTTAAGTTGTTTATATACACTCTTTAATTAGTAACAATAATACTTCTTCCTTATATAATATATAAGTATACAATTAATGTACGTAGCAATTGTGGTATAAGATGTACTATTTATTAGCGCACATCTACGTCAACAAAGATTACTCCTGATTTTGTGGGAGGATCCTCATAATATTATTTAAATATTACAATAATTATTAGTACAATTTTATTTATTATTAGAATAAATTTATGTAGTACTAAGTATGATGCACTGTTAAATGAAATTATGTATAACACTTGTTACAAGTTTGAATAGTTACTGAAAGCCTAGCATGAATTAATTTCAGGGCTTTCTTTTCCAAATGGGAATATGTTTGAACAAAACCCTTTCCATAAAAGCCAATGGAAAATATTTATTTTTATACTTATTTGTTTCGGTGTTGTTAGAATTTATACCTTCATTGAAATAGTGGTCAATAAATGGCTACGCTCAGTTATGCTGAAGGCATGTTACAATGACTTCAAAATATCTCTTAATTCATTTATATTTTTCCAGATAAAACTTAAAAAAAAAAAAAACTTATTTTGTTATGAAAGAAATAATGAATATTAATTTTGCTATATTTATTTGTTTTGCCTCGTGGATGTTTATTCACTTTTTCATTCTGAAGTATCTGTAAAACATTGTTATAACTGATTTTATGGATGGATAGATTCTGGAAATATTTCAGACATTTTCTTCATTGGTCGCACATTGTGCAAGCGTGTTTTTCCTTGTATTAATGAGTTGTTATTTGTTTATGCTTAAGTATAAAAACCAAAACAACATTTAATCTCAAAAGAATTTATAAAGCAAGATAGGCAGCACATCAATGGATGATCTTGGCATAATGCTTTTTGTATTAATTTCCTTTGTTGTTTATTATACATTGATTTTTGAACACATTTGTTGCTAGATGCAAGCCAATATAAAGTGTTGCCATTCTGTTGAATAAGTGTATAAAAGAAGGGTGAAATAGGCGTAGGTTAAAGAGGAAAGCGTTGTATTTAGTGGCCACCATCAAAGTATTGACCAACCTCATAATACTTTTGATTCATGATGAAATTTTTGAGTTTTCATATTTGTCGCATAAAATGAAATACTTACTGTGGTGATGTGCTCGATGAGAAGAATTAATCTTAAAGCATACTATCACTTCCCCATCCATTCCTGTGGCTTAATTGATAAAGTAAAGCTGGCCTGGGCTTAATCCAGTCTGGATAGCATTTTCTTGAACGTACCATATTTGTGTGTGTGTGTGTGTATAGACATATTCTTTAATTAATAAGAAATATATTTATTATGCATTGCCCATATATTACTTACAATTTAAGAAATATTGGGTTAGGGCCAAACTAACTTATAACTAATTATTAATTCATTTTAATATGACCTTTTTTTATATTTTATTCTCAATACTTTTTGCTGGTCCCGCTAGCCAAAAGATTTGTTCATCCCAGGTTAGATCATGCTTTGGAATATTATATTCATAGTGGTTTTGATCAACAAAAAGTTTACACAACCCTAAACACTCCTACTAGTAGAATTGTTATTAGGAGGTTGGTGTGACCAGACTGTTTATCAAACCCTGTGCATTGAACACCAAAAATTGTGATACACGAATCATTTAGTAATTTTATGCAAGATGCAAATTCTAATTGGGCTTTCTCTATTATCAATTCAATTTAATGTTTTCACCGTCCCTGTTTAACTAGTTTTGGCATGATGTTTGCATGTATCTCGCATACCTCAAAAATGGCTAGCCATTTTGAAATTCTGTTTTTGAGATTGTTGTAACGTCTAGTTGAGCATCTCCCCTTTTGATTGATATAGGCTAACAGAGAGGGGAGATTTAGAGGAGGTTGAAAATAATAAAATTGGAAATTTTCTGTATGTATTAGAGGTAAAAATGATTTTTACAGTACCTTTTCTTGATCTGATTTCCCTTGAGCGAAATTAGCTACTGAAGTGTTTTAATAGTAGTAAAGAATAGTAGCGAGTCCAAAACTATAAGTTAGGTTAGGAACATCCTGGAAAGTGCTTCTTGCTTTAAAGGTATCAAATATAATATTTAACACTTCTCATCTTACAGTTATTTCTGTAAATAAAAGTGGTTTATTACTTTTTGGTCAATTTTGATGAAACTACATCATTTTTATTTATAAGTTTATGATTAATTAAACATTCTTACTCAAGCTAGTTCCCAGTGAGTGAATGTTTAACATAATTTATTCTGAATAAAATAAATTGGAGAACTCACAGATTTCCTCTTTGAATTGATTTTATTGAGAAGATGTATATTATCGCTGAGCATATATCCATTTTGATCAATAGTATAAGTGGAAAGATTTTGAGCTTCTATTTTTGGCCTATAAGGCAAATGAATTTCTCCACAAATTACTTCAGAAATTATTTCAAAAATATCCCTTTTTGCTTCCTTGTATAAATTAAAGGGAGTATTGTAATCCCTGAAATTTTTGGTTTTCAAATTTCAATTCAGTTATCCATTTTGAGCCTCTCTGACCCATTTCGACTAGTTTCGACATGACATCTTCCATGCACAAGAATCTTGTGTAATTCAAAAAGGGTTATTCTTAGTATGTTGAAATCTCCTATTTGGGATTTTTATAATGTCTAGTTTTGTACCTCTCCTTTTAAACCAATGGACTATAGGTGGGGGGGGGGTGAATATGAAACATTTCAAATTTCTCAGTACGTACTATATATAAACAAATTTTAAACAGCCTTTTTTGTTTCATCATAAAAAGATCTACAGGTTATGTTCTGACATTTTTTGATCCGATACATTGGAACAAAAATGTATATCACTTTTAAATGTATTGCCACCAAAAATGTTTATTTTATTTAATTGGAGCACAAAGAGGTTATAGGGTGGTCACATCATATATTTCATTGTTAAGTTTTGTATTCTGCATAACTGTATTCATGAAAAAAAATATAATAATTTAAAGCAGTTACTTAAAATCACTGGTATCTCAAACATTTGAAATGCAAAGTAAGGATCGATCCCAAAAGTTTTCCAAGGTCATGGGAATAATTAAAAGACAAGTAAAGTACTTTGTACGCCAATTGTGGATCACAGCTAGGGGGGAGGGTAAGCTTCAGAATTTTAAGAAGTGATTCAAGTTTCAACATTGTAGACTAGAAAAGGTAATAAAACAAAAATTTTAAGAAAATTAAATGCGCCACTTTATTTATTACAATTATTTTCTAATATATATATATATATATATATTGATTTTTATCGGTTACACATCTTATACTAATAACATTTCTCTCGAGTTTAAAGAAAATTTGTTCAAAACTTTTGTTTCTATTTAGTCCTGGTTTTCCTTATAGAATATCCGATGAACACTCACCAAACACAACCCAATCAAACTGTTCTCTCCCATTGCACTTCTGAGCAGGTCTTTACCCTTCTTCTGGCTTTATTATTCGTTATCGTTATAATTTTGTTTTGCTGTAAAGCGATTTTATTTTTCTATGTGCAGCAATGGGCTTCTGTTTACCATATAGTAATTCAAAACATCTTTCCAATTCTATCGGAATATATTCTATTCCTTTTTTACTCATTTGCCAATGCTAATGAAAGAGAAACCAAATAAAAGATTATTTTCTCCTCACCTAGTTTCAATTATTTCTAGGAAGTGTATTTTTCAGTTCTGTAGGTGAGAAATGTTGGACCTTCTAGACAGCCATGTATGCTTACTGGCTTAAAGGTTTGAAAATAAGAGGAAAGGAATAGAAATATCAAGAATTGAGCATTGACAAGTAAATTAACTGTGCCTGTGCTTTAGTTGGAATTGCTTGGCAAAAACTCAGATTCAGAGTTGACGCACACTCTTGTGAGCAACTTGAGTTTTGAGTGATTCAATATTATATAATGTGTTTAAATTTCCAATTCAATTATTGGAAATTTCAATTCTTTTGTTTTTTTAAGTTATAGCATCTTTGATAAAACTATCAAACGTTGTAACATATGAGCTTTCTACTATTATTTCTTTATAAAATGATTGTATATCATTCTCTTAATTTTTGAAACCAGTTTAATTGAAAATCGACAAAGAAGATAGCTGCAAAACACTATGCTATATCATTTTTAGTTGGCAATCCAAAATGGTAATTTTATAATACTATTATATTTTCCTTACTGGATAGTAGGATTGTTTCTTAAGCAGGGGTTCAATTTTAATATTTATTATTATGTAATTTTAGTTGTGTAGAATGGTTCTATACTTTTTAAAAATGTATTTACTAACTGGTAATAGTTATGTATGATTTTCTCTGGACATTTTATTTTGTTGATATTGACTTCCATGCCTGTTGTGTGTGATGTATTGACATGGTTTTCAGCTCCAACAGATTATGCATTGACAATTTTATACTGCAAATTTTCGGAGCTTCTGTAAATTCTTTGTCAGGCATTATTCATCTTCTTTTTTAAGGTTCATAATCCATTTTTGCATTTCCTGCAAACTCCTTCCAAATTCAAGTCATTTTTTAAGGTTTATGCTACAGACTTTCGGAGCTTCCGCTATTAATTCATTCCTGATATTATTCTAAGCCATCGTTTTCTGACGTTTATTCGCCAATTTTTGGAGGGTCTGTTAATTCCTTAGGCATTATTCAAAAACAGTCATTTTGAAGGTTTATCCTGCAAATTTTGGAATCTTCTGTTAATTCCTTAGGCATTGATCAAAATCAAGTCATTTTCTAAGGTTTATTCTGCAAAGTTTTGAAGGTTCTGTAAACTCCTCAGCCATTATTCAAAATCAAGTCCTTTTTAATACCCTTGGCCTTTAAAGGGGACTTCGCATTGAATAATGTCTGAGGAAGGAGGTCACAGACCCTCTAAACATTTGCAAAGTAAACCTTAGAAAATGACTTGGTTTTGAATAATTCCTCATGCAAGGAGTTAGTAAAAACTCCAAAACTGTGTAGGAAACCATAAAAATTACTTTGTTTTGAATAATGCCAAAGGAAGGAGTTATAGAAGCTCCGAACCTTTACAGCACAAACGTTTATCAATGACTTGATTTTGTGTTATTAATATCTGAGAAGAGTTAGCAGAAACTTCAAAATTGAATTTTGTTTAATATTTTTTATTTTAATTTTAATCGTGTAGGATTGTTTTAAGGCTTTATACTACTGTTTAAAACTGTGTATAGTAACCAGTAAAAGATAATATATAAGATATGGATGCAGCAAATTCTCAGAGCTTCTATGAACTTCTTCCTGAGTGATGTGCTATTCAAACCCAATTCTTTTTTAAGGGTCGCTACATATTTCTGGAGTTACTACAAACTCATAGAGTGAGGCATTTTTGAAAACCATAATTTTCAAGTTTTGGTGGTTGAAGCAGTTTCCCGAAGCTTAGAAAATTAGTAGCAACCTTAAAAAAGACTTGGAATAATGCCTCAAGAAAAAGTTTGCAGAAGCTCCAAAAATTTGGAGTATAAAATATGTATCAATGCACGACCATTAAACTACATTACAGTGAACTGATGTTAATTTCACTACTTAAAGTATTATTTTACTTTATTATATAGTTCGTTCCATATTTAAGTAGAATTTTCTAGAGTCCATTTTCCTTTTCCATTGTTTGATGAGTACGTTGGGTCAAGAAGGCAGAGGGAGGTGATAATTAATATCTCAACTTTTTTAGAAGTTAAATAGTCCAACTGGGTACAGAGCAATGCAGAACAACATAACAGACTAGTGAGGCCGCAGTCTGTCGTATTATGTATGTTCTTATTCTTTAAGATGGAATCCATGTATTGTTATGCCACAGAATTTGAAGTCCTTCAACTTCTAATAATTCTAAGAAGTTCAAAAGGTAGTTTCAAAAATTCAATACAAGTTTGTATAATTTGAATATATTCTTGAAATATGATACATTGAATAAAAATACCACCTTCAAATTCTTAAATATATATATATATATATATTGATTTATTTATTTATATACTATCAAGTGTTAGTGAACCGTTAAAATAGTGATAGGATCTGCAATTATTTTTTGACTTCCCGTTTCATAGCTCTATCTGATAATATAATGACTAGTGTTCTTAGGGCAAATTGTGTGTGTGAAATGACAGAAATGTTTTATTATAGTTAGAACTTTTTTCCATTGGTTGAACATTTTTGGAAGCCAATATTACTTTTATATAAGTCATGCATGTGATAATTCTTCATTCTTACTAGGTCTTATTCTTTAATTCAGATATCCACATTATTGTAACCATATTATTTATTTGCATTAATTTTAACTTTCTAACAGATTTAAATACGCAGATATGTTAATGTTCAAAGATAATTTATTGTGGAATCTTAAGTGAAATTTCTGGTTGGAGACAAAACCCAGTTTTTAGCTGCATACTTTTATGAATACTAATTGAATTATATAAAAATAATATAGCCAAATATGAAATTAGCATGAGTGCACCGTGTTCATAGAATACTATTTGTGTTTTTGTTTCATTGTTGTTTTTAATTGTAAGTTTTACAGGAACTAAATTTTCCCTGGTATCCTGATTTTTTTTTTATTCACATTATTTTCTTGTAACTCTTTTTTTTAAGCTTTAAGCATGCTGTTAGCAGGTAGCAACCATGTAATCAGCTGGTCTTTATCACTGAATATCAGAAACCAATTTCATCCTATTACCATAACTTTAGTCAATGACTTACAATTTTTGATGAAGGCAAACAAGGATTGACGTTTTTGTATACTTGAAAGTTTTAAGTTGAAAGGGAATCAATCTGGTAAATAAAACAACAGGGGTTCTTCGTGTCTATTTATTACTACTTATCGCTTTACGCGGCTTTAAACCAAATTTCTCATTCATACATGATAGTTTTTACTTTCTTGTGCAAAGTAAAGGAAAAATAATAATACTTAATAGGGTTTCCTTGTAATCGTGGGAATTTTTGATTTTTCTGTTTTCAATGAAAATATCTATTTCTTCCCTTCCTTAAACCATCTTGACTAGTTTCAGTTTGATGTCTGTACGTATCTTGCATAACTCACTTACGAATAGTGTTAGAACGTTGAAATTTCATAGATAGGGCAGTTTTAATATCTAGTTGAGCACCTCCTCTTTAAATTAAAATCCACTAAGGAGAGGGAGGGTTTACAGTTGGGCAAGAATATCTATAAATTATGTTCTATGAACTTTTTTGATCTGATGTATTGGAAAAGAGATACGTCACTTTCAAATAAAGTGTAGCTAAGCATTTTGTATTATTAATTTCAAAAAAGACATTTTTTTAATATACATTATCAACTCAAAATATGTGACACAGAATATAAATATAAATAAATAAAAACAACAATGCGTTAAATGTAACATGGCAAAATCAGGGTAAACCTATAGAATATTTAAATGATTTTCATTACAATTATTAAAATGTCTCAGCATCATCAACCTGTTATTAGTATTTCTTAGAGATCTATTGTCTTCTTTTTATGTTATACATTAATAACTTTAATCAATTATGGGATAATAATTTATAAATGTGTGCTGGTTGAAACATATTTTAGCCATGTTAAATTTAATGTTGTCATTATTTTTTTTAAATGTCTAACTGTATTTACTAAGGGGTCTCCTTTTTTTTTTGTTTTGTTATATAAATCATCGTTTAAAAAATTATGCCTATTCTAATAAAATCATTTGTATTGTATCTCTAAAGCCCCAAGTTAATTATTAAAACTGAGAAAAGTTTTAAGTAACAGTATATAGAAATAAATAACCATTATTGTTTTATTTTGGACCTAAAAACAAATCCTGTAATAACCTGTGAGTTTGTTGTTTATCGAGTTAATAACGTGTGTAATTCAGTGGAAACAATAGATCATTATTTTTAAGCACCTCATTTGTTGTAGTCTTCAGCATGATTACATTGTTTTTCTACAAAAATGACATTTTTTATATAAAGATTTTAAATAGCTTTGTTAAAAATTGTATTACATGACAATTTGTCTTTTTAAATACAAATGAATATGTGTAAGTATTTCTCAGGCTGTTATCGTGTCATGACTGTTATATTTCACAAAAGCATTTAAGTATAGTGGAAGAGGTGAGACTTGAGGTTATTTCTGCTTTTATAGCTTATTCGATGACCTAAGTGCACTTACTTAGACTATTATATGAAGGCTTACAAAGGTTTCGCATTGCCTGCTGTCATGTCCACTTTTCTAACATTTCTGACAGTTAAGACATAATTTTGGGTAATTATATACATGGAATATGATGAAATATAAAATATATATATAAAACATTTAACTGTAGCGTTTATACATATAAAGCATGAAATATGTACAAACTTATCAAGAATAGGTAAGAGGTAGACAATCTCTTCTTTTAATATTAGAATATATGATTTTTATTGTTCATGTGAGAATAGCTAAAGAATTGGCGAAAGGGTTGAATTTTAAAACGCAGAAGGCCGAACTTGAATGATTTCTGCCTAATAAAATAAAAACTGGTGCTTGAGCTTTTGCTGAAGTCGATTGCTGTTACATTACTCTGTAACCAATTCTTGACAATAATCTCACAGATATATTAATATTAAACAATAATTATTAATAAATTAAAAATATTTGTACAATACAGAAGTTGACTATATTTTCTTGTTATTTACTTATTTGTATAATGAGAACTGTATTAAGATACTGTATTTTAGTAAAGTACTTATTTTTATTCTGTTTATATATTTTTTGTGACTACTTGCTAGGTGCATTAAATTTATTTATGGACACAATGATTAATTTAATATTTTCTTTTTTTAAATTTTTCTCATTTTACTTTATTATTTATATAAAATTATTTCCCATATTTTGTTTGTCCAATTACAAATAATTTTTATACGATAGTTTATTATCTTAGCGAATGATAAGGATGCAGTGTCAGATCCACAAACCAATATTTTGGCAGCCTCCTTATTAAAGAGTAAATTAATGTAACTTAAACTTTCATGGTCCTCATCATTATTGCAATCAAGGTGTTTGCGTATTACGCTACCTTCATGTTTCTGACCGACGTTTCGCTAGACATTATTCCACCATCCTTATGGCTTTCTCTCAGTCTGAAGAGTTCTGTTTTTTTAACTTCTATATATCTGTCTCGTCCAGTTCCGAGTTCAGGTATCTTATGATAATTCATCCATTATCAGTTCCTTTGTGATTTTGTCTTATTTGTTTATGGCTTTCTGTCTAGGGGAATTTGGGTTTCCCAAGTTTCCTTGGTCTAGTGCTATTTTCTCTCTCTTATATTTGATGCAATAGAGATAGTGAAAGGCCCAAACAATATCATGAATGGCTGTAGATTAAGGAAACATTGGAAGCCCACCATTCTGCCTTAACAGAAGATCGTAGACAAAATCATTCAGGAACAGACACTGGGTTAAGTATCCAAATGGAAGACTGTGCCCACGGGTCCGGACAATATATGTGTGGGTGTGTACGTGCGTGCGCACGCTGCTGCACATGCTTTTATTTTCACACACTCCTTAATAGGAACAAAGCTCTTCCTTCAGTCTCTGAGAGAACCCTAAGGACGATGGTAGCGAAACGGCCCTAATACCGTCAACACCTCGATTGTAAAAAATAATAATATGTTTCCACTATTTTACTTAATTTTTTTGTTATTTATAAGACTTTGAAAATGCTGTGTTTTTAATTGTTCTATTTCCTTATGATGAGACAGGCAAAGTTTTTAAACTTACCATAATTAATATCAATCGTATTCTTCTTAATAACACCTTATCATATCCATTTAGCAGCATAGTTAGAGTGCTTTTATTCAAATTCAAAAATACAATTGTTTAAGACCCATTTGCGACTTATTTTGATTAGAAATGTGATGGTGAATTTGGGTTAAAATTACTGGTCAACTCTCTCATTTTCTTCTGCTTAATTTATAACTTTTAAAGCATAAAATAATATTACCTATTATTTTTGTAATATTTTATTTTCTAATGAATTTTCTGAATACCTTTACAATTACTATTTAAACTTGAAGTATAATTTAGAATGTAGAACTTATAAATTGAAGAAAAGAAAAACTTGTATGATAGTATTAAACTTTTTTAAGTATATATTCCAGTATGAATATTATTGTATCTATATTATTACACTGAAGATAAATTTTAAGGCTGTTAAATTTTTAATATTATTTATTTGTATAATAATGTATGAACCCACCCATTTAAGACCATATAAAGCATTATTTATTTTTGTATAAAATTGGGATTGTGGTCTTTTTCACTGCCCATTGGAAAAAAAAAAAGGAAATAAAAAAATGTTTATAAGCATTTAATAATAAAAATAAACTTTATTTCTATTTCAATTTGATGTGCTTCTTTCTCCCGATTGTTTTTTATTTAATGTTCTGTTTGTATTCAAGGATAATAAGCATATAGACATGGATACCGAAAAAATGTTTGCTTGGGAGTATACTTCCAGGAGCAAAAGTCGGACTATTCACAAAAAGGAAAATTAATGGATTAGAAGCAATGGGAATGTAGATGTGATGTAAAATCTTCAGAATAAAATAAACTAAGGAGAAACTCCTGAAGAACTGTAGAAGTTCTAAATGAGGTGCTCGTATGACACATAACTGATTTTATCACTCCATACATTCTCTATTTCTAAATAAAAAAGCCGATGAGGAGCAGTGGGAGTTTAATGAATGCTTTAAACAAAAAAGTTGTTCTTCACCCAAAAGGAGGTGGTCACTCAATATTTTTTACGAAAAAAATATATAGAACGACAATTGTAGAGCATAAATAGTTTGATGTGATTGATTCTATAGCATTTTTGAATCCGACTAATAATAATGGAGATATTTTGAATCACCCTCCCTTTAACCCTCATCCTCTTTATTCGAGGATTTCAACTAACAAGGAATATGATTTTTAGTGTTGACCGAAATGGTTAAATATCAACTTTAGTATAAATCAAATAAACATTTTCTTGGTTAAGAATTAAAATCTTAAAATGCTGTATTTTGTTTCCTATTGGTTTTTCGGCAAATGTGCGCTTTACAGAAGTTGTTGTTTATTTTGATGTTTATAGAAACTTCTGTTATATCAATTGAGTGGCGGGTTCGATTCCCGCCCTGGGCAGTAGAAAATTATTTAATGACAGACTCATTAAATAAACTCCTTGAGCACACCCTGGCTATAAAGTGGACGTAAATAATAATAAACAAATGTGCTCTTTTGTCATATAATGAAGTATAAACAAGATGTTCACAAAATACTATAGAAGGGGTTAAAATTTTAAAGGTGGTTAAAACTTAAAACTCAGTGTCTGAGTTTTCACCGACCCTTACTAGATTATTAAGTATATTAACATTCTTTGGTACGAACAGGAGTAGGGGTTGTAATGGAGATCAGAAACGACTAAGCATATTTCATTTCCTATGCGTTTTTCATCAAAAATTCCCATAACAAAAATTGCTAACTTTGTTTTTTAAAGTAACTATTACTGTATACATTTTAGTAATATAACAATGTATAAAGCACTCAGTTTGCATAAAAATATTGTTTAGTCAACGTCTCTTTCTCATGTTTGAATTTATTAAACTTGGTACTTGGAACCTCACCTTGATAGATTATCACACTTTCATTGGACTTCTCAACTCCATGTTTATTTATTTAATGTCATTAAGAGGTTGCACGAAGTGTAAAGCTCCCAATTATTAATTAATCAGAAATGTCAGTTTACCCTTAAATGCAGTATTTATTTTATTTAATTAAAATATGAAAATTATTTGAATGTGCACTATTAGTATTGTGAAGGTAATTTAATGAGAATGGTTAACTATTTTAATGTAATCAGAACCAAGATTCTGAGCCTAGGGAGGAGAGGGATAGATACTTCCTCTATGGAACCTCTGTCTACTCACAGCTATTACATTTTCATCTTAGTGAGCTATCTAAACTTTTCGCTTCTTCTTTGGAATACGAATACTTTAATGTTCTGATTTTAACGAAAAAACTTTTGCTTTCAATACCGGGAGGATTTGAAGTGTGGAGAAATTATACAACTAACAGTTTATATACAGGGTGTTTGGCCGGAATGCTATAAAGTTGTAGTCACTTCTGACCTACCCCTCCCGACCTCGCATTGAAATGCAGTGGGTAAAAAAATTATTCATACCCTTAGTTCATTTGGATAACAAACTTTTTTATAATTTTTAATCTTGATATAATGACAGACAGCGATAAGCAACAGCATTTACCATTAATTTTATTCTTTAGTAAAAATCAGAAACAAATACAATTTTTTTAATGATTTAAATTTTTAAAGGTAAAAAAATTATTCATACACTTAATAAACATGAAGTACATTATGTTTTCGGATTCTTAACTCCAATAGGGCCCATGTTCGCGAAAATCTCGCTATTTCGCTTTCTATTGATTTTTCAGCAAAGATGCACATAACAAAAATTGGTTGTTTCGTTATTTAAATTAACTTTTGTTATAAACAATTTTGTCCTATACCGATGTATAAATAAAATAAACGAAAAAACTATAGTGGAGTCAACAACTTTATTGGCCACTAATGAACTAAAGAAAACAGCATGTGATTTAGCATTAACTCTTCCATGATTATGTGCATTATTAACATTTCTAGGGACTACCAGGAGTGAGGGTTATAAGGCAGGGATTAAAAATCTTCATAATTCCTTCCGTATTTTTTTTCTTGTAAAAATACACCTAACAAAAGTTGTTCATTTTCATATTTAGAATAACTTTTGTTGTATACATTTTTGTCACATAACACTGTATAAAGTAGTTAATTTGCATAGATGTTTTATAAACTAAAGCTAACAATTCATTCATTTATTCACTATGTTTGAATTTATTTTACCTTCCAATGTTTGCATTTAATTATAGTAGTGATAGTCGTGAACTTTCAATTGTATTACAATTTTTTAACACCAAGAACAGGTTGAAGGAGGAAGAAAGTATATTTGCCCCCCCCCTCTCTTTTTATAAAAGGAACATTTATTTCCTGTAATGTATTTTAAACTCTATTTGATTTAAAAAAAAACCAACAATTATTTGAATATAGAATATATATTTAGAATTGTAAAGATAAATGTGAAAAAAGTTGATGTGAACAGAATTTAGAGTTTAAATTATTCGTGTTCTGTTACTTAACCTGGAAAAAGGGAAGGGTGGGGAGATTTCCGACTCACTCACTCTCTTTTCTCAACTCACCGTCCTGGAACACGGTTGGTTATTCAAGCTATTACTTCTACTGGCATTCTAATGCTTTCATATTCTCCTGACTACATTTATGCTTAAAACATTGGCATTTCAATAGTGAGTGGAATTGGAAACATTGTAAAAGGGATTGAATTGTTGGGAAAGAGTACCCAGTTATGTAAGCCATTTATTAACATTGCTCCGTTAATACGTTAAATATAAAATGGTATACTGTGAAAAATTATGAATACTAAGTTTTTTGTTCGGACTTACAATAGGATATTGTTAATAATGGTTATTAAATATGTAAAATAGCTGCAGCTGTCATTGAGACCGCCTTTGTGAATAGAAATTGTTTATATTACATAGCTTCTAATAATAAAAAATGCTATCCATTATTAAGATATTCATGGGAAATAATTTTTTGAACAACGAATTGAGTCTGAATATTAACGTTTAATCTTCCATATTCAACAAAAGAATATCGATTCTCCTTGTTCCCCAGAAATTTTTAAAATGTAATAAACGGAAACGCAGGCTCATCAGAGCTTATTATAGCCTTCCAATGAATAACATTCACATTCGTTATTAAGCTTAATGTTTCCCGAGCTAATCTCACCTCAGTAATCGTACTTAATAATGTTGAATGCTACCCATGATTATACTGATATCGTACACGGTATTTTAAACAGTGCAGAGGGATTGATGAGGAAATCATTATTTTTTCTATAAGTTCGCTTTAGTTACTAGATATTCCGGCACAACATTGAAACATGGGAATGTAAAAATGTTGTACATGCCTTGCCAAAGAAAAAAAAAATAGTTTTCAATAAAATTAATATTGTTACATTCAGATATGTTTCATTAATTGTTTTTCTTTCCGGGCAAGAATCTTTGTATCTAATTATTCAGCTCTGCGAGGTTACCTGTTTGTTTACAATTCTGAAGCTTTCCATTGCAGAAATTATTAACTTGTAAACTAAACTAAAATATTTCTCATTACCGTTTGTAATTATTCACTTAATATCTACGGTGGTGTTACAGGTGTAGATTAAGCTATTGTGGGAAATCTATCTATCTATATATATATATATATATATATATATATATATATATATATATGTGTGTGTATATAAAATTGTAACCTCTGTCTGTACATTGATTTATTTCGGGAAATTTCACGATAACTTTTCGTTTCACATGTCACGACACCACAACTGCATTTTGTATCTTTCGTGTATGTTTGTTTGTTACCTTTTCACGCATAAACGGCTGAACCGAATTTTATGAAACTTGGTACATATGTATATTAATACTAGCCCAACTTAGACTTTAGGCTATACTAATATTCTCTGAGACGAACAGGAGTGGGGGTTATAAGGGAGGCCTGAAATCAAAAATAGCTATATTTCGTTTCCTATTGGGTTTTCGCCAAATATGCACATAACAAAAGTTGTTTATTTTGTTATTTAGAGTAACTTTTGTGATATTAATTTTTGTCTTTTAACAAAGTATAAACGAGAGATACACTATAAACTAAAGCGAGAGTCAACTATTTCATTGGGCGCTAACGATTAAACCGAACTTAAACAAACTCGGTATGTCAATTAGCATTAATTATTCCATGATTATAAGCTATATTAAAATTTTTAGGTTAGAACGGGAGTGGGGGTTATATGGGAGGCCTAAAATAAAAATTCACGATATTTCATTGTCTATTTGTTTTTCGACAAACATGCACATAACAAAAGTTGTTTACTTTGTTATTTAGATTAACTTTTGTTTTATACATTTCCCCAGGAACAATGTGTGGAGTAATTAATTTGCGTAGAACTATCGATATGCTCAATAATTCATTCCAATTTGAACTATGAGGTACCTCACCTGGAAAAATGAATTCAACTCTATGTTAATATTTTGTGCTTAATAACTGAAATCTATGCATATTGCACAGGAGTCGGGAAATATGGCTATTTGGAGGACAGTGAAGACTTGCATAAAAAATTAATTTTATGATTAACAAATGCCAACAACGGGTATTAACCCTAAACACGGGGACGGTTAAATGTCAAAATATTGTCCAATGTAAAGCCTTGCCAAAAAAATACAATCACCATTCAGCCTCAAATCAATTCCCGGGCGAAGCCGGGTATCTGAGCTACTCTATCTATAACTTTGAACGGACGTCATTTTTTAGCAGATTTCCCTATCAGCTATTGAGGTTGTACTCATGACGGAATTTTCGAATTTTTTCTTCAAATGTCCATCGATCCTACCCAGGAGATGACGCAAATGAGGTCCGTTCAAAACTGTATATATATATATATATATATATATATATATATATATATATATATATATATATATTTATTTGTCTGTTACCGCTCTAGCGGTCGCAATTTTTGTTTGATCGTTACCAAACTCGATATTTAGTCGTTTTATGTAAAAAGAAAGATCAAGTTCGTTAACGGCTGAAATCGGACCAGTGGGAGGGGGGGGGTTTAGAGGGGAGGATTTTCGAAATATCTCCGTTACTATATGTCGGACCGAAAATTGTACAGAATAAATCTTATTGCAAATTAAATTTACTATAAATATTGTTATATACATTTTTTCTCTATCTTGAATATTAACTGAGATATTTGCATTTGTATTCTGCGTGTGGATCGAGTGATAATTGAAGAAATTTTTCTAAAATCACGACATGAGTACAACCTCTATAGCTGATTTTCCTTAAGGTTAGGGCCTGTTATGAGTGCGTAGAGGAGGTGTAAGGGTGAGTGTCATGCACTCTAAGGGATAAGGGTTCTTAAACCCACCCCTTCCAGGACAGGGGTAGCGTACCCTCACTCATAAAGGGGTGAGATACACAATTCACTGCTACGGGATCCCAGTAGAAAACTCAAAGTATAATTGTTACAGAAGATGTGGGCTCATGACTTCCTTTTACCGCTATTAAATTTTAAAAAAGTCCGTCACGCAGGCACTGCGTTAACTAAGCAGATTTCCCAAGAGCGTCTCGTATTTGCAATTATTTCAAAACGTAAAAGTTCAATGAGAATAATAGATGGTATTTAGGTTTCCTATTGTGTGTCATATTGTTAATATGACATGAGTAGGAGTGGGGGTTTACTGAAGGCCGGGAACTAAAAAATGCCAATATTTCGATTAATAATCAAGATAATGAACGTACATAAGAACATTTATAGAACACTACATTTAAAATAAATTGGTTCTAAAATAGTTTTAGATCCGATGCATAATAACGTGAGTTTTTTGAAATTCTCTCGCTCTAATCCCCCCTCCCACTGGTCGAATTTAAGCCATTAACGAACTTGATCTTTGGTTTTAAAACAAAACGTTTAAATATCGAGTTTGGTAACGATAAAGCAATAATTACGGCCGCTAGAGTGGTAACAGACATATTATATACATATACATATAATTTTGAACGGACGTCATTTTCTTCATCTCGTAGGTAGCAACAAATTTGCATATATCTCGCCTTTAAAAGGTATCTTGAAACTCAATATATATTCAATCAGCAGAACAAGTATGCCATTAACGAACTTGATCTTTAATTTTGCATGAAATGCTTATATATCGAGATCGATAACGACAAAACAAAAATTGCGACCGCTAGAGCCGTAATAGACACACACACACACACACACACACACATATATATATATATATATATATATATATATATATATGTGTGTGTGTGTGTGTCTATTACGGATCTAACATGTCGATGGACATTTGAAGAAAAATTTTGAAGATCGTCATCAGTACGACCTCAATAGCAAAAGCATTATTTTCTGTTAGTTACTCCAATAAGTACCATACAGGTGATTTATCTTGGAATAAATCAAACATTAGAATTACCCATTTTACATAAATAATACTCTGCTGTATAATAAACCACATTATTTGAAGCTTATATACCAAATATTGTTTTCATGATACCTTTATTATACGAGATACATGCAAATTTGTTCTAGTGATCCCCCTCCCCGCCCCCGTTTTAAGTTCTTAGACTACTGAAATTTCATTGATTGAGATAAAAATTATTCTGATTCATTGTAAATTACAGTAATAGATATAGTACATAGTTTTCAATAAAATTAATATCTTATATTCTGATATATTTCAGTAATTGTATTTCTTTCCAGTGTTAGGTAGACAGACTTTTTTGTTTACATTTCAGACGCTTCCCGTCGGGAGGTACTTATCGTTTGTATTTATTTACTAGTACGGAGATTTTTATCTATTAAACTTCAAGAGTGAAATCTTAGTTTACGCATCCCTTCCGTAGCGGACTTTTTGAAAGGTGCGCTTTGATCAATAATGTGCTCAAATGGATCAGCAGCTCGTGATAAGACACTTCTGTCACTCAGATTATATTCTTCTATTTATTTAATAGCTGTAATAAACCCACTGCACTTGTCTGATTTTATCACAATCCCTATTTTTTTTTATAGTGCTTGATGTTATCATTCTCTGACACCTAAACTTTTTGTTCCTTAAATTAATACAAATCGAAGATTTGATTTTCGTCGCATGGTTCTTTAGTTCTGCAGTAGGATTAGCAATAAGGCCATGGAGGGGAGCCTTTTATTTTCGCCCAAGCAAGGTCTCCAACTTTATCGTACATTTTTTTCTCAAGCTCCTGAAACACTTCTACTCGTGGGGTTTTTGCTTAAAAATTAAGAATATATTCATGCTCGTGTTGGGTTAGAAAATTAACGTGAGGAAATCTGCTTAGTTAGGGAATATATTGCCAAATGATATATCTGCCAGAACCGATACCGCTGTACTTGATTATGACAGCTGTACGAAGACAACTAGCTAAATAAAATTGAATTGATTTTATAATAACACTGCATAACAAAACAAAAAGTAAATGAAGATAAGTACTCTCTTATGAGAAATTATTTCTATTTATAAAATGTTCATGATTGCTGAGTTCGAATCTGAATTCCAAAAATTTTGTCAACCAACAATTTCGCAGATTTTGCTTAAGGGAAATCAGCTATTGAGGTCATACTCATGACACGATTTTCGACAATTTTCTTCAAATGTCCATCGATTCTACCCAGGAGTTGACGAAAATGTGGTCCATTCAAAACTATATATATATATATATATATATATATATATATATATATATATATATATATATATATATATATATATATAGCGGACGCAATTTTTGTTTAATCGTTACAAAAATCGGTATTTAATCGTTTTTTGTAAAAAGAAAGGCCAAGTTCGTTAATGGCTAAAATATGACAAGTTAGAGGGAGGAATTTAGAAAATTCGAGATATATCCGTTACTATACAACGGATCGATAAATTTTATGGAACCAATCTTATTGCAAATTAAATTAAGGTACTATAAATATTGTTATGTACATTTATTCTCTATCTTTAATATTATCCAAGATATTTGCATTTTTATTACGTGTGTGATATGAACGGTCGAGATGAGATCGGGTGATGTCGGCTCTATTCCAGACTCCGCCGAAAGCAAGTTGGGCCGTTTCCGCAACTGTTCGGCTCTCGTGAAATTGGTTTAGAGACTCGTTACTACTACTGTTACAGTATGCAGATTTCTCTATTGTAAAACTTCATGTAGGAAATCTGCTTAGTATACAAAGCCCATGCGCGACGGACATTAGAGTGAAGGTCGTTTTTGAAGAAATTATTAGAATGTTTTGTTTTTCCTACTTCAATTATTTATTTATTTTCTTAGAAATAATTAAGAGTTCGATTCCCGCCTGGGCAGAGAAATTTAATTAGTGACGGAATTCATTAAATAAAATCCTTAGTCCCGCCCTGGCTAGAAAAGGGCCTGTAGAGAACCCGTCCCAATTAGCCTTAGTTGTAAAAGGTGGACGTTAATAAATAATTTAATTTTTAGAAATAATTAAATGGTACTTGAAATAATGCAATATTTAATACTGAACGCAATATAACTTTATGGTAAGTAAAAGAGCATATTGTTTCTTTTAGCAGGTTGTATGACGCGATTTTCGAGATAGTTCTTCAAATTTCCCTTGATCCTACCTAGTACACGATGATAATGAGGTGTATATTGTGCATGTGCGTATATATAAATATATATATATATATATATATATATATATATATACGTATGTATGTATGTCTATTACGACTCTAGCGGTCGCAATTTTTGTTTTGACGTTATCGAACTCGATATATAAGCGTTTCATACAAAATTATAAATCAAGTTGGTTAACGGCTTGCTTATTCTACTGATTGTGAATATTGTTTTCAAGATACCTTTTTAAGGCGAGATATATGCAAATTTGTTGAGTGGTGACGTCATGAAGTAAGATTCTTAGTTCATTACTAGAAAATGTTTATTTTATGTATACGATACTCGATATTTCACCGTATTTGTCAACACTAAGGATCATATTTGTTGTTGCTTGAAATTGAACATGAAATTGTGAAGGTTTAGGGGGATTCGGAAATTCAAAATATCTCCCTTTTAGCAGATTTCCCTTAAGGGAAATCAGCTATTGAGGACGCAAGTTTTGAAAATTTTCCTCAAATGCCCATCGATCCTACCCAGGAGGTGACGAAAATGAGGTCCGTTCAAAATTATATGTATGTATATATATATATATATATATATATATATATATATATATATATATATATATATATATATATATTTGTCTGTTAACGCTCTAGTGGTCGCAATTTTCGTTTGATCGTTACCAAACTTCATATTTAAGCGTTTTACGTAAAAAGGAAAGATTAAGTTCGTTAATGGCTGAAATCGGACCAGTGTTAGGGGGGGGATTTTTGAAAATTCGAAATGTCTCCGTTATTATGCGTTGGATCGAAAAATTGTATAGAATCAATCTTATTGCAAATTAAATTTACTATAAATATTGCTCTATACATTTCTTCTGTATCTTGAATATTAACCGAGATATTTGAATTTGTATTCTGCGTGTGGTCGGCAGGAGTCGGCTACGTTCGGACTTTCCGCCGAGAGCTCTGGCGGCCGTTTCCGTAACTATTCTTCCCTCGTGAATAGGTTTGAGGTTTCTTACTACTACAGTTGTTATGCAGATTTCTCTATTGTAAAACTTCACGTGGGAAATCTGCTTAGTTTACGCAGTCCCTGCGGGACTGACTTTTTTTATTTGTCGGCATGCAAATTAATTAAAAGCTTTATATATGATGGAAACTTGTCTCAAAGAGAGTCATTGTACCTGATCACAAATTAATTTAGTCCCATATTCGTGATAATTATTTAGTAGTTTTATTTAATAATTGAACATTTTTGAAAGTATCCATTTTGTGTATAAACACACACTCACATATATATATGATATAATATATAATATTCTTAAAATATTTATGTTTGTGTTATACTATGTTTGTAAAACAATTACATGTTTTGTTTCAGATACAATAATGTTTGTTACATATATATTGAGGGGAAAAGTCATTATTTTTGATTCCTTAATAAGTGGACGATTGGAGTCTCAACTTTCTTTTGTGATTAAAATATGACTTTTTGAGTGGCCCCAATAGGGTATTTGCAATCTTGGAATTTCTCCGTTACTTACACGGTTGAATTATCCAACATCGGTTGAAATGTTCTTCAGATTATATCATTAATTAATTAATGACTGCTTGAAAAAGCAGGTGATTGAAGAGAAAGGGCTAAAGACTACAAGTCAAGGGGAAGATTAAAATAATACCCGGCGAGCCTGGTTTAATCAGACTTAGGGGATGCTGGCGGGCTCTTATAAATTATTTCCCTTCTTTATTTTAGGGCGGTCTCAACCTGTGGATTTAGGCATTTTTCACGAGGGATTTTGGGCCAAAATCATTTATTATGAGGTTTCCCCTGAGAAAAATCATCTGCTGAGGTTATACTCGTTACGCGATTTTCACAACAAAAACAATCGTGGAATGTCCGTGGATCCTACCAAGTTTAGTAGCGAAAATAGTTCAAATATTTGTCTGTTAACTGTAATTTTTGTTTGATCGTCACCCAACTCTAAGTAGTGTTTATATATATATATATATATATATATATATATATATATATATATATAAAATACAAGTGTTATAAATGTAAAACTGGAGAACAAGATCGTGAAGAGCTGATATTAGATAATTAGAAGAGGGGAGGGGTTAGAGGAGGGAGTCCAAAATTGGAAATATTTATTTATGTCTGGTCGAAAAATCTGCAGAAACAATTTTATGAAATTTCCTCTAAATATTGTTATTATTCATTTTACTCTATCTTGAATATTCATTGAATTATTTGATTTATTTTTTTTTTAGTCATCAGTTACCCCCCCCCCCATCCCATTTTTGAGCTCTCTCAAAAAAATTAATTCAAATGTATATTAATATTTTGTGATTAATAATTCAAATCTATGCATAATGCACAAGAAACGGTAAATATGACAATATGGAGCACAGTGAAGTCTTACATAAAAAAATAATTTTATTATTAACAAATACACAGAAACGACGGGTATTTACACTAAACACTGGGACGGGTAAATGTCAAAATATTGTGCAAAGTAAAGCCTTGCCAAAAAAAATACCATCACCATTCAGCCTCAAATGAATTCCCGAGCGAAGCCGGGTATCTGAGCTAGTATATATATATATATATATATATATATATATATATATATATATATATATATATATATATATCGGCATTTGATGAAATGTTTCAAAAATCGCGTCATGAGTGCAACCTCAATAGCTGATTTCCCTTGAAGGAAATCTGCTAAAATGTTGAAAGGCAATGAGGCCACTAGGACCTTGCGGAGTTGGTATGGCAGACGACGGCACGGAGGACCGCTTTATGCAGCTACTCCGCAACATCGCTCATAGGCTATCGCTAATTTATAATAATATTCTAGAAGTGTTATTTGAAATAATAAAGTTATTTTCTTTTTACTATGATTTAATATTCGTCTTTAATTATAAATTCTAGGAGCGTTATTTAAAATAATAAAGTGATTTTCTTTTTTACTATGTTTTAATAATCATCTTTAATTATAAATTATAGAAGTGTTATTTGAAATAATAAAGTGATGTTCTTTTTACTATGATTTAATAAAGTTTTATGGTTATGTGATATACTTTTTCTGTAAAGCAAGTTCATATTGTTTTCTCGTAGTTATTGTTTGGTCGTAGATATCTGGATGTCATTATTTTTGGCTCCTTAAAGAGTGGCCGACAGGACTGTCTCGACTTTCTGTTGTATATAAATCTTATTGTTCTTTTCTTCCGCATTTTAAAATGTGATTTTTTGAGTTGCCCAAATGCACAACAACATAAGTTAACGGGCATAAAAATAGAAACTTAGTAATAGAGTTTCGATTGGAAGGTATTTCTGAACACATTTTAATAAAAAGATAAGAAATATTAGTTTCTTATTTAATTCTTTATTCATCAGGACCAAACCAGTTAGGCTGGCGCCCACAGTCAATCCTGGAGTCTGTTACTGTTAACTAAGCAGATTCCCCATGAGCAGGTACAGCATACTTGAATACCAAGTATACTATATTCAATATCTGAAACACAGTATATATTCTCTATATATAAATGAGTAGAAATGGCGGCTGGAGAAGTTCGTGACGAAAACAAGGAAGTTCGAATAACTCGATAAGTATTTGAGTTACGAAAAAAACAAACATAGAACAACAATTTTAGATCATCGATTGTTTAACAAGATTGGATCCGAGTCATAATTATTATTATTTATTAACGTCCACTTAATACCTTGATATATTTTAAATTTTCATATAAAGATTTTGCATGTATCATGCATAATATAATGATGCACAATTTTTGATGTATACGCTTTATTCAAAGTGGTTTATGATATAACACCTTGTTATGATATGAGTAGGAGTGGGGGATACCAAAATATTCAAATATCTCTTTTAATGTGCATGATAGAGAAAATATGTGGCACTATATTTATAGGTAATTTAAATTTCAATAAGATTGGTTATGTAGGCTTTTTCGACCCCATTTATAGTTACGGAGATATTTCACATTTTCGTAATCCCCTCTCCCACTTGTCCGATTTCTGCCATTAACGAAACTGATCTTTCTTTTTATATAAAAGGAATTAATTTGGGATGTAACAATCATAAAGAATATGCGATCGCATATTTTTTATTTAAGACAAATATACTTGCATACCTTCCAAAAATGCAGTATAGACTAACTGCAAATGAATGAAGTCCGTTTGGTAGGGGCTGCGTTATCAAAGCCAATTTTCCACCTGCGCCACGTAATACATTTAACTCAAAATGTAAAACTGCAATTTGCTTCATAATACAGCAGCTTATAGTTAATTTGACATGAGTAGGAGGAGTGGGGGTTTACTGAAGGCCGAGAACTAAAAATATTCAAGATACAGAATAAATGTATAGAACAATATTTATAGTAAATTTAATTTGGAACAAGATTGATTCTTTACAATTTTTCAATCCGACGCATTATAACGAAGATATTTCGAATTTTGAAAATCCCCCCTCTAAACCCCCCCCCCTCCCACTGGTCCGATTTCAGCCATTAACGAACTTGATCTTTCTTTTTACATAAAACGATTAAATTTCGAGTTTGGTAACGATCAAACAAACATTGCGACCGCTAGAGCTTTAACAGACACACACACACACACACACACACACACATATATATATAATTTTGAACGGACCTCATTTTCGTCATCTCCTGGGTAGGATCGATGGACATTTGAAGAAATTTTTCGAAAATCGCGTCATGAGTACGACCTCAATAGCTGATTTCCCTTTAGGGAAATCTGCTAAAAATGGAAATATCTCTGCTAGTAATCAAGATACTGAAAAAACGCCCACAAGAACATGTACAGAACATTAAATTTGCATTTAGATTAGGTCCATACAATTTTTTCGATCTGATGCATAATAACGGAGATATTGAGAATTTTCGAAATTCCCCCTTCTGAATAACCCCTCCCACTGATCGGATTTCATCCATTAACGAATTTGATCTTTAGTTTTACATAAAACGTTTAAGTATCAAGTTTTGTAAAGGTCAAATATGAATTGCGACTGCTAGAGCGTTAACAAACATTATATATATATATTTATATTTGTCTGCTACTACATATATAATTTTGAACATAAAATGAGTTTTCGTCATCTCCTGGGTAGGATCGATGGACTTTTGAGGCAATTTTTCTGAAATGGCGTCATGAGTACCACCTCAATAGCTGATTTCCCGTAAGGGAAATTTGCTTAAACTGCTTATTGGGGGTTGGGAAAATTATATTATATACTGATACCATTCCAGAAGAATGTGAGAAATGTTGAAATCTAGAATATTTGTTCTCGACACGTTTATATCTAGGTTATGAGCTATTACCGAATCGGCTAATGGTATAATAGCAACAGCTAGGCTGTATAAATTGGTGGCCTGGAAACCTTGGAGGTTGGTACTTGAGTTGGCTTAATCAATATCACTTGGCACTAGCATCTCTAGGGGCACTCTTTAATGGTTGCTCCAATTCAGTCAGAAATGGAGGATTTCTATACAAACACTTATAGAAATATATAATGAATCAGGTATTATTGAAATCAGGGATTCGAGATAATTCATATTGAGACACACAATTTCACGATTCGCAATTAGCAATCCCAGATAATTAATTCATATACGTGATAATTATATTTAAATAATTTAATCAGCATTGACGCAATTTTTAGAGGGAACGAAAATGATGTTCGTTCAAAATTGTATATATTATATAAATGCTTAGCTGTCTGTTACGGCTTTAGCGTTCACAATATTGGTTTGATTCCTACCAAAATCGACATGCAAGGCTTTCTTGTAAAACTAAAGTTCAAAGTTAACGGCTGAAGTTGAAATGGGCTAGGTGGTGGATCTCCATTACTTCTGAGCGTTAGAAAGTGGATATATAACCAATCTTAATGAAGTTTAATTTTATAGAATTATTAATCAATAAATCATTTCTCTCTGTGAATATTAACTGAGACATTTTCATTTAAAGACTTCAGTAAACCCCCGCTCGCTTTTAGTTACCTCACTTTAACAATAACTAATTAGTCTATTACCCTCGAGACCGCGCCCTTTAATGTTTCCGCCCCTCTATATAAGCATGTGCAGATCGGCCGACAGTTCAGTTTTATTCTTAGCTGCCTTGATGGTCACATATGTGCTACAATGGGACTTAGTGCAGTGCGGTAAAGTGTTTTTATAAGAAGAACAGTGTTGTGCCGTGACTCTGTAAGTAACATTATAGTGCCGTGTTTAAGACAGTGCAGTGCCGTCTTTTTGTGAAGTTCAGTGATCGTGAGTGAATTATTGGACTGTGTAATCTGAAGAACAGTGACGCTATCAGTGCATACTGTGAGTAGTAACTAGGAATAATTAACTAAGTGTATTGTGCATTGTTAAATGAATTGTGCGGTGATAAAGACTGTGAAACTTGTGTGTGTTTAATTTTGCAATCCAAAAGAACGTTTATTACTGGTTTTGTAACAAAACGTAGCAATATATAACAATGAACGAATATATCATGAATATTTAATTTTAAGCTTGGGATATAGCTTAAATACTAAATTTGTTGTTTTCATCAGATCTTAACTAGTTGGATACCTAAAAAAAATGCGTTGTGATGTTATCAATTAAAATTTTGTTTCGATCGGATTCTTACAAATATATAATAATGTATGATTCACGGATAACACACGGACACCTAGGACTGAACCACCTTTATGTGCACTATGCAATACACAACTATCAAATACTCACTGACTGCAGAAAAAACCGACAAGATCTTACCCACCAACCTTATAGAACTATTGCACGACAACAGCCGAGGAAAATCATGAAACACTTCCAAAAGACAATTTTACAATCAGATTTACTTTACACCACTAAATTATTACTTAATTATCTTCAAACCTTAATAATTGGATTTCTCCTCATAATTACGAGTATATCCACTGGAGGAAATTTACCCGTGATTTTACCTAAAATATTATACTTTTATAATAATAAAAAGTCTGAATCGCTTGAATTGCGACACATATAGAATAAAAATAGTCCGTCACGCGGGGGCTGCGTAAACTAAGCAGATTTCCCACATACAATAGAGAAATCACCATACTAGTGCCAAACAGTTTCGGAAACAGCCGAACTAGCTTTCGGCGGTAACGTATAGAAGCGACCGTCCGTTACACTTAATAAAAATGCAAAAATCTCGGTTAATATTCAAGATTGAGAATAAACGTATATAACAATATTTACAGTAAATTTAATTTGCAAGAAGATTGCTTCAATACAATTTTTCCATCTGGCGTATATTAACGGAGATATTTTGAATTTTCAAAATTTCCCCCTCTAAACCCCCCTCTCACTGGTCCAATTTTGCCGTTAACGAATTTGATCTTTCTTTTTACATAAAACGATTAAATACCGAATTTTGTGACGATTAACCAAAATTTGCGACCGCTGGAGCGGTAATAGACAAATTTAAAATATATATACAGTTTTGAACGGACCTCATTTTCGTCATCTCCTAGGTAGGATCCATGGATATTTGAGGAAAAATTTCGAATATCGCGTCATGAGTACGACCTCAATAGCTGATTTCCCCTAAGGGAAATCTGCTAAAAAATAGAAATATATGGTGGTCACTTGTGCGACTTAACAGTTTGTGGAAAATTTAATTGCGCGATTCTCAGTTTACGCAGTCCATCCGTAGCTGACTGTTGTTGTTTCCACCGTTGGGCTAGATACACATGAGTCACTAGAAAGAGGTAATTTGTATCGAGGCATGGATAAAATGTCTACCTATAGTTCGCTATGATAGTGAAATACCAATTGTAATGGTTGAAATCGGAACAAGAATATTGTTGAAGGGGTTCAGTGAGAGTGGGAATTCAAAAACAAAATATTTCCGTTATTATGAGTCGCATGTAGAGAGGAATTATAAAAAATTAAATTTGTAACTAGGTTGGCAACATAAGATTATTAGATCTGACTCATTATTAGGGGATGATTCCCATTTACAATATCCCCCTCCCTCCTATCTGGATTCAGGCATTAACGAACTTAGTTTAGTTAGTTAATTGTTTTAAACGAAACAGTTAACTATCGAGTTTAGTAACGATGAAACATAAGTTGCTACCGTTAGAGTGGTACAACCGATTGTATATATATATATATATATATATATATATATATATATATATATATATATATATAACATTTATAAGGACCTCATTTTTGTCATTCTACGATAATCGATGGACATTTGGGGACATTTTTCGAAAATCGCGTCATGAGTGCAACCTCAATAGCTGATTACCCTTAAGGGAAATCTGCTCAAAGGAAGAATATATACTTTGACGAAGTATAAAATTATATTATGTTCAGTATTAAATATTGCATTATTTGATGTATTATTTTATTTATTACTATGAAAATAAATAATTGAAGTAAGAAAAAAAAAAACATTCTAATTCATTTTCCCAAAAACAACCTTCGCTCTCTCAAAAATTGTGCCTAATAGAAATTCTTATTCTTAGACTTCAGATTCGACCTTAGCAAACATGAAAATATAAAAATTACAAAGATAGGGGAAATCCGCTAAAAACAAGATCATCTAGTCTATCCTCCCCGCACAAGGCTCACATTTTCTTTTATACGATCACAGATTTACACCATGTTCCATCCAGCTTGTATCCTACAGTTAACTTAGGCCTACTTGATTTCCATGTATTGGGACTGTTGTTGCAGTTTCTATGAGGGTCATGTGCAGGACTTATTATTTGTTTAGGAATGGAAAACGGGGTTTGCTGCTCCAGTTCACTGTTTGTCTTGGGCGAGTGCCAGCCAATCTTAATGGAGGTTACTTATATACAAAAATTATATAGCATTTCCTGTGGACTTGCATATCAAATGCCTTATATCTCAATATTCTCATCTCTCTTGCTGATTCGTGAATTTAAGACATTAAATTTCGGGAATCTGTACACCGAGGATATCAATTGGAAAGCCAAATAACAAATAGTTGATTACATTATTTCTCATGTAAGTTAAATTTCAAGAAACTCATTTTTGAAGTCCTGGGAGTTATGGCTTCTAGTTTCTCAGGAAAGAAAAAAAAAAAGTCCGTCACGCAGGGGCTGAGTAAACTAAGCAGATTTCCCATGTGAAGTTTTACAATAGAGAAATCTGTATACTGGTAACACACCACCGTGATTAAATACAAATGGTAACGAGAAATCTTTCAGTTAATTAAAATAAATTTCCAACTGAAACGGCTTCTGAATTGTAAGAATAATTTATATTTTATTAACTCAAATTTTAGTATTCCAAGAACTAAAGAAGGGGGGGGGGCGGATGAACAGAACGTATGTGCATAAATCTCACAAAGTAAGGAAGGTAAGGTAAGGTTAGAAGTAGCCTCCCACCTGAGCCGAGCAATTACGGAAATGGCCGACCTAATCTGAACTATACCCGTCCACAGACTTAATAAACATGCAAATATCTCGGTTAATATTCAAGATAGAGAATAAATGTATATAACAATATTTATAGTACATTTGATTTGCAATAAGATTGGTTCTATACAATTTTTCGATCCGATGCATAATTACGGAGATATTTTGAATTGTCGAAACACCCCCCTCCCTCTTGTTCGATTTTAGCCATTAACGAACTTGATCTGTCTTTTTACATAAATCAGTCACATATCGAGTTTCGTAACGATCAAACAAAAATTGCGACCGCTAGAGCGTTAACAGACAAATAAATTATATATATATATATATATATATATATATATAATTTTGACGGATATATATATAATTTTAACGGACCTCATTTTCGTCATCTCCAGGGTAGGATCGATGGACATTTGAAGAAATTTTTCAAAAATCGCGTCATGAGCTGCCTGCTATTGAGGTCGTACTCACCTTCACATGCTACTTCATCTAGCTGACTTGTACACAGCTCTTCTGAACAATCTGGAGTGGGAAAATGGTAAAATATGTAATTAACCACATCGTTTTTAAATGTCAGAAGAATGGGAATATGTGAGCTACGCTCGGTCAGTAGTTCGTTCAACTCATCTGGAATGTTTAAGTAAGTTCGTAATCTGCATCCTGTTAGTAGGTGTTTATCCAGTGTTGCTACGAGTACTGGTTGGTTCCACTTTTTAGCACATTTCCGTTAAGGGAAATCAGCTATTGTGGTCGTACTCAAGACGCGATTTTCGAAATTTTTCTTCAAAAGTCCATCGATCCTACCTAGGAGATTGCGAAAATGAGGTCCATTCAAAACTATGTATATATTCTTTTTGTTCATTAAGTAAAAATGTGTCAGTTATGTATGTCCAATACTTACTTTGTGAGGACAACTTTGGCTTTTCTTGAACCTACGTAATATCTCTTTGACCATACTGTAACAGCCCGTTTTATTTCCAGTAGTTTGTTGTCGGTACGAAACCAAAACATTATAATTTATACTACAATACAAATCATTTATGATTTTCAAAATCATTAGAAATAATCATTTGACTAGTTACGTACGTTTATTATTTTTAGAGGAACACTTAAAAAACAACGACGATAAATTAGTGTTCTAATGTTACGTCAAGCAGTAATGAATATTTCCCATGTTTCCTGAAACCGTGAAGCTCCCTAATACAGATATGGCGTGACCTGGGATCGTAATGCTGGGTTATTAGAACGATTCTAAAATTTCTTTTACTTTCTGACCTAAAGTAGGCTCACATACTCCACAATTTCTGTATATCCTGATTTTGCATCTATAAGCGAGGGGGTATTTATTGGTTTTGGACTTGTAGGAAACCAAGAATGAAAAACACCGAGGTAATTTTTTTGACTGAGTGGATATAATTTGTTTTCTCAGAGGGCGATATTGAGGTTGTCCTCATGACGCAATTTTCGAAACATTTCCTCAAATGCCCATCGATCCTACCTAGTAAATGACGATAATGATGCCCTTTCCAAATTATATTTTTTTTAATTTGTCTTATCATTGCCAGTGGTAATTCGCTTCAAAAAATATTGATCAGAAATATTGATTCATTGTGTGAGGTGATTTTTTAAAATGCGAACCCAAATATCGAAAATTATATGAGAAGTCTAAGACGTCTTATATGATTTTCAATTATTGTGTACGATACATTTACGTTTCTAGCAATTTCTCGCACAGTTAAATGACGTTTCGATTTAATTATGGCTTTCGTTTTGTCATCATTCATTGAGAAAGCTCCAGAACGATTTTTTTTAAATCAATTCGACATGTGAATTCTGTTAAACAATCAACACCGTAAGTTTCACATATCTCTTTGTGAAACCACTACCTTCTTGCCTTTATGTAAATTAAAAAGTAAAATGTGTCGAAAATGCTTACTATACTTAAGGGATTCTGCATAGATAGTTACAGCATCTTCTTGTCAGCTAAATTTTTAAATATTTAATTGGTTCCAAAATTTTAAAATCAAATATCAAAAAAAAGATCAAAAGCAACCAAATTTTCAAATAGCTGGTAAAAATGCTTTACTATTTTTTTTCCTTGAAATTTTGGAGATCATCTAGAGTATTGATTCAAAGCTTTAACCGAGTTTTTGAGGCTGCTTTGCAAGTGATGGGGGTAATCCAGTGTGGTTTTTTAGTTGTGACGTTTTAGTTGCTATCGAATATTATTGGCCTTATCTATTGTCAATAATTTTGTTATCCTTCTTTTTATTTACATTGTAATAACTAAATTCGTACTAAAACCATGTCAGAGACTGATCAAACTATTGATGCTCTACAATTGTTGCTGAGAACATTTTCTCGTAAATGAGACATTAAGCGAGTTGTTTGTGCCATCTTCTTTTCAGCCCCACCCACTTGCTCTCATCAGATTTTTACATAGAAATAGAAAATATATGGTGAGATGAGATCAGTAGTGTGTCAACCCAGCTCGTGGGAAATCCGTTTAGTTCTTGTTTGACGGACTTCTAGCTAGTTGTACTCGTGATGGGGCTTTCTAAAAATGTCTTCAAGGCCCCATCGATCCTACCTAGGAGATGTCAAAAATGTTGTGATCAAGTTCGTTATAGGCTAAAATCGGTCAAGAGGGAGGGGGAGGGGGCGGTTTAAAGATCCTTTAAATTTAGGAATATTAGGTTATTATGCGTCGGGTCGAAAATCTCGTTAAGAAACAATCTTTTTGAAAATGTGATATTCTATAAATGTTTTTATGTACATATTTGCATTATCTTGATTATTAACCGAGATATATACATTTTTTAGTTTTCGGCCTTTATTAAATCCCCACTTATACTCATGTCTAATTTTCAACAAGCTTTTATATTGTTAAGCGCATTATTTAAATCCTGATTACCAAATGTAATCTCATTGAACATTAACGTTTAGAAATAAGGGCAAAAACGTGACGTACATGGGAAATATGCTTAGTTGACGCAGCTCCTTCCTGGCGGACATTTTGTACGAGGTGCGAGGTTACCCGTGTCAGTTACGGCGTTGTCCATAATGATAGTTTAGTAATCATCGAAATTCGCGTTCGACTGCCGCCTGGGCAATAGGAATTATTTAGTGACGAACTCACTAAGTTAAATTCGTAGTCCTTGCTAGAAAAGAGAGGTAATCTCACATTTCGTCCCAATTAGCCATACTTGCATAGATTAGACGTTAATAAATAAAACTTGAAATTTCTTTCGTATCAAATTTATTTTGATATGAAAGAAAAATAGTTTGCGTCGTCCAAGGGTGTTTGATGAGGAGAGATTCTTAAAAACACATTTTCCTGTGTTGTAGGTTCTTAAAACATTATTTTATAAGTTTTTCATTTGTATTTCTTATTTTATCAACATGGATAAATAAATCCTGGAGTGCCATGTAGACGTTATTCACACCTATTATTGTAACTCTTTCACTAGTAAAATAATAATGAGGCTTTTTATATTTGCTGACCATTACCTAAGTTCACAAGATGCCAATTTCTAGTATACTTTTCTCATGTGATAATCTCAGTGCGCAATCCTTTGAGAGATAATTCAGATTGATTTTTGGCCTATATAATACAGATAATTCTAATTCCATTTGCTCACTCCACTTCTCCTAGAGACCTGCCATTTGTTAAAAATTATATTATTTATTTAATTCCACTTTTGGGTATGTCTAATTGGGACGGGTTATCTACAGGTTGCCACTCATTTACAGCCAGGGTGGGACTAAGGATTTTATTTACTGAGGATATCACTTAATAAATTCTTATTGTCCAGGCGTGAATCGATCTCGCCATTCAATGTTAACCATATGAGATTAAAGCCAGCGCTTTAACTACCCTAACCTGAGCCCCATAAAATTTTGTCTCATTTTAGGCAACTCACAAATGTGCCGCTGTTTACACAGCTCTATAACCACTGTTATGATTCTTAAAAATTTTGTGTGAAACGGCTTTTATTTACTCGGGATTTTGGCTGGCTGGTCTCGCCGGAGATGTCGGCTGAATAGGCAGGAACCACTCTAGAGCACTGAAGATGAAGTGGTTCGCCCCGAAAGTACTCAGCTGTTAATAAAAGAAGTATTAAAAGTGGATGTGTTTTAACCTTGTTATCCTTCCGTTGAATTTTATTTACGTTTTATATATAATATGAAAAATCGTGTTTTCAGCAATTGTTCTCTTGTCGCTTGTGGGATTTTTTAATTTTTATTGGTTCGCTTAATTCAAACAGAATCATATTTTTGATTGCCTCCTTAATGTTTGACTTTAATGATGTATCTATCCTATGTGTTAGTAGGTTCAGTAGTCCGAGTAAATATTGCTTTACAACAAGCAAATACGAATTCTGAAAGAGACATTAGACACTGATTTTTGAATTCAGCTAAGTTTTCGCTGATCTTCAGAAAATGCACAAAAATTTCTTCAAATCTTTGCTAATCATAGTAAATGAGTGCCAAAGACAAAGTCAGTCCAATTTTAAAAGTTTATATTGTATCAGTTCGCTTTTATGACCCTAAATAGTCTTCTTGTAACGAGACTTCATATTTAATACTTTTTTATCGGTGAAAGAAAGATCTAGTTTGCTTTAGGCCCAATTCCGCTCAATACAAGGGGTAACAAAAATCATATCACATCAGGTCATTTGGGAAAAAATTGTTTTTAATTTTGTTCCTAATTGAATTTGCTACAACTTTTGTTGCTTACGGCTTACGGTTAACGAGATACGGGAATTTTAGCGTTTTTAGTGGGCTTTCTTTAAACAAAACATTTCAGTTGTGCTCCCGGCTCGATTTCCAAAATATGTCTAAAATGTCCACCAGTCCTACCTGGTAGATGACAAAGATGAGGGGTATATATATATATATATATATATATATATATATATATAGCGTCTGTGTATGTACAATACTTTTCTATATGTATATTTAAACGCTCCATGTAAAACTAAAGATGAAGTTCACTAATGGTTAAAATTGGGCCAGAGGTGTTTAGAGTTTTGGAAAATTCTAAATATTTTCGTTACTGAGGCCGATGAAAAATTTACATAACCAATCTGATTGCAAATTTATGATTTTTTAAATGCTTTTCTGTTAATTTTCTCTCATAAATTTTAAGTGAGATATTTGCATATTTCCTGAATGGTTTTTAAATCAAATTCAGAAAATATTAAAAGTAACCCTTGATTAAAGTAATTCCACAGTTTCTTTTTGCGATTTGACAGTTTATTCCGTAATAAACCCTAATAAAATCAATTAAGCAGAGCGGTTTCACTTTGTAGGAGTATCCTATATTTTAATTGTTAGTTGACAGTATTCTCGCCTTGAGAATTCTTCTTGAGGCCGGTAGGTGAACCTGTAGCTCAAAGCTAGAATACTGGAATATATATATCTATAATATTCTATGTGAACCTCGGCAACTAAGGCCACATTTTTTTCACAAGTATAAAATAATAAAATATTTCTTATCGATGTATTCCGTACTAGAAATCATGTTACAATTGATTTACGTAGTGCCAGAGCGCTTAGTAGGATGGAAGTGTTATTATTCCTCGTTACTGGAAATGTAGAAAGACGGTGAAAAGAGAATAAATAGAGAGTTGCCTTGAGATGGATATATATATGTATAAAGGTTGCTGGGAATTGTACTCATAATTGTACTTTGTCTCTAAGAAATTAACCATTTTAAGCTTTTTGTCAAGTTCAAAGACTCCTTTTGAAACCATACGAACAGAAAAGATAACTTACTTAAATGCAGGGGTTGTTCTAAAAGGAACAGTAAATATTAGTAATCTATAGTTTTTTTAATGGTAACAGCACGACTGCGACGTCACTGAATAAAGTGGTCTTGGAGTTAAACCAAAGTTAATCGCGAAAGTTATTTAATACGATTAATAGAAAAACTCGAATAGGATAACAATATTTAGGGGGAAAATCTGGATATTGTCATTTGTAAAATTAACCATAAAGACTTGTAGTAGCTTAGCCGGGCACACTAACAGCTGTAACCTTTCCCACCTGGTCTCCAGTCACTTGTGTTGCCATAAACAAATTAAACTAAAAGTCCGTCACTCAGGGGCTGCGTAAACGAAGTAGATTTCCCTCGTGAAGTTTATAAATACGTAAATAAACATACTGGTAACACAACACCGTGAATAAATGCAAACGGAAATAAGAAATGTTTCATCCAATTTCAATAACCTGCCGACAGGAAGCGTTAGGTTAGAAATGTAAACAAACGCGTCCCGCCTCACACCGGAAAGAAAAACAATTACTGAAATATATCAGAATATAACACATTAATTTTATTGAGAACTATTTACTATATCTACTAGTGTAATTAATAATGAGTCAGAATAATTGTTATCTCAATCAATAAAATTTTAGTAGTCCAAACTTTAAGATGGGGGGGGGGGGAGTCACCAGTGCATATTTGCATGTATCTCGTATAATAAAGGTCTCTTGAATACAATTTTTGGTATTTAAACTTCCAATAATGTGATTTATTATGTATCAGAGTATTGTTTACGTAACATGAGTAGAAGTGGCGGTTTGGTGAAAACTGAAAAATGCAAATATCTCGGTTAATATTCAAGATAGAGAATAAATGTATATAACAATATTTATAGTAAATTTAATTTGTAATAAGATTAATTCTGTATAATTTTTAGATCCGACGTATAGTAACGGAGATATTTTGAATTTTCGAAAATCCTCCCCTCTAAACCCCCCCTCCCACTGGTCCGATTTCAGCCGTTAACGAACTTGATCTTTCTTTTTACATAAAACGCTTAAATATGAAGTTTGGTAAGGATTAAACAAAAATTGCGACCGCTAGAGCGGTAACAGACAAATATATATATATATATATATATATATATATATATATATATATATATATATATATATAAAGTTTTGAACAGACCTCATTTTCGTCTTCTACTAGGTAGGATCGATGGACATTTGAAGAAAAATGTCGAAAATTCCGTCAGGAGTACAACCTCAATAGCGGATTTCCCTCAACGGAAATCTGCTAAAATGTTATTATTTATTAACGTCCACTTTTTGCTACTAAGACTAACTGGGACGGGTTATCTATAGGTTACTAACCTTTTAGCAGATTTCCCTTGAGGGAAAAATGTATAGAACTAATCTTATTGCAAATTAAATTAACTATAAATATTGTTCTATACATTTATTCTGTATCTTTAATATTAACCGACATATTTGCATTTTTATTAAATGTGGACGGTTAACGGACGAGTGTTTCCCGCCAAAAGCTAGTTCGGCCGATTCCGTAACCGTTCGGCTCTCGTATAGAGATTTCTCTATTGTATAACTTCACATAGGAAATCTGCTTAGTTTACGCAGCCCCTGCGTGACGGACCTTTTCTATCTAGAGTAGGAGGATTGTATTTAATGAATTCCGTCACTAAATAAATTCGTATTATCCAGGTGGGAATTGAGCTCGCCTGGGTAATAGGAATTTATTTATATAATGGCTCTAATTTTAAAGTAAGTACACTGCGAGCAACCTCACAATTACCTTTTTTTGTAGTCAGTCCGTTCAAAACTGTATATATATATATATATATATATATATATATATATATTTTACATATATATATTACAGTTTTTACTACATAAAACGACTAAATATCGAGTTTGGTTACGATCAAACAAAAATTGCGAACGCTAGAGAGGTAACACACACACACACACACACACACACACACACATATATATATATATATATATAAATATATATATATATATATATATAGATATATGTGTGTGTGTGCGTGTCTGTTACCGGTCTAGCGTTCGAAATTTTTGTTGTTGATCGTAACGAAACTCGATATTTAATCGTTTTATGTAGTAAAAAGAAGGATCAAGTTCGTTACGGCTGAAATCGGGCCAGGAGGAGGGTGGGTTTAGAGGGGAGGAATTTTTAAAATTCGAGATTATCTCCGTTACTATAAGTCGGATCGAAAAAGTGTATTAAATAAATCTTATTCCAAATTAGATGTACTTTAAATATTGTTATGGTCATTTATTCTCTATCTTCAATATTACCCGAGATATCTGCATTTTTCAGCTTACAGCCTTTAGTAAACCCCCACTTCTACTAGTGTTACATAAACATTACTTAGTTATGTAATAAAGAGCATTATTCGAACCTTAAATAGCAAATATTGGTTTCAAGAGACCTTTATTATACGAGATACATGCAAATATGCCCTTCTTTTGTTTTTGGATTACTATAATTTGACTGATTGAGATAAAACTGATTCATGTGATGATTTATTTACAAATTAAAGCACTAGTTGTAGTCAATTTTTATTCAATAAAATTAATATGTTATATTCAGATATATTTCATTAATTGTTTGCCTTTCCGGTCTGTCTATGCAGCGCTAAGAGGCTGGCTGGGCTGTTGTTTACAATTCAGCCGCTTTCCATTGTAGATTATTACCTTGTAAATTTACTCAGCTTTCACGATAGTGTTACCTCTATCTATATTTATCTATTGTAAACCTTTGCGTGGGCAATCTGCTTAATTTACGCAGCTCCTGCGTGACGGACTTTTATTATTTATTCAAAAACTTTTATTTATTATTTTGTGTTCTCCGTCTTTTTATTTTCGAACTGCGTAATTTTTTATTTTTATATAAATTATAGTGGACTTATTATTTTTCAAGTTTTATTATTTTACATTATAAAATCCCGCCCATTAAAGATAAAATGAATTTTGGAAGAACTATCTTGCATTTTCAAAACACCATTGTTAAGAAAAACTATATATGGACTATTAGTTACAAGATACACGGGTATCTATTATTGTGGTAGTCTTTTTATTAATTAGCCAAACAAAACTCTTGAAATGAAAATTTTGCTGTAACCTTAGGTCTCATGATAGATAAACTTTGTGACAGGAGTTGTATGCTCATGGAATAACCTTTGAAAGAAAATCTATGGAGGAATTGTTTATAAAAACAAATTAGCCTATTAGAAATGTTTTGTAACGAATGTTGCTCAGACTTTGCCCAAGTGTTTTGCTTGTTATTCTTCAAATACTGCGTAGGAAAACGGTATTGGGACCCGAGTGTTATCAGATACCACAAGTTATAAATAGTTGAGGGAGAGGAGCGTCTGCGGGCCCAGAAAGAATTAGAGCATGAAGAGTGACAGAGAGTCTTGGCAAAGGTCAGTCCTAGCATATGGAGAACGTGCTGGAATCAGCTGTTTAGGGCTTCCACTCTTGGAGGTCCCAGCTGATCTATTTGTTTTTTAGCTTTCCCATTTCTCCCATACTGTTCTAGGTTGGGCCATGGGGGGGTTCCCATGCTCTATTTTTGGAAGTGGTGGAGGCCGAGTGAACTCTTCTTCGAGATCTGTGCCAGGTTCGGCAGGCAGTTTATAGCTATTTACTAGGGGATACAGCCCATCTGCTACAATTTTGAAGTGCTGTGTCCTGCTTGCAACGTGGATAATCTAAATCTAGAGAATTTGTATGTATGTCCTAACTATCTTATGGAGGAGTTTATTCCTTTAAATTATCTTTTCAGGGCTACAGTCCAATGTCTACAATCTTAGACCATTCTGTTCTATCTCCAGGGACTATCATCCATCATATTTCGGCTGAAATTATTTTTCTAAAGTATCTTCTCCAACAATTTCTTCTTTATTCTAGGGCCTACAGTCCTTCTGCTGCAATCTAGAACCATTCATTCTTGGAGATTTGCAGCTAGAATCCAATTCTATTTTTTTTTTCCAAACTATCTTCTGGATTAATTTCTTCTTTCAAACTATCTTCTATGGACTACATTCCTTTTGCTGCTATCTTGTAGTTTCTGGCCGGTGTGCGGCGAGAATCGCCCAATTCACAGCCTCCTCCGCTAATCCAACCAACCTTTCGACAACGATAAAAACGATTCGTTTTCTATTCATTCTCCTATGTCTACTCATTCTTCGATGAGAACGTTTATTATTCTTTGATAAATATTTTAATTTTAATTAAAATATAAATTTAATTTAATTTTATAATTATTGGCTGTTAATATCATATATAACTTTTGGTCTACTAACCTAAGCGGTTAAAAAGACAAAAGTGTATTTTATGGAATTGGAAGAAAAACTCGATTATTTCTACAGTCCGAGACTATTAACACTGTACAAAAGGAAGAGTTTTATCGTTAATCATTTATAATACAAGTTAAAATAGATTAAGCTAATAAAGAAAATTCAGTATTACATTAACTATATTTGCTTCATGGTATAAGATTGGTAAACGTGTTTTCTATTTTATAAGATAAAGAAAATATGACATTGTCCTATCGGTCAAGATGAGATATTTTATAAGGATCCCATAAACAAATTTATATATATACACCAATTTTATACAAAAAAGAAATAATAGCCTATATAAGTAACTCTGAATTTCTCATTGGCTTAATGAGTTTTGTCTTTTTTATAATTGACTAATGTGGTTAAAAAGTTATATCAAATTTCTTCTTCTTCAAATTAAATTTATTATTATTGTTGTTTTGTACATTGTAGGCCTTGATGGTGCATGAAAGTGAAAATTTTGTCTATTAAATAAAATATTTACCTTATTGGGAGATTAGCTGACTCGAATTTATCCTTCTTGTTAATTGAAATCATTATTTTTAAATAAACAGCCTTTTTATTGGTCAAAATTAAAACTGAACGACTTTATTTTGTAAAATTGATTTTTGAGCTCTGAGTTGGATTGTGTTGCATCTTGGTGAACCCGGATAAATAATTGAGAAAGAAGCTGGTCCCTGTGGTTTGCAAGAAAGATTTAGTTGTCTCCGCCTTGGATTATTTATTGCTTGTGTTGTTTCTAGCAGGAATGAATCATTCAAGTATCTTTGAGCCCAGAGGTTTCGCCCAGGATATGCTAGAAACTTGTTAGGTTATAATAGGAAAAGTGAAAAATTTCGTGGGTGCCACTAACTTTACTTTTGTGACTGTTCCATAATTAGAAACGTCCGTCAAGCAGGGGCTGCGTTAACTAAGCAGATTTTCCACGTGCGTCAGTGTTTGCATTTATCTCAAAATGTATACGTTCAAAGAAAACAACATTTGGTATTTAGGCTTCAAAAAAAAGTGGTTCATTATATAATAGCTTATTGGTAATATGACTCGATTAGGAGTAGTGGTTTACTGATGCCAGAAAACTAAAAAAATACAAATATCTCGGTTAATAATCAAGATAGTGAAAAAGCGTATATAACAACATTTATAGAACATTAGATTTGCAATAAGATTGTTTCTATAAATGTTTTCGATCCGACGTGACGAAAACGGAGATAATTGGAATTTTCTAAATTCTTCTCGTCTAGGGGGGGGGGCTCACTGGTCCCATTTTAGCTGTAACGAACGTGATCTCCGTTTTTACTAAAACGTTTAGATATCATTATGGTAATGATCAGACAAAAATTTCGACCGCTTGAGTGTTAACGGATACATATGTATATGTATTGTTCCATCTTCAATGAAACAGACGAAAGAAACCATACGTTCTCTACCTTTCAAGAAAAGTAGACTGACTTTTCTCTCTTATTTTCTTCTACAGCATTTTGTTCTATGCTAACAGCTGGTATATGCTCTTGATAGTTTCCAGGACTGACACATAGATGGCAGCACCATGCGGGGGCCTCTTGAAAGGTAGAGAACGTATGGTTTCTTTCGTCTGTTTCATTGAAGATGTAACATATATATATAAAAAAAACTTTGGACAGATCTCATTTTCGTCATCTCCTGTGTAGGATCGATACCATTTGAAATAATATTTCGAAAATCCCATCACAAGTACAACCTCAATTGCTGATTTCCGCTAAAATGCACATAGGAAATAAAAATATAGAAAAATGTATATATCATTAAGCAAAATTAAATTAGATTGGATCTATACAATTTATTAATCTCAGAGATATTCGAAATTTCATTACGTCCACTCTACAGGGCCATATAATTAATTATTACAAATTAGTTCTTGAATACTGAAATACATATAATGTAAGTATATAATGCAAAATTTATTATATAATAAAGAGAAGTGCGGGCTCGGGTTGGCCGTGTGAGTTAGGGCGTTGGTCCTAATCTCGCATGGCAGACCTAGAGTGGCGGGTTCGAATCCCGCCCTGGGCAGTAGACATTTATTTAATGACGGACTCATTAAATAAACTCCTTGTGCCACCCCGGCTAGAAAAGGATGGTAACCTGAAGATAACCCGTCCCGATTATCCTAGAAGCATAAAGTGGACGTGAAATAAATAGAAAAAAAAGAAAAAAAGAAATGCATGCAGTGTATAAAGTACATATAATGTAAGTATGTTATGCAAAAAGATATTATATAATAAAGAGAAATGCATGCAGTGTATAATGTACATATAATGTAAGTATATAAAGCAAAAATATATTATATAATAAAGAGAAATGCATGCAGTGTATAATGTACATATAATGTAAGTATATAAAGCAAAAATATATTATATAATAAAGAGAAAATAGTAAAAACAAAGCTGATTTCCCGCGTACTGGTATGTTGTTACACTGTTGACCTGTTCTCCCAATATGTTTTTATTTCTGATTTAAAATATATATTAATTCTCCGTAATGCGATGAAGATGAACAACCATGTAAAAAATGGGAAAGAGAATTCGTTAGAAGACATTGAATTTTGCATGTGAGCTTTTGGCAAGTGGGAAGGAATGAAAATGATGTTGGTTGGTTTGAAAACACCCTCACTGGTGAAACAATCGGGCTGACAAAGATACCTCAGAGTTTGCTCTAACATACATATTCAAGAATGAATATACATTTGGGGAATATGGGTAAGCATTTGCTCTTGTAGGGAAACATCCCATTTAGGTTCGCTCTACCGTGAAAATAGATTCAGAACAACTGTTCAATGCTCCAAATCTTATCCGCTGCTTCAAAGTTTGCTCACTCGTTTTCTATCTACATTCCGAAAATACGCTATTTCCGGAGGTAATTCGCTTCAAGGAAATAAGCTATTGAGTACTTACAACCTGATTTTCTATACATTTCCTTTAATATCCTAGAAGATGACAAATAAATCGTCTATTCAAAATTTTATATTACGATCAGACTCATTATAAGATTTTTTTTGAATTTTGGAATCCCCCTCTGTAAACCCCCACAATTTCAGTTCCGATATCTACCAATAACAAATATGATCTTAAGTGTTGACTGAAACTGTTAAATATTGATTATGGTATTCATCGAATAAATATTTGCAAGTAAAGAACGTAGAATATTTTATGACTTCATCTCATAAAGTATTTGCATTTATTTTACAATGTAAATGTTTATTGAAAAAAATAATTTGTATTTATCCTTGAAATGAATTGATTAATGATATTACAGCTTATTGTTAATATAACATAAGTAGGAGAGGGAGTTTAGAGATGGCCGAAAACGGAAATATGGAAATATCCCTGATAATATTCATTTCATAGGGAATTTTTGGTCCAACGTACAATAATTTTTAATTCTGAAATTAACCCTTTTCTAATCCCCCCCCCACTTGCGATTTCAGCAATTGAGGAAATTATTATGGTTTGTGCTAGTAACCTCTCGCTGTTGACCCCATGCAACCAGTATTAACTTCTGCAGGATTGGAATGCTTATCTGGCAAGTTGGTTTGGTGAATCTGGGGAGATGGTAACCTAACGCTGTTGACCCCATCCAACCAGTATTAACGTCTGCAGGATTGGAATGCTTGTCTGACGCGTTGGTTTGGTGTATCTGGGGAGATAGTAACCTCTCGCTGTTGACCTCATGCAACCAGTATTAACTTCTGCAGGATTGGAATGCTTATCTGGCGCGTTGGTTTGGTGAATCTGGGGAGATGGTAACCTAACGCTGTTGACCCCATGCAACCAGTATTAACGTCTGCAGGATTGGAATGCTTATCTGGCGCGTTGGTTTGGTGTATCTGGGGAGATGGTAACCTCTCGCTGCTGACCCCATGCAACCAGTATTAACTTCTGCAGGATTGGAATGCTTATCTGGCGCGTTGGTTTGGTGTATCTGGGAAGATGGTAACCTCTCGCTGCTGACCCCATGCAACCAGCATTAACTTCTGCAGGATTGGAATTCTTATCTGGCGCGTTGGTTTGGTGTACCTGGGGACATGGAAAACTGTGCTTTTGGCACGTCTGTATTCTGTATTCACACCTAAAGGATTGGAATGCTTATCGGGGGAGAAAGTAACCTCTCACTATTGACCCCTTGCAACCAGCATTAACTACTGCAGGATTGGAATGCTTGTCTGGCGCGTTGGTTTGGTGTATCTGGGGACATGACACACCTAAAGGATTGGAATGCTTATCTGGCGCGTTGGTTTGGTGTACCTTTGGAGATAGTAACCTCTCGCTGTTGACCCCATGCAATCAGCATTAACTTCTGCAGGATTGGAATGCTTATCTGGCGCGTTGGTTTGGATAATCTGGGCAGATAGTAACCTCTCGCTGTAGACCCCATACAACCAGCATTAACGTCTGCAGGATTGGAATGCTTATCTGGCGCGTTGGTTTGGTGTATCTGGGGAGATAGTAACCTCTCGCTGTTGACCCCATGCAACCAGCATTAACTTCTGCAGGATTGGAATGCTTATCTGGCGCGTTGGTTTGGTGTATCTGGGGAGATAGTAACCTCTCGCTGTTGACCCCATACAACCAGCATTAACGTCTGCAGGATTGGAATGCTTATCTGGCGCGTTGGTTTGGTGTATCTGGGGAGATGGTAACCTCTCACTGTTGACCGTATTCAACTAGCATTAACTTTTGCAAGATTGGAATGCTTATGTGGCGTGTTGTTTGGTGTATCTGGGGAGATAGTAACCTAACGCTGTTGACCCCATCCAACTAACATTAACTTCTGCAGGATTAGACTGCTCAACTGGTTGCGCAGGGACATGGCAGTCTCTTGCTGTTGACACCCCTGCTACTAGTGAAGATGGTAGATGGGTTGGAGGCAAAGCCAAAAACGTTTGAGTTGTAAGGTGACATCGTCTCTGCTCCATAGAATGGCAGATTGTGGGGGTTAGGTCATGCCGAGATGATGCACATCACCAGTTTTGGGAGGCAAATGTAGAAAGGCTCTGCAGAAGGAAAGACCCTAAGGTGATTGGATGATCTGAATGAGGCCTTGCTGAGGATGTGGCTGCAAAATTGAAAAGGTTTGAAATTCTGGCAGAGCCCAAGCCCAGGGAGGACTAAAGTGTCTAAATACAGATTTTTACATAAATTTTGACTTTTGCATTCAATCTTATTTTATATATTTTTGGCTTTTAATTCTTGTATGATATAGAATACTCATACTTGTATACATAGAAAACATATGTTAGATACAAATAATTTTCTCTCAAATGAAAAAGGCTCATAACTATGTGCGCAGCCGATTCTTTCTCAGTCTTTTAAATACTAATAATAAACTAAGCAGATTTACCTTGTGAGGTTATACAATAAATAAATCTACATACTGGTAACACAACACCACAGTGAATATTAAGTGAATAAATACAAACGGTGATAAGAAATCCTTCAGTCAATTTAATAACCTCACAGTGCCGGAAAGAAAAACAATTACTGATATATTTATGAATATAAGAAATTAATGTTATTGAAAACTATTTACTACAGCTAGTGCTGTAATTATAATGAATTTCACATAATGAATATTTATCTCAATCATCCTAATTTTAGTAATCCAAGAATAGAAGAAGGGGGCGGGTCGTCAGAACATGTTTGCATGTATCTCAGATAATAATGGTCTCTTCAAAACAGTATTTGGTATTTAAATTTCGATTAGAATGGTTTATTATATGGCAGAGTATTGTTTATTTTATATAAATAAAATAATATTTATATTTTAATGTAGAACTGTTATTATAATAAATCATTTCCACAATATGATTCATTTTCGGTTAACAGCATTAACAAATTTTGTAACCATAAACTAATCTGACTGTTTATATCTCGGGTATAACAAATAAATTACTCCACAAGTACTATTAATGTTCTAGGGCGTTTGTTTTATTGGCAAATATGAATATGGAATTTGGATAATTTCGTGCATCCAATCTTTATATTCCCTGGGAAAGACAATTCTATATCAACCCGTAAACGATGGGTATACACCGCTATATTAAACAATCAAAGAATACTTACAGTAATATCACAAGAACGGTAAATTAAATAAAATACGGATACCTAAAATTCAGAGAATGATTATCTAATTGCTCTAACGGTTCTATATTCAAATATCTTTTATGAATAGGTTGAAAATTAAATTGAGCTTCATCCTGTATTTTAGGAATGTATAAATTAAAATAGCTAAGACGCTAAATCGGACGTTAGTTCAGGGGAATGTATAGAGTTATTTTAACCTATTACAAACAGTCTAAAGCTATAGAAAAAAATACCGACAACAAAAAACACGTTCGTGGAGGCTAATTTCATAAAAAACACTCATATACACAAATGTGTGTGTGTGTGTGTGTATATATATATATATATATATATATATATAGGTATGCTCCGCTATAATAAACAAACAAAGAATACTATAAGCAATATGACAATAACGATTAATAAAATAAGATTTGGATAGCTAAAATGCAGAGTGTGTTCATCAAATTGTTGTAGTGGCTCTATATTCAAATAACTTTTATGAATTCGTTGAAAATTAATTTGAGCTTCTTCCCGTATTTCAGGAATGTTTGACTTAAATTAACATATTACACAAAAATATGAATGACCGAATATGAGATTACAACAGGGAATATAAAGAATTATTAATACAATGTAGTGAAAACAAAATCAGAAAAGTACAAGCAAATCAAATGAAAGTAGGGAACATGAACCTATTATTTCTAATGAACCCTATTAAAAACTACATTTCATAAAAAATACAGACCTAAGTTCATAATTTAACATATATCACAACATAATAATTATATATATATATATATATATATATATATATATATATATATATATATATATGTGTATATGACATATACTAAGGCCCCAGTTCGGGCGCCAGTTATGTATAAGGAGCTAGTGAAAGTATTTTAATTTTAGAATTAGCCGTGTTACCCTGCACTGATTAGATTAGAAACGCTTTCCAGTTGAAATATAAACATTGGATGCAGAAAATCATCAATATTACTATAAATTGAAGCATCATTTGTTTTACCCGAGATATAAGAAGTTAAATAAATTTTTTAGTAATTGATTTTATCCGAAAATGAATTGTTATAATAATGTCTTTCCCTAGGAATAAAAACGCTGGATTATTGGAACACTAATAATTCTTTTATTGCCTCAAATTAGTCATATTTATAGTTTTAAGCGTTTAGCGTGTATTGCTTTTTGGACGAATTTTGATGAATTTATTATCGATCTTGGGAACAAGTAAATCTTTTTTACCATCAAAATAAAACTATCTTAGCATCTGGAGAAATAATATAATAGCTTTATTCAGGCATTGTGTTGTAATACCTCAAAACAATGTAAGAGTTGTAGACCGAAATTGGGACCAATTGAAACTTATTTGGTGTTTGTCGGTTGATATTAAAATAGTTTCTCTTAGAAATCTAATTAAGATTATACCATTCCCCACACCTATAACTGTATTCTTTTTAGGATTCTAATGAACTCTAAAATCTGGGTATACTCCGTCCCACGGTGCAGTTCCCCCCAAAAAAGGATACAGTTGTAGAAGTGTACTTCTTACCGCAATAACGTAAAGAACAAATTGTGTTTAGAATAATAATTATGGTCCAGGTATAGAATGTAATCCATGCTGACATATACCTGATAATATTGTTACGTTTTTTTCTTACAAAACCAGTAATAAACGTTGTTTATAAGAGTTCTTTTGGATTGCAAAATTAAATACACACAAGCTTCACAGTTTTTATCACTGCACAATTAATTTGAAATACACTGGTTAATTGTTCTTCATTACTACTCACAGAATGCGCTGATAGCGTCACAGTCCAATAATTCCCTCACGGTCACTGAAGTACACAAATAGATGGCACTGCACTGCCCTTTAACACGGCACTAAACTGTTACTTACAGTCTCGGCACAACACTGTTCTTCACATAAAAACACTTTACCGCGCTGCACTAAGTCGCACCGTAGCACTGAACGCATATATACTTGAGAACGAAACTAAAAGTGACTAGGGTCGGCCCTATATAAGACACCCTTTATACAGATTGATGGCAAAACATCAAAGGGGAGGCCCAGACTCTTCCAGAATAGGACTCGAACGAACTCGATCCTCTGTCGACTTCGTTGATCCACCTCGCACTTCCCAAACACGTGACTATCTCCGTTTAATTATTCATGTATTTAATTTTCGTAACAATATTCTGAAAATTCGCAATTCTTTCTAGGCAAGTCTCTTGGAACACGGGTGAATTCTATTTAGTAACAACAAAATTTACGTAAAACTAAATAGTGCTTTAGGGCCTTAATATGCATTGAGAAGCACAATTCCTAATATGCATTTTTCCGTCAAACACAATATTAACAACTTCGTTTTCACTAGAAATAAAGCCCACTCGTACGTATATAAACAATAGCACATTTCTGTTAACTATTTCCATAAAACACAAATATAGTTTCACGAAAGACAGATTCAAAATTTCAATGTAAATATTAACGATTTAGGATCGAAATTGTTCTTTAACATTATTCCGGTAAAAAATTACAACGAGGAGGGAGTATAACCTTTTGTGGGAACTGCACCGTGGTACGTTCATGAGAAACCTGAAAATGAATACTGGATAAGACGGAGTTTTGGAAATTTGGAAAAAGCGGAATCGGGAAACACCTTTCTAAACAAGTACGTGGGGGATCTGGAGATGGCAAGGCCGAACTCACGTAGTCTGGAAAACTTAGCTTGCTCCTAACCTAACTTCAGCTTCCAACTTCAAAATGTCCAGCTTCAGCCAATCAAACATACACCAATTCCCAAAATGTCAACTTCCGCAAACCTAATAGCAGCAAGTCAGGAATTCCAAAATTCGATTTTTGATGGCTTTTAAGTTTAAGCTAATTAAGTACTTTTGAACTAGTAATTACAGTTAGGGCTAAATGTAGCCTACTGCTCTTAGGCATCGAAATAATAGATTAGATCACTTTGTTAAATTGGTATGCATAAGTAAGATCAGGCCTAAGTTTTATGTTATACATATTCAAAAGTACCTGAAGAAGGGACTGGCCGGAATGACACGCTGGGCTGAAAGTTCATCAAATCCATTTCTTTATTTCTCCCATAGTATGAAGCTTTTATCTTGATTTAAAAATATAAAATCGAGATAAGATGCTTAATGATAAAATTTAATTTTCTATTTTACTCTCGGTCCGATTTCTTCTATTAACGAATTTCAGCAGATTCCCCCTGCGGGAAGTACGCTATGACACAATACTTGAAAAAAAAATTCAAATATCCATCTAATCTCTCTAGAGAAGACAACAGAAATGTGGTATGTTCAAAATTAAGCATACAAAGTTTGTATTTGAAAAGTACACACATATATATATATATATATATATATATATATATATATATATATATATATATATACATACATACATATATATACACATATACTTGCCTGTTACTGCTCTAGCGGTCCCTATTTTTGTTTGATGGTTGTTGTTATTTTTAACAAGAAGCATAAACACTATTAGTATTTCATATTTTTTAGTAAATATGTTTTTATATTTAATTTTAGGGGCTCAGGTTAGCCATGCGAGTTAAAGCGTTGACCTTTATCTCACATGGTAAACTTAGAGTGGAGAGTTCGATTCTTGCCTGGGCAAAGGAAATTATTTAGTGACGAAATTCATTAAATAACGTCCTAAAATCCCACCCTGGCTAAATTAATTTTATAAAAATTTTATTTACGGAGTAAAAATGTAAATGTTCATCATCTTGCAAATTACGTAAATAAACGGCCCCCTTAGGTGGAAACAAAAAAAAAATAATATGCATTTATATATTTGCTGGGGACTCATTTTAATGAAATGTTCGTCAAGCTCTTGCACACACTCTCTCTCTCACACACACACATACACGCAAACTAAGCGTTTGAATTCGAACAGATTTCTTAGCTTTCTTCTTCTACTATGCATGATCGATTGCCATTTTTGTTCTGTATATCCTATTATATATTGTCTAGGCTACTCAAGAATTAGGAAGATATAATCGAGAAATGGAAGAACCACCTACTATCAATTAATGTCGAAAGAGTTCTTAATTCTCGCTACAGCCCTCTATTCCGAAATTTGAGTTCCTTTGGACTGGGCGAAGAGTATCTCCACTTTGATGTGCCTTTAGAGAAGAAGAGAGCCCTAGTCCCGCTGAGACTGTCGTCGAATGATGAGATTCGTCTCTTCCTGAATGGCGTTGCCTACAAGATAAACACTCAGCACATCTGTACAGTCTGCAGTCAGTATAAACAAGAGACCCTCTATCACTTTATCCTCGAATGTCCACTCAATGATTCATTGAGAGCACGCTATCTAGTACCCAATGAATCTCCAGCAAGCAATGAAGAACAGCTTCAGTCTTTACTTATGCCAATTGATAATTGTGCCTTGTCAAACTTGGATTATTATAACACTGTGGCCTTCAGGATAAAATCATTTTTTTTTTTTTTTTTTTTTTTTTTTTGAATAATAGCTTTGAGTGGATTAATTATTTTTATTTTTACTTAGTTTTCATAGAAGAATTTAGTTTTTTGAATTACAGTTTATCATTTTGTTTTATATTTTATTGTGGTATCTTCTTTCTCTAAAATTCTAAATGTTGAAGTTTTGCATTTCATTTAGTTAAGCATTATTCTCTTTTGTTTTATGTTATTTATTAATTTATCCTTCTACCTAAGGCCACCAGACCCCTTTTTCTTTTTCCCAAAAGGGGACTAAAAGTCCCCAAATTGAGTTTCACAAACGCTGAAGGTTGTATATTCCTAAAGACTTTATTGAGGCTATGTAATTTCATAGTCATTCTTGAATCGTGTCATCGTTAATAATGATGAATTATAAAAAGTCCGTCACGCAGGGGCAGCGTAAACTAAGCAGATTTCCACGTGAAGTTTTACAATAGAGAAATTTCAGGAGAGCCGAGCCAGTCAAGGAAACGGCCGAACTAGCTTTTGGCGGGAAAGTAACTCTCGTCCGCTAGGTTCCCCGATAAAATAAAAATGCAAATATCTCGACTAATATTCAAGATAGAGTAAAAATGTATATAACAATATTTATAGTACATTTAATTTGCAATATGATTGATTCTGTACAATTTTTCGATCCGACGTATAGTAACGGAGATATTTCGAATTTTCGAAAATCCTCCCCTCTAAACCCCCTCTCCTATTGGTCCGATTTCAGCCGTTAACGAACTAGATCTTTCTTTTTACATAAAACGACTAAATATCGAGTTTAGCAACGATTAAACAAAAATTTCGACCGCTAGAGCGGTAACAGACAAGTATATATATATATATATATATATATATATATATATATATATATATATATATACAGTTTTTAACGGACCTCATTTTCGTCATCTACCTAGTAGATAGTAGTACCTGGATCGATGGACATATGAAGAAAAATTTCGAAAATTCCGTCATGAGTACAACCTCAATAGCTGATTTCCCTTAAGGGAAATCTGCTAAAAGTCATTTAGAGAGAGATAAATAGATCAATGAACAAATTTCTTATTGCTGCTCTTCTTTGCTTAATAACTTGCTGAAACGCCTATTCATCTCAGAGAATTATGATTCTTATATTAAGGAGGAATAATAAAAAAAATAACTTTATAATACCCCTAACATAGTCTGTACCCTCCCTCGTAGCACACCATTGTATTTGGAAGGAAATTTACTTGTTCAGCATCTTAAATTCTTAATTTGAGTTAATAAAATAAGAATTTGTGTAAAACTGGAAATATCTCCTTATTAAAATAGGATCGACAAAATATGATAAAATCAATCTTCAAGAAAATATATTATTCTATAAATGTTATATACGTTTTATCAGATTTAATGGATATCATCTATTGAGATTGTTCTCTTAGAGCGGTTTTCGTAAAATATCTTTATATGCCCATCGATCTTAGGAGATAACAAAAAGTCCGTCACGCAGGTGCTGCGTAAACTAAGCAGATTTCCCACGTGAAGTTTTACAATAGAGAAATCTGCCTAATATTAACGGTAGTAGTAAGGAATCTCTAAACCTATTCACGAGGGACGAACAGTTATGGAAACGGCCGCACTAGCTCTCGGCGGAAAGTCCCGAACATAGCCGATTCCTGCCGACCACACACACAATACAATTGCAAATATCTTGGTTAATAATCAAGACATAGAATAAATGTAGAGAACAATATTTATAGTAAATTAAATTTGCAATAAGAATGGTTTTATATACTTTTTCGATCCGACTTATAGTAACGGAGATATTTCGAAAATCCCCCCTCCCACGGGTCCAATTTTGGCCATTAACGAACTTGACCTGTCTTTTTGCATAAAACGCTTAAATATCGAGTTTGGTAACGATCAAACAAAAATTGCGACCGCTAGAGCGTTAACAGACATATATATATATATATATATATATATATATATATATATAGTTTTGAACGGACCTCATTTTCGTCATCTCCTGGGTAGGATCGATGGACATTTGAAGAAATGTTTCGAAAATCGCGTCATGAGTACGACCTCAATACCTGATTTTCCTCTTAGGGAAATCTGCTAAAATGGGGTGTGTGTCTGTATTATATATATATATAATATATATTTATATTATATATATATATATATATATATATATATATATAAATTTAATATGCATATTTAATAAACGTTATCAATTTTCCCATTTCCAGTTAAAATTAAAAACTTTCTGGCCAGTCTATTAGCTGTGCATCGTATAAGAGTGGAACTAAAACATGAAAACTAATCCAACCCTTGTGGCGAAAGGCCTGAACCAGGGCGATTCACTATCGACTTTTCTGTTCAACGGGGAAGTAGAATTCATATTTCAAAAGCTTTGCGAAAAAAATGTGTTTAGTGCTTACGGATGGAAATTGAGTAAAATTTCCAAATCTCCCACGCTGTGTATTTTCCGATGATGTAGCTCTTATCACGTTCGCTGCTGTATCGGTCCCCGGGGTCTGATCGTCTATCAGGACGGGTCCCCTCCTTCAGTCCACCCCAAAAAACGAAGGCTGTAGCAAGCTTACTATGAGAGATATTTTAATGGGGATTGGATGTAATTTGTTCTTAGAACCAGTAGGTTTAGTTAATCTAGAGAAATACTATAGGACGCCGGGGACCGTAACCGTCTAGAAATAGAGAAACTTGAATTGGGTACAGCACCACCCCCCGGCTCCCGATGCTTATTCCAGTCACAACTTGATCAAACATGAACTGACTTGAATCTGTTATACTTTCCATGCCCCTCCTTCGCTCATTTACCGTTGTGTTGCACATAATATGTCTTGTGGTCGGAAATTAGTAGAGTAAGCACTATCTGTAGCCGACAGCAGTGAAAGTGAGAATGATACGACTTCAAGTGACGATAGTTATGCAGACAAGAACTATTTACCCTCATGTTCTAGTTGAACTACTGACCTAGAAG